>JAQOWM010000955.1:0-600000 GCA_029041755.1 Resseliella maxima | reverse complement strand
ATGATATTCCATCTAGAAAAGTACACTTTTATACGGGTTTAGTTTGGTTCTGTGCTTTTTTTTTCAATACAAATGAAAGAGTTTCGTGGTAGTCTCACAATTGGCCATTTCAATGGAAAAATTTTCCGGTTCAATTTTTGCACTCAATTGCAAACATTCAAACCAACGAATATTAAACATTTTTCCGCAATGTCGAACAAATCTTTAGTTGCCAGCCTACGACCAAAGAGAAAAGGAATATGCAAAAAATGCAAGAGCAGAATTTTGTGCTCGTAGATTTTATAGAAAATGTTCCATGTTTTTTTTCTTTTTTTTTTTCTATTTCTTGACACACATATGTATCCAACCATTAATGCTATTTAT
Source organism: Resseliella maxima (assembly GCA_029041755.1). NCBI lineage: Eukaryota > Metazoa > Arthropoda > Insecta > Diptera > Cecidomyiidae > Resseliella > Resseliella maxima. Next base: position 599,637 of record JAQOWM010000955.1, on the reverse strand, counting down.
TTTATCTCTATTTATTGTCTTCCTTTCTCTTTCTCTTTCTTTTTCTGTCACTTACTAATTTCTCTATTTCTCTCTCTCTCTCTCTCTCTCTCTTTCTCTTTCTCTTTCTCTTTCTCTTTCTATTTCTCTTTCTCTTTCTCTTTCTCTTTCTCTTTCTCTCTCTCTCTCTCTTTCTCTCTCTCTCTCTCTCTCTCTCTCTCTCTCTCTCTCTCTCTCTCTCTCTCTTTCTCTTTCTCTTTCTCTTTCTCTTTCTATTTCTCTTTCTCTTTCTCTTTCTCTCTCTCTTTCTCTCTATCTCTCTATCTCTCTATCTCTCTCTCTCTCTGCCCCTGCCTCTGACATGCTGCACAAATATTTTATGAATGCTCTCAGTTTCAACTACACAAAACAAATGGAATGGAATAGAATGAAAAGATTAATTGGTTTTTTGACGAATGCGATTTACTTTATACGAATTGTACGCAAGATGTTCACGATAAAAAATCGCTAATCTCTCATCACTAAGTAAATCAATCTGAAAACAAAATGAAATGAAACGAAATTGTTGTTGTTATCGCACGGTGAATTTTATTCACCATTTTGTAACTTTAAGTCTCTTTCTCTACTGTCTGTTTTGTGATTGTTATTGTTGTTGTTTCTTTTATGCCAAAATAAATTTGAAGAAAGCCAACGCACCTAATAATTTTGCATTGTTTTCATTGAATTTTTTTTACTATCTGTCCAAAGGTAATATGAGTATGTTACAATAAATGAAATTCAAAGAAAGAAAATACAAGTACAGAACTCAATTCTTTTTGCTTTCAGTTTTTGTTCAATTTGCCACATTGATTTTATTTAGTGTGTGTGTGTGTGTGTGTGTGTGTTTCTCTACTAAATAGTTAGATGATGTGAGAGTAAAAATGATGCTTTGATATGTATTTATTTCATAATTCCCGCGCATATTTTTCTTTGTTTTATCCATTTGTGGATGCGTATGTGCGTATATTTATTTGTTAATCAACATCAACATCGACGAAAACGAATGAATTATAAGAGAATTGCGACGAATAAAGATCAAAAAGCATCGAAATGTTAATCGTTATTGCTTTTTTCCATGAAAAGCACGTGAACAATCGTTAAAATACAAAATTTAATGGAGAAAAAAAAAATGTGCGTTGAGAGTGAAGGAATTAAACATGACATTTTGATATTTTAATATGGCTCAAATGAATTAGCATTGTTTAAATAATCTCTTTTTCTCACTTCAGACATAAAATGATGTTCTGTAAGAAAACAAAAGCCAACAAATGTAAGGGCTTTTTTTTTTTTTTTTGTTTTCATTGGATTGTTCCGCACAATCAAGGTCTGTTCGTGTATTATCTTTGAACGATTGTATTTTCATATAAACATTAACCAAAATGAAAATACATTGCGCCGAGTATAGATTAAAGAAAATAAACGTACAAATTAGTAAAGAGTGAAATAAATAAAAAAAAAAGAAAAATGAGAAGTTCAAAGCGCAAAATTCCCACACTCTTGTTACCCATTACAAACGTCTATATTTCTTTCTATGCCCATTTTCCATTCAAATGTTTCAGTTTTCTTTAAGAAATCTTCGACGCAAATGCCTTATTAAACTGATCATTCGTGCTCTCTTTTCAACTGATTCACACTTACGGACGTTACATCGCCAATTTTCTCACTAAATATACTCGTTGAACTTATATTACGAGTGGGCGAGATTTGTTTTTCTTTATTTTATTGAATTTACACTTTTTGAGACTCACTCTCATACACGTTTTTCTGGCATTTCATGCACAATTTTTTCTTTGAAAATCTTAAAGATCGCATTTCTTGTCAAATGCAGAAACGAAGAAAAAAACTGATGATGATTTGTTGTGAGAATTTTCACAAGTTCCATCAAGTGCAAAGTGAAATTGAACAAAAAAAAAAAAAAAAAAAAGAAAAAAAAAGAAAAATAAAAAGAACTAACTCTAAATCACCATAAAAGCACAAATGCACATGTTCGAATTGAAAATAAATACGAGAAATTCATTGCGAATTAAATGTTCATTATAAAATGAAACGGTTTTGAGTTTGATGATGAAGGTAAATGAAACGCTCATCAAAACAAAGAAAAACCAAAGGTGAGTCAAAAATAATGGCAAATAAAATAACTTGCGTGCTTCAGATTATGTGCATCGCTCAAATAATTTTTACCACAAGGCTGTGGAATGAATTTGTAATGAACATTTATGCAATAGTGGTCAAATTATTCATGGGACTCAGGTTGATTACACCTTTGTCTTTTCATTGGATCGAAATGCGGAACTTGTTGGACCGTTTTAGTTTGCGCCATAATGAGCGACAATTTTATGTGCGTTACTTTGCGACGAAAGAAATCGTTTGGTTTCGTTCTTTTGTTTTTTTAGTGGAAATATGATTTTTGGAGAAAATGTTTTGCGAAAACTAGGCGTAAAAATTAGAAATTGATGCATTTAATTTATTCTCATTTCTCGCCGTCATTGTATATCCAGTGAGCGATGACTGACGTGAAAGAATTCTCATGTTTGGTGGTTGCAGTTGCCATTTTTTTTTTTACTCCAATTTGTTGTGCATATGTGTGTTTCTGTTTTTTTTTTTCAACGTATTTTTCCTTTTTTTTTTTTTTGATTGTGCACAAGCCATGCCGTGTTGTCATGCATCAAACCATGACACGGTGACGGTAGCGTAACAAGCACTTTTTTTTTGCAAACATGTATTCTATTATTGTTGTTATTTCTTTGGTCTTTATTTTTGTTGTTTTCTATTCTTTCAATGTTTTGAAATTTAACATTGCTTCGGCATGCAATTCGACTATAAAATTAAATGAAAAAAAAAGCCAACAACTCAGTCATATTATGGCTTACAAGGTTTTTTCGATTCATTGCTCGTTTTGAGTTTTTCTATAGTCTCTCTCTCTCTCTCCCTCTCTCTCGCTCTCTCTCTCTCTCACTCTCTCTCCCTCTCTCTCTCTCTCTCTCTTTCTCGCTCTTTCTCTCTCTCTCTCTCTCTCTCTCTCTCTCCCCTCTCTCTCTCCCTTCCTTCTCGTTTTCTCTTTCGTTCTTTTTCTTGCCCTTGTTCGCACTCTTTTTTCACATACATGATCTCTTTGTGCTGTCCCAAGTTTTCCATTCGTTTACAATGATCATGCAGAATGCACAAAAGTTCACTGCTAAAACGCACGCATGAAATATTTTCCACGCGAAATCAACCAAGAATGCTGAGACAAGAATAAAAAAAACAAAATGTATACATATTTGAACGATAATAAAATTTATCCAAATGTTATAACTAAACTGTAAGTCGAAAATCTGGGACAGCATCGGTTTCAATTATGTCCACAAAATTGTTTGAACAATTATAACAATTTGTGCGAAAATGTTCAAAGGATACCTAAAACCAAATGTTTGGTTTTTTTTTAGGCAAATAATTGTAATTAATATCTATTTTATTCCAAATAAAAATTAATTAATTTTGAATTCTACACAGAAAAAAATTGCTTCGCTAAATTGGCAACACTGAGTTGTAAATGTCAAAATTCCAACCAAATTTGCGATATTTACAACAATGATTGTGTTCTTGCTCCATAAGAGCAATGTTATTTTATTAAAAGTACATACTCCATACGAAAGTTTTGAGTGACATATATAGCATTCGGACTGTGTAACGGAATCTACATAATGCGGACACCTCATTTGCATTTTTTTTTTAATGCTCTCATTGAATAGATCTTTCTTTTTCCTCTTCCCTCTTCCCTCTGTCTATTTTTATATCTGTCTTTCTATAGACACAGGCTATTTGTACAATATATCTCATTCAAAAGTTATTATTAAATAAATTAGAATGCATAAACTATTAACGTGGAAGATAAAACAAAGTGCAATGATCATGAGCTAAGTTTGTGAAGTAAAAAAAAAAAAAAAAAAAACAAAAAACGAAAAAAAAAAAATGCGTGGCGATGGGATGCCGTCACCAGAAAATAACCGAATCCGTTTTTTGTCTGTGCATATGTGAGTGTTTGCCTGTGCAAAGTCATCACCTGCTTTCATTATCGCAATGTGAATGAACGCATGAGACAAGGCATTAATTTGTTATTTTTGTCGATTTCACAAAAGGGTCATTTTCATCCACAAAGTGACCGTTTTTTTTTATTACAATCGCCTTACGCTATTTCAAGCTTGTTGCTGTCTTCCCTCGTTGCGTATTTATTTTCTTCTTCTTCTTCTTCTTTATCTTCTTTGCAACGCGCGCGCATTTAACTCCACATGTAATGTTATTCAATAAATATATTGGTCGTAATTTCTTTTCATGCGTTTCGCTTCATTCTTTATCGCATTATCTGTTCTGGTCGGTTTTACTTTACTTCATTTCATTCCTTCATTTCTAGTCTTTGAAATGGTCAAAACATACAAATTGACGTTATCTATCCCCAACATGATACAAGCAATTTTCGAAAGAGAAAAAAAAAAGAAATGTACTAACAACGTTTACATTAACAGTTGAATAAAATAAAAAAAAAAAAAAAATTGTGTTATACGCCAAACAAGAGAAAACGAAAAGTCACTATTCACTAGTTCATATGAATACCATTTAAACAACCGAAAAAAAATATGAATGCCATAAAATTGAAACATAAAGAGAGACAAACAGAAAAAAAAACAAAAAAAAAAAAAAAAATTGATGGCTTCTCTTAAGATAACAATCTTGAGATACGCAATGCACACTATTATATGAATAAGGTGTATTTGAAGCGTATAATAATATCTCAATGGCATGTTAATATGTAAATTGTAAATAGAATTGTGGAAGTGACACTTAAAAACTAATGTTTTACTTATTTTTTTTGTTTTTATTGTTTTTGGTTACAGGATCAACATCAACCAAATATGTTTCCCTCATAACATTGTCGGATCTTGATCGCATATTTTGCTGGTTATTTTCAATTCAAAGTGTCACCGCCCGATGGGTTGCCATCACATTGGATGATTTGAAAAGCGATACATTATGCGGATCTTGTTGAACAATCATATAAAGTATTTGTATAATTATGGATGTGTGAAGCTTATTACACCGTATGTTTTTGGTCATTGTGTGACTATTTGATTGTTTCATGTTCATTTCTTGCTCTTGTTTTTGTTGAACAATGCCTTCAGCAGATACCATATAATTTTTCATCCACATTTTGGATTTTTCTTTTTTTTTTTTTTTTTTATTGTCGATGTTTAGAGTTTCTGGTTGATTGTTGAGACTACAAAATTTTAAAATCTTGATTCTTTACTATTTGCAGTTCAACAAACAGCACGTCACTTTTAATGGATTTTTTTTTTTCCTTTCCTTTCTCATATTCATTTTGAAATAATTTCAAGAGAATAATCACTTTCTAATATGAATCGATTTACTAATAAAAGTTTTTTTTTAACTGACATCGATTTACGAAATAGATGGACTGATGAAAAAAGTCAAGTCAATGAATAATTTTGCCATCAATTTTAATGGAATTTTTTCAATATTTTACTTCGTTCAAATGATATGAGAGAATGTTTCAGTCAGAAACCGTGCTGCTATGCAAAGCAATTGGTTTTAATACATTCTGATCCATTGACAAAAATTAGCTTTGAAATGCGCACATATCAAGTATTCGAAATAAATGAAAATCGCGATACATTTACACGTCTTTTTATTTTTTGTAGAATGGAATGTCTACGTTGAACATTTTCTACTAAACATTTCGAACAAAGGCTGAATTAAAGACATAACCTGGTCGATCTACTAAACGGTTCGATCGAAAGATCTTTTTTTTTTTGTTTTTTTTTTTGTTGAAGGAGAACTATGCGTGTTGCATACGAAAAAGTTAAGTTGCCGAAAGCGAAACAAAGGCGTTGTTATTCAAAACAATTTATATATATATATATATTCTTCGTTTTTTTTTTTTCGACTCAAATGTTCAAATGTTCGACCGCAAAGTAAATAAACTTGCTTACGCATTAGAATTTACAATGAACGAAAACAAATATAAGAAATAATCGTCATTTTTAGTTGACTAATTTAATTACCGTTTCGTCAACAGCACGAAATCGAAATGTGACTCAGATAGAGACGATAGTGTATTTAATATTGGAGTGAAGAGAACAGATGAAATTGGATAAACGGCAGCACCGATATTCGACGTCAACGCGAATTCGAACAGAATACGAAATGTGATCACAAAGCGATTGTGATCTATAGCACTTCATTTACGTGTAAAAAAGAAAAAAAAAAACACAAAAAAAAGTGTTTTCTTTTTCTTTGGCTCAACATGAATGAGCTTCCAAACACTTGAGCTTGAGAATTGGTTTTATTTTCATTCAGTTAGTTGAATTTCTTATACAAAATTGAAATGGCACATCAAACAATTTCTCTCCTTCTCTCCGCACCTTCTATCTATTGCTGTTTTTTCATGTCAAAAATTTATCAGAAAAAAAAAAACCAAAAAAGAAATGAAATTGCATTTTAGAAAATTGCCTGAAATAAAGCGATCACGAACACTATAATCGGTGGCTAAATACATGGTTACAATGCAATTACGTGTTAACATGCAAGCGTGCAAACTGCACACGTTGATAATGAAATGGCCCAGCAGCTGAAATCAACAGCATTTAACATCATAATCATAATCAATTTCAGAATTTTTAAAATCAACGAAATTAAAATGATGATTTATGAATGACAATGCAAACTGAAATTGAAATGCTCATCAAAAAAAAAAAAGAAAAAAGAAAAAAAAAAAGATAAAATAAAATGATGTCATTTCAAGAATTCTACATCTATGTTTCGTTTAAATTGAATAGTTTCTGTGTTGCGATCTTTTTTGTTTATTGCAAGAGAAATTTGCAGACAGACAGCATTTAACACTCGACAGAATAAATAAAAATAAGTGATGCGAATAGCTTGAATTGAAATCTTGTCTGCGTAATTGGGGTAATTTGTTCCGAATCTTTTTGGTTCGATAGTTATTTGTTTTTTTTTTTCCTTCTCTTTTATGCTTGCAGCATTTTCCATTTATGAAATCAAATAAATGATTTAGAATTGAATTGAATAAATCAAGCGGTATTTTTGCTAAACTTACTTAAATGGTAGTATAGCATATATAAACGAATCATAATACCGATACATCAATAATACACTGATACACAGTGTGCAGTTGCCATAAGGCATTTCGAATACTACACTTCAAACAAGCATACCGGCATATGTAAATTTGGGCAAACATGATTAATTTGCAATGAGCAAACAGACAAGCACGAGAGAATATATCAGAAATGAAGTACCGTCGAATAACCATGGAAAAGAAGCAAACGAATGCACGATTAATAGATCCAAATGGAAGCAATAAAGAGAAAGAAAAAAAAAAAAAAAAAAAAATGAAGAAACATAAAAAAAACACCTCAACTAATTACTAAAACAAACATATGTAAAACAAGTGAATTTTCGCATACAAAATTGTATAATTAATTTGTCTACGTTTAATATATAAAATTTATTTTCTATGCACATTTCTTTGGCTCAACGCCGACTGTGTACAGACGATCAAGCAATATATTCTTTTCAAATAAAATTATGCATACATATTGAAATTAATGTGTAAAATATACACCGGTATTACTTGTAAGCATATTAGTATGAATTAACCTATTGCTCGCTTTTTTTTCCCTTTTTTACTCACAAAAGTGATTTCTCGATTGTTTTTTTATACTTGAACCATAGATGTTTTTGATTAAAAATTCTCAATTTGATATAAAATGATCTGTTGGTTTGTTATTGCTACTGTTACTGTTTCTGTTATCATTATCATTTTATTCACTCATTTCTTTCGATCGAAAAACACTGTTCAATAGGTTGTCATTTTTGGCTGTTGTTTTTTTTTTCTTCATTGAATTGTTTTTTTTTTTTTGTACAAAGTTATAAAGTTCTGAGGCAATCGTTTTGTTTACTCTTCATCGTCGATTCTGTATCATGTCAGAAAACAGAAAATGGAAGTTATTTTTTGTGAAAATTCCTACATTCGCGGCAAAAAAAAAGTATATTTGAAAACAAATTCACTTTATTATTTTGTATTTTGTTCGCTTCTTTCATTAATGATCATGAATATGTAGTAGGTTGAATTGGCATAATTTTGTTGGATAACAAACCAGAGACGTATGTGATACTTCCAGGCATGATAGACGATATACGAACATTCATTCTCTCTCTCTCTCTCTCTCTCTCTCTCTCTCTCTCTCTCTCTCTCTCTCTCTCTCTCTCTCTCTCTCTCTCTCTCTCTCTCTCTCTCTCTCTCTTTTTCTGTGTGTGTGTGTGTATCTACTTCACCGTATTTTATTTTTATTCTGCAGTTGCGATTTGCCTTGTTATTTCTGCATAAAATGTAGGTAAATTTAGCGGTGTGAAGAATAAATTAACCAAAATTAAAAAGGAAAAAGTTGTCGTATTTAATTCGTTTGTTATGGATGTGTGTATTTAATGTATGGGTGCCGTATCAAGCACAATAATTTAAATATCAAATATCAAAAGGTTATGGTTCCAATTGTGTAATATCTCATACAAAATAAACAGTCTTCTTTAAAATCAAGCGTATACAATAATGATAATGTTTTTGAATTGATTAAATGTGATAAATTTGTGAGTTAAATGAATGTGATTTGATTTTCTACAACATGTTTATCACAGATCTTGAATAAAGAGACATTTTCGATGTTTAATCAACTTTTTTTTTTTTCTTCTTTTGTGATTTATGATTCGATATAATGATTGCAGATAAATGTGCACAACACTTTTTCTCACGAACAAACATGCCAATCGTCGATATAATTTGCCGTTTAAAATCGAATAATACATAGGCACAATGAATGGAATGTCCTATATCATGTAGAGCATCTTTTTGGAATTTGTTTTTCGCAAAAAATTTTTATCGAAATATTTCTTCAAAAGTTATGCAGTGTTATGCAATTAATCAAATGATTTTTTTATTGAAAACGCTTTGCGCCTTTGTTCTGACTTCTTCGTTGGATTTTTAACGTATTTTTTTTTTTTTTACAGTTATCGCGATGTGATAAACAGCATCTAATTCATCATCATTTTTAAACAAGTGTTTATGAAAAGATCAAGTAACATCAAGAAAGTGAGGAAAAAAAAAGAGAACAAATCCTTTACGAATTGTTCTACATTGTTTAATTCAGTTTGCATTTGGTCTATTTCAAAATTTTTCGAATGAATTAGAACAATGCGGCGCCATTTTACACTTGCTTGAAACTAATAAAACTTTGACGCAGTCAGTGTCGTAAACATTGTGTGAAATTACAAAATTATTCTAACAAACTGTCAAAATGAACGAATTTTCAAATGTTGCTCGATTTTGATACGACAAGTGGTATAAAAAGTAAAATCGTCATTTCTTATTTGTTGTATTATATTGTTGTCCATTGTCAAAAGTCATCAAGTACTTTGAAGCATAAAAGAATAATTCGTTTGTGTGAATGGATCAATTATTAGAATATTTTTCATTGGCCTGTAAATTTTTGAACATTCAATGGAATTTTCGGTTGCTTGACGAACAACTAAAACAATTCTATATTGAAGATTGTGTTGTTTATTGCATCCGTTGTTTGTCTATTATGTGACTGTTGTAAAATGTAAGGTATTTTAGAGAGCTGGTGGCCAAATCCGTAAAAATTCTTCACATTTTTGTTAGGTCGTTAATTAACCGGGCATAATGAAAAAAAATAACAAATAGTTTTGCCACGTCAATGATTAACGTGAGGCTTTTGTTTAAATTTTTGATGTCTGTCCAGCCATTTGATGGTGTCTGACAAGTCATCTAGGGAATCCATTATCATTAGACTATTACATGGATGTTGAGAAGAAGTATCAAAGAATAAACAAAATAAGAATAGCGCCGTATTATGAAATTGGCATGAAATATCTGAGATTTTGGATCAAGTGAACAAGTAACGGATAGAGAGAGAGAGAGAGAGAGAGAGAGAGAGAGAGAGAGAGAGAGAGAGAGAGAGAAAATAGAAGAGATAGAGATTCGTCCGGTATGGATTATTACCAATCAACTAAGTGAATGAAAGACGGAGATTATCATAATCATGTTATTATTGTTGCGATTATGAGCGTGTATGTATTTCTATGAAACTTTTACATTTATATTTATTTATTTTTTTTTCTCATTTTCATACAAAATAAAATACATCAAATAATTGTAGTTAATCGTTTTACTACCCAAAACAGCAATCACTACTGGTGTGTTCGCTTTGAATTGGTTGGTAACATGTAAAATAAAAACAAAAAAAAGTAGCGTCTATTACATGGAGCTAAATGAAATGAGGGACGGAAAAATTCATGGAATATTTTTCTAGCACAATTTTTATTGTATGAGTTTAGAAAACAATGCATGCCTCTTTTTCTGTGAAACAAATGCAGCGTCGGCGATGTTTATTGTGATATTCTCATACAAAAAATTTTACTTTTCCAAGCGCAAAAAAAAGAAAAAACGATTGTACGTTAATTATCAGCGTTAAATATATGAACGAAAACAAAGCAAAACAAAACAAAACAAAAAAAAATAAAAAAAATAAACTAACAAAGCATACACAGAAACACAGTTAATATTTCGTTGTCGTAGCATCATTTAAGAGGCCAATAATTACATAATTATTTATAACTGGATCTCATTACTTCTAGCGGATCTATTTGAGCATCAAACGCGACTGCACGCGCTCACACTTCCGAAATGGTTGAAAAAATACAATTGAATCCATTAAAAATCGAAAAACAACTGACTTTTGATGAGTTCCAAATACAATAAATTACGATACATTCTTAGAACATCATCCAAATATTACAACAGCTGACAAGAAATTTTTCTGAAATGCATGCAATACCAAACGTTAATTTCCGTTTTCGTATGAAAAAAGAAAATATTGATTCAAACGTTCTTCTGAAAATCGATTTCAAATACGGAAATATGAAATATTTGGAAATTTTTGAATGACAAAATTTGATTTACAACATATATTTTGCAATCAATTTATTTTCTCTTGTGTTCAGTTAGTAAGTTTGTTTTTCTCGTTTTTTTTTTTTTTTTTTATTGCAATCAGTACAAGAAAATATGTAATTGGCCATATTTGCAAGAGTGAAATGTTTTGAATTTAATTGCAAAAAAAAAAAAAAAAAAAATGGTGTTCATTCCATACAAAAATGTTGAATCAGCTAAAAAATTATGTAACAAATTGTTCAACTTTTTGCATCAAAAATGAACCCTGAATCAATTCGAAAATTGCGCGTATTCAATTTCAGCAAATATATGTTTTTGTTGGGGAAATTCAGACAAAAAGAGAGAGATTTTCTACGAAAATGGTATGTCTTTGCCTTGTGGTTGGTCTGTCAACACACAATTGTCATTGAATGTTTGCTGAATTCTCGCGGATGGATGAACGAATAAACTGAATGAAAACATAACATTGTACAATGGTTTTCTCTCGCTTCCACACAAAAACCACTACAACGACAGCATTCCAGTCGAATTTACATTCGGTGTTTTTTTTTTTGTTTTTTTTTTTGGCATTCTGTCGTCATAAATGCAACATGTTTTACATCCACTCCTTAAAAGTCAATTGCAATTCTTCAGAGCTAACCAACTAAATAACACCGTTTACATCGATTGTAGTTTCAATAATTTTTTCGATGCATCAAGCACATTTTAAGTTTATGTTTTTTTTTTTACGGAACAAATGTATTTTTGCTTGAAGAATATTTACAACTGACATTTTTGATGTGTGGAAATGAAATTTTGAGCGTTTATTTGGTTATGAAAACGCTGTGAAGCTTGACACATTCACAGTACGAAGTATATTTTAGTTTTGTTGAACGTTTCGATTTCGGTGGATTCTTGATGTGTTTTGAGTGTCACACAATCTGACACAAAATAAAAAAAAAAAACGGAGAAATGAACATTTTTCTACGATGGCGATTGTCGCGCATATACATACACATTACGATGAAATTGTAAGTACTGTTGCTCCGTTTCCTTTTGCTTGAAGAAAAATAAAAAAATATAGCTCAAATCGACAGAAAAGAAAAAGACCGCAAATAAACGCACACATAAACGCTTACGTATGGCAAACAGAATAAAGCGAGATGAACAGATGTGTGGCCGCAAATATATTTGTATTGGTAGCTGAGTGCGGCTTTGAAGTGGGGGATGTGTCGTCGTGGGTGTGAAGGCGTTTACTTCTGCGCAAGTTTATGCTTGTATGTGACTGGTTAAAATAAGACAAAACTATGTGCAAATGTGAAACAAAAAATTTCAAAATAGTTCAGCGGAAATTTACAGATGTCGGTAGTAGTTTTAATCAGCTCATTTGTGAATTATATATGTTCATCTAAGTGCAAGCAAATGCAGTCTTGAGATTCAATCTGACCATTTGACATTATTAAATTCACATATTCCAAGTTTATGTAAAATCCAAATCGACTAGTTCGTCGTTGTGATGTGCCTTTTTATCGAAATACATGAATGTTGTTTGTTTTTCTTTGAACAATCATTCTTTTCAATATGTTTATGTCGTGAATGAGACGATTTGTTAGACAATTTAAGAATGAATGATTTAATGATATGTTAAATGGTTTTAAAAAACATGAAATCAACACCATTTGATGATCAACTTTTATTCACAAACAATTGTCTCGTTTTTTGTTTTTTTTTTTTTTCTTTTTTTGTTTTGACAATTTCTTTCATTTTCGAGTTTCGGTTTTTTGTAAATAGCTGCTATTTATGTGAAAAAAGTTGAAACAATTCAAAACCACAAATGAATATGAAGAATGCTGGTATTTGTACTTGAAATCTATTCCGCGAATTTATATGACAAAGTGTGAATAAAAATGCACAAAGTTATGGCAAACTGAAATCGATTGCATTTATTACTTCCTCGTCTCTATTTTTTTTTACTGATGATTTTGAGCACGCGAAATGGTCGCTAAAATGTTGCCAGTGCCATTTGAACGACGGAATGATTTGAATCGATATCGAACGATTTGATGCATATCCTTATGTAGATCTTCCCCACGGCCAAGAAGATACGAATCATGGCATCAGCATGTTGTGTTACTTACTTTGTATTTGTTCATTTTTTTTTTTGCAGTGCTTGGTCCTTTTGCTCAACAATTCATGTATTTCGTGGTTTGTGCGGATTTTTTTCTTCAAGCTCGTTTCTTTCTGCCTCCCTTGCGCTCTCTCTCTCTCTCACTCTCTCTCTCTCACTCTCTCTCTCACTCACTCTCTCTCTCACTCTCTCTCTCTCTCTCTCTCTCTCACTTGATATTCGACATTATTTTTTTTTTATCCGGCTTCCCTTACTTTCGTTTGGAGTATGTTTTGTCTGTAATACGCGGATTTACTTGTCATAAACGCTGCTGCACATTCAACATTCTTAAAGTAAACGTGAACGTATTTGCGGTAAAATTATGTAAATTTTATTAGGAAAAACTTTATGTTGTCTCTCTGACGTTTCGTTCATCGTTCGCATCAAGTTAAAGTATATGAGAGTGAGCACAAGTGTGTGATAGCCAGCTATTGTGACGCGATTTTCTGTTATTTCAGCCATCTACAACTAGATAGATAGATTTTGCAAGTATGCGTGAATGCCGTTCGTCATATTTACCTAAAGCATTTCACTGAACAATAGATTTTAACTTTGTTATAAGTTTGATTCTTTACATTTTTTTATCCTCCTATTGACATTTTTCCACTTTCCATTTTCGCTTTGTCAATGTTTCTATATGATGATCGGTTGGTACTTGTGCTCATAGAATAGGCAACATTACTGTAAGGATAATGAATGGAAGTTGAAAACGTTAGCAAATTCGATCAGACAAACAGAATGCGATTATATTTATTTGTGATTTAGTCTTTTCTGTTGCTTCAATGCAATCGGAATATTCAAATCATTAAATGATTAACAATTGAAAAAAAAAAAAAAAAAATACAAATACGTATTTTATGCGAATTTTGCCACATTTTGAAGGTGATTGCATCGAGATTTTTATTGATTTTCATGGTAATATAGTTTAAAGTCATTTCGGTTGTTTACTTGTTTTCAAATTGATAAATATGACTAATTTTTGTTTAGATTTTTTTTTTTTTTATTGTTAAAGAGATGAATACAAGAAAACTTGCATGATATATCTTAATCATAATTCCGTCAAATTTTCCCTCACCATACTTTTCAAAAGTAACTGGAAGGAAAGTACAATTTTGTAGAGAAAATATTAGATTCATTTTAGCACGCATTACAAAATGTCGATGTAAAGTTAGGGAAATCAAAAGAAAATAAACAAACAAATCGATATTCGCGTCGAAAATATTCTGTAAAATGGTGGAATCGATGTCAAATAACGAAAATAGTTGATTATGGTGGGCCGTATAGGCAACTGAGACACGTCGGTACGCAATATTGTTTTCCGTTTGTTTCTTGTTTTTTTTTTTTTTTTTTTTCATTCGTATTTTCGATCAGTGTTTTGCGCGCAGTAAATCTTTGATTTTCGACTATTATCGCGTTTTTATATAATTTTGTTTTTCTTTGCTTCATTCTTTTTCTTCTTCTCCGTTTTTTTTTTTTTTTTTGTTTTTTTTTCAAATTTGCCGTTGAAAAGCAGCATTTATGTCGATTTGATGTCTCTTGGTATCCGTCGTAAATAAATCATGTTTAGTATTTCATGTTATTGTCATTGTCGTGTCAGTGCGTATACAAATATTAAAGTTAGGTAAAATTATTCACCAGCCGCTGATGAATCTTTTCTATTCTTCATCTCCATTTTTTTTTTTTTTTTACTTTATTTCGTCGTATTGTTGTTATTCGATAAGTTATCATTCAAGAAAGTGAATTTCATGAAGAGCACGAATAAAATCGAAATTCCCTTCATTTTTTCTAAGCCAATGAACGCCATTCATCCATTTTTCTGTCGACGAAATACAAAAAAAAAAAAAAAAAAAAAAGAAAAAATATACATAAGAACGCACATCAAGACATTTACTGAGTTGAAATTACGATTCGTCGTGTTCTCAACTCATCAATTCAAATGGAAAATCAGCCGTCGCTTGAATTATGACGTGCAATCATATTGTAGTTGTGCGAACAATAATATCGAGCACGAAAAATATTTTAGTACAATATGCATGCGAAATAAAATGTGAGTTATTGAATTGAAATAGAAGCAAACAGATATCGGTTCACAAATGTTTTTAACTGAAAGGCCTATATTCATAAATGACGAGATGGCGAAAGTAAGGAAAAAAACATACACACACACACACACACACACACACACACACGAATCCTTTGATATAGACAGAGACACATGAACGCAAACACATACGCGCGTAGTAACTCACTCATTTCATCGCCAATAGCAATCGCTTTGCGTTTCGGTGAACAATGTGAATGTCGACAAAAAAAAAAATAAAAAAAAAAAAAAGAAAATTTTGATGGCAGAAAAGGCGCTTTGAGAGGAAGTGACTTGATCGTAACATGAAAAAAGACCATCTAAATGCGAATGCGAATGCGAATACGAATAACGAATGTACAATATCCAAAATCCATGTACATTTCGGCTCATGTACTGTGTTTATCTATATTCGCATGTACATTTCCAAAAATCAATTTTCTACTTGAAAAATTTCCTCAATCATAAATCAGATTTGGCTATATATTCCACATTCACACTATATTATGCGAATGTTTTTTTTTTTTCTTTTCCTTTTTTTTTTTTTGTCATATATATATTTTTGTTTTTTTGTTCGTTTATTTGTTCGTTGATTCGTTCATTTTAGTTATATCGACTTTGATGCCAGCTGAAATGTGCATATATCTCTTTGGAGCGTCGTGTTTGGATCTCGACAGTTGAGACGCATGACGATGATGTCGACAAGCTAGAAAATATGGAGAATAAAAACAACTAAATGTGTATATGTATGTGTATTGCTTATTCATCAGCCTGCATAGATATCGTTTGGGATCTGTTTGGCGTTTTCCATGTATAATGACATTGGATGAGGCTCTAATAAAATGAGATGAGTATGTTTTGTTTAAAATACCATGCATCTCGCATTTTATATTTCGAATCTCGCAATTTTCATCTGTTCCACAAATGATAAGTACCATCTATCTCTTGCTACAAGGCCTTATGCTAACATACGACAACTCAACTGGTCCGGTTTTAGAATCCTTTTTTTTTTCGTTTTTTTTTTTTCTCTTCGATAGTTTGTTTCATTTTGTTTTGTTTAACTCGACTCATTTCGGTGTATGCAATGTCTAAAAGTTCGTGTCTCACGCACACCAGCACACAATCAAATATATAATTTCTCGAGCTCGTTTTCATCGTTATACACATAAAGATAAATATCTATGATATGCAAAGAGATACAAAGCCTTTTCCTCATTTTATTCCGTAAATAAAAATCAAACCAAATCAAGTCAAGTCAAACTATATATGAAACATGCTATGGTTTTTGGTAATGCGTTCATTTCGTTGCCGTAAGCCAATGCACAATTTGCTAGACTATTGAATATTATCCAAAATATGAAAGCAAATGTAAAATAATATTCAACATCAAAAGCTCACGCATCGAATTTCCATTTACCATTTTATTTTTTTTTTCTCTTGTTGTTGTTGTTGTTTGTTTTCTATTTTATGTTTTCTTTTTTATTTGATGGGTTCAGTGCAGTATATGATCCCCTGTTTAAATACTTGTTTTTGATTTGATATGAGCATTTCATATTCTTTGGTTCTATCGAGAGATTCGTTATCATTGTTAGTAGTAATGCTTGCAATCTTTTTTTTTCTGTTTTTTCTCAGCATATTGTAAAAATGTAGACGAATTTCCGTGGGTACATCGTTTAAATAATAATAACAACATATAGAAAAATAGTCCTAGATACTAAACAAGTCACAATTGCACACAACTAAATGAATTACAAAAATATACCATATTCATCCATGTTATTCTCTCTTTTGTTCTAAGGTCTATCCTAACTTATTTAAAAATTACGACAAGCCAACACTCGCTTACATAAACACATTGCAAATGGACTTTTAGATTTAAGATTTTGGATCTGAAGATTTTATCAAAATTTCGCACTTTTCAATGATGCAGACAATGATAAATTAAACATTGGTATTTCCCCCAGAAAGAAAAAAATGTTCAAGATACTGGACAATCTAAAATGTGCAGACACATTTAAAATTGAATAAAATCATAAAAGCAAACATATCGGGAGACGAAAGTCACAAAAACTCTCTTCTGTTTTATGACGTACACATATTTATATTCGTTTGGTTGAAGATTTTTTTTTTTCTTCCCTCATCGAACAGGTGTTTTGTCGCATATTGTCACAATTTTTACATTGGCGCTTTATGCAAACTTCAAAGACAGAAAATACTTCTTAAAAAGTTATTTAAAGTTTTTCATCAGAAAATAGGCACAATTTTTTTTATTTTGTCGTGCCTTTTATGTCGTCATTTCATTTAAAAACACTTTCTATTGTATTCGGCTGTTGGTTTTATATTGGTTTCTTTGGTTCGTTGATTCAGTTTCAAAATTTCAAAACTCATTTAATGCTATTATGAAGTATTTGCGATTTTCATTTTCTCCTCTCTTATAAGTTGTTCAATGTGAACACGAAAGAAAAGTTATAAGTACAAAATTATGAAAAATTACATTGTACTTTTTGCAATTTTTTTCGCGTCATCTTTGGATTTTAAGCAGTCGTTTTTTTTCCACAGTTGCTCATACCTGCCATATTTTCGTGTCATGCTATTATTCGAATTAGATGTTATGCTTTTTTTTTTTTTTTTTTTTTGATTAACGTAACACTTTGCGGAAAATGAGCGTTACTTGTTGTGTTTTTCTTATATTTTTCTCATTTTTACTGAATTTGCGTGAGAACCTTCAGACGTTTACAATTTAAAGCAAATGAAAATGATATTTTTTTAATCAATAACGATACAAAGAAAATAAAACCAATTGTGTGGAAAATAGTCATGCTTAGCTTAGTTTTTATCTTAGAGCGAAACCAACCCTTTTGACACTTCAACAAAAAGAAAAACTTTTTTTTTATTTAGCACTTTGATTGTTACGAATTTTCCCTCTTTAAAAGAAAAAAACTTAAACTGAAATAACAAAAAAAAAAAGAAAAAAAAAATGTCAATCGCATTTTTTAGCAAATGCATTAAAAATACATTAGTCGGAATATTGTGAGAGTGCATGATTTCAATTTACACAATGCATAAACATTAACCTAAATCTAGGACTATAAATGGATATGTAAATAGTAAATGTAGCGCAGACTTCAAAAGGAAAAAAAAAAAAGAAAAAAACCTATAGTCAACCGAAACAAAACAAAAAATGTTCAAAAACCGAATCAAAGACATTTTTTGCAAAAACAACAAAAAACAAATTGAAAAATCACGATCACATTGCCGTGGCATAGTGTTAAAAGTGCAGTATATTTTTGCATTTTTAATGAATCTGCGCGCAAATGTGTGGTATGACCATTTGAATATTTGTGTTTGTGCAATGTTTGATTGTAGTGTGGTGCTGCAACTATATTGCCAAATTGTTCGTGGATAATTTTTTTTTTGTTTTTTGTTTCATATTTTAATAAATATATATTGAATCACCAACAGTCATTATTTTCTTATGTTTTCAATAAATTTCGATAAAATTGAGTTTTGAATCTGGATTCTACTTGATTGCTGTGAAAATGAACAGGCAGCTGTAGGATTTTCCGAATTTTTGTTTTTCGAATTTTTAGCAATTCACCCAAAAACAGTAATAATAGATCGAAAATATGACAAATATATTATTAATTTGTCTTTAATTTTGATGCATATACAGTATACTGAACAATGTGCAGTGTTTATATGCAATAAATAAAAATGGTGGATTAGATGACGAATGATGTGGTCGCATTATTTAGTGAGATTTGGATGGCATTTACGTTATTGTGTCGATCATAGCATAAGCAAAGCATACAACATACAACATAACATAACATAGTATAACAAAACCGAACACACCACAATACATAGAAATGTCAGGCTAAAGTCTGATGAAGGAAAAATAACCAAATCAAAGCACGAATCCATTAATTTATACGGATGACATGAGTTGAAAAACATTTTGCCTAATATTAATGGAAAATATTATGCACACAAATCAACCTATGGATATGTGATGCGTGCGTTATAGCGATGCGACTAAAAATTAAGCGAAACCACTGATAAATGTGTACAAATGTGTTGTACGTTGTGTTGATGAGTCGCTTTCATCCAATCATTCCATATGTATATTTATATTTATATATATATAAATACATGTATATAAATTATAAAATATACGCACATGCAGATAAATGAATGTTATTCTTGCGTCACCGAAGACCAAAACAGAAAATACCCAGTAACATTAGCGATTAAAGGAAAAATTAAACAAAGCCCAAGCACAAAAGCGCACAGATACGCGCATTCAATTCTATTTATTTAGTACTCTATTAATTCTTGCCTGCCAATGCCAAACCAATAATTCTACATTAAAGCAAACAACAGCTCATCACACACAAATTTACACAAGCATTCATGAACATTTCATCGCCATTATACTCTAAATAAATGTATATAAAATATTCCACAAATATCAACATCATTTGTGCGCACACAGTGGTGCTTTTGTTTGGGTTTTTCGGGACGATATACAACGCTTCTACTTATTGGACAAAAAAGCGAGTATAACACAAGTTCATAATTATATACAATACATGTATATATATATATAGACGATATATCTGTTGTTTTTGTTGATAGGAATAAACCAAAAAGGAACAACAAAATGAACGAGCGAATACCCCCGCGTGCTTGCAAATCATTATCATGATTCGATCGATCCCCTCTCCTTCAGGAACACGCCAGCGAAAAACAGCATACACAATATCACCATAAGCAATGTAAACACCATACCGCAAAGTAAAAATTCATTTCATTTTCCGGGTTTATTTGAAAATACTAGTCGCGGAGCTGAATGTTGCAATTCAATTCGCACGATATACGATTCATCTATATGCCAGTATGCATATGTATATTTTTTTTTTCCATCGCCGTGATGTTCATCGTTGTATATTGTTCACCCAAAAAGAAGAAGAAGAAGAAGAATAAGAAGAAGAAGAAGAAGAAGAAGAAGAAGAGTGAAAAAACAATACGTATGCTAAGCATAAGATTCAAGCAACAAGAGGACAATGCTGAAAATTCACTCACTGGTGAATTGGGTAACTTAACTATCGTATTCTAGCTCTAGATAAAACCCGTCTCCCCAGTGTCAATACGTTGTCAAGGTAACAACGCTTGCGCGCCGCTCCAACCATGGATACACGACATACCAGCTGCCAACGATACTGGTGTATATGTCATGCTGCTACAAATCATAACGCTGCTTTTCAAAATTCATTTTCCTTGTTCTCTCTCTCATGTCAATTTCTTTCTGTCTCTCCCCCATATCATTCACACACTCATGCTGTTTATGTTTTTCACAATCCATTTTGTTGCCTATATATGACATTTGATATGCGTTTGTCTTTGTGCGCACACTACGTGTAATAACGTTTGCATGTATGAATGTTACCAATTAAATTGTATATATTGGTAACATGCCATCACGTACACACCTCCAATTTTCACACATGACAATACCGAATATGAATTCAAACATCAGCCATCTAATTATGAATTTTCAAGTACAAAGACACACTTAAACAAAAGAAAAATTCTGATGGAATAATTTACACATAATCAAAATCGCGCGCTTAATTTGCTTGACAATTTTTACAAATGGTTGAATCTATGTTTTTAGATTGAATATTTTTTTATTTTTTTTTTTTTTTTCCTTGGTTCAGATAGAAATGTCATTAATTATTTCATCGTTCTTTTGAATTGATTCACTCAAAAGTGAATTGAAAAAAAGAAAGAAATAAAAAAAATAAAATAAATTACTTCAAATAAAGCTTCATTTGTTTATGCGCAAAATTTATTGATAATCACGAGGCAAAATATTGACAAGAAATTTGCTCGCAATCATATTTAAGAGTATCCAAATATTTAAACACTTCATTATCTCTATAAATAACAAATTGGAATTTTTCCCTAATTTTCTTTCTCTCTCTCTCTCTCTCTCTCTCTTTCGCTCTCTCTCTCTATCTCTCTATCTCTCTCTCTCTCACTCTCTCTCTCTCTCTCTACTCTCTCTCTCTCTCTCTCTCTCACACACACACACGGACATACACACACACGGACATACACAGTACAAACAAACGAACGCACACAGTAAAAAAGCATGGCAACAATAACAAATAGCATTTACGATGTCTAGACACACGTGTAAAATTTTTGTTGTTCTTCCATCATTATGAATTCGTGCAGATTTTATAAATGTGAATTCAGAAAAGGTTTGTACGGAAAGGAGATGGAATATACAAAACCGCACGAATTTCGGAATCGGCAAAATATTGAAGTTACAAATTACCTTGTATGCATGCATGGAAGACAAACGACAATCAAAATGGGCTACATTGCCGACAGTCAAGCCACTGAATGCTAGTAAATAACGCATCATCGTCAGGAAACGCAAACACGAGTATACGAGCAATCATCAAATACCACCATTTTGAAATGCAATTGAACAAAGTGGATGATACACAATAAACATTACCAAAAAAAAAAAAAAAAGAAGAAAAAAACAAATTAAATGCATTTCTTTTCTCACAGTTGTACGAGATGGAAATTATTAATTTTAAGATATAGTTCATCAACAAATGAAAAAAATCTTAAAAACCATTACTTATTCTTGTAGAAAAAAGTCATATAATCAACATTGATATGTATTTATTGGCCGTATTTGTTAAAATCATGATGATCAAAAAATCGATAAGTGTGCTGTGATTACAACAGTTTTGATACAATCAACGTAACAAATTAATCCAAATTACAACATTAATTGTGTTACTTGTATGAATGGAGCTTTTTTAACGGAAATCACAATTGAACAAAATTTTAGAGAGATAGAGAGAGAGAGAGAAGACAAAGAGGAAGAGGGAGAGAGTGAGAAATACCAGAGTAATAAGGAAAGATAAAGTGAAAGAATGGCATGAATTGTCTTGATGTCCATATGTAAACCATGGCGACAATGTGGAATATTATTTTAGTCTATGGCATGTATCCTCCGAAAGTGTTTAACGCTCAAATTGGATTATGTTGATGTTGTACAGAGTTGGAAATGTACGCGCTGCTGTGTTGTGGAGCTGCGGTGCTTTGTATTCCAGTTTCTATGTATTCGTGACGTATACAGGCGAAAAAAAAAAAAAAATAAAAGAAGAACGAATGTGTCTTACACACCTATGTACTTTCATATATAATAACAGAACGATATACCAACAGTGCGCCAAATCACCACGAATCCGTTTATCAATTTGTATTCTATTCGGCACCAAAAATTGTGTAGTATATTTTATGTTAAAATATTTTCCAGACGTTTTACTACATATTCGGATGCTTTTATAGTTGCACAGTTTGTTTTGCTATGTAATCATTGCACCATTGTATTAGGGCTTTGCTCTCCTTTACTCAACACTAACACGACATAATAATTCTGCATGTTTTGGACTCGAGAACTGCATGCAAAGGATGAACGGTTGTTTTTGTTGTTTCCTTTTTTTCTTTTTTTTATGAAAATTCATTGTATTTGGCGAAATTGGTGTCTCTGTGTGTCTATCAACATTTTGCTTCGTTATTGGCATTGCAAAGTGGTATCACACAAATTGTACTGCAATGAATTTTTGCCATTGTATTAAAATGCTTGTCTGCTAACAATTTCGTAAAAACCAGCTCCATTCTCTTTATGTACATTCAACATTTTTATGAATGTATGTATTTGTGCACTCGTCTGCTTTGCAACATTCCGTATGCATGGCATGTGATCAGAAAGGAAAGTGACGATGTGTGTGTGTGTGTGATGTATTCATGTATGTTTGTATGTGTACGTGTGAGTATATGTGTTGGCAATGAAAGTGAAACAATGTTTTTGAGTTTTCTCCGCACATAAATTTTATTTCAACTAAAGGTCAGGTTATTCAATATTCTCCACAGCGTTGTTTCTCTATCTCTTCTATTTATATGCTTTACTCTTTGTTCTGTATTGACTGGATTCCATTATTTCAGGATCAAATGGAGACCTTATACTCAGAGCTTTTCTTAAACGTTTAATGTTCGATTTTCGCTTTTGTTAGATTTTCTGTTTTCTATTTTTGTTTTCTATTTTACTTTATTATTTTTAAAATTGAAATTCATTCAAAATCTGAACATACAAATGTTTATGTTTTATTATTAAACATTGAAAATGCATTTTTTTGAATTTTATTTTATTAAATTTATGCGAAAGAAATGTTGATCAAATTTTCGTCAATTTTTTTTTAATTGCGATCGATGAAGCAATGGTGAATTTTCTTTTCTTAAAATTATCCAAGTGTATGTGTGAGGTTTTGTAGATACATGATGAGGATTTTGACTTAGAATTTTCCGGTATTGGTCTATATTTATGTGCTTTTAGAAAACGTGTCGTCCGTGTCCATGTGTCTGTCTCGGTAGCAATCGGATAAGTACCTAAAGCGCTTATGTATTTACTCGGCTAACCATCAGTGTCAACACATTGGCTCCTACATTTTACGTATGAAACTGGAGAGCTACGTATCCAGAATACCAAATGAGATTTTATTTTTCGGTCGTAGATTGTTCCTATAATATCTACCGGTTTTTTTTTTTGTGTATGTGCAACATTTCCATCGATTTGTGTGTGTGTGTGTGTGTGTGTGTGTATGGTAGTGTTTGTGTTTTTGTGTATGTGCATGTTAGCATGTATATTGGTATGTATATGGGCAATGTCTGTCGCAGTATACAAGCGTGTATTTTTCCCAATTTTAATGTATAGCGTCTCAAATTGTGATGTGCGCTGATTTGTATGACGATATGGCTGTGTGCAAACACCTCTCTTGTCTGTATGCAATGAATGAATGTAGAAGAATTGCGTCATCTATTCAGGTTGATTATACATACACATATAAAATTTTCAACCTAAATTTTCCGAGTCGTTCCTGTTTTTTATCCTTCAAATTTGCGATTTTCTGTACATAAAATTATAGAGCGCTACATATCCGTTTCGAGCTATTGTTCTATTTCTTTTCTACTATTTCTTCTTTTGGTAATTTAAGGCCGAAATGAAAGAGAATTTTGAATGCAGACACCATTTCATTTGGCGCATATATCGTCGCATGTCAATGAAAATTTGTAAATCTGAATGAGACATTGGCTATGAATGTAAAAGCATTGCGTAATATCTTGTTGCGGGGCATGTCACTGATTTATCTAAAAAAAAAACTTGATGCTAACTTGGAAAAAAAAAGAAGAGAGGCTACGTTAAAGATAAAAACGGCGACGGCGACGGCGACATCGACGACAACTACATCAACAATGGCAACAACAAAAGGGATGCTAATATGAACATGAACGGAATATTCGAACAAATTGATTTAGTTTACTCTTGTAAAATCAGGTGACCTATGCTAATGAGAATGTGACTTATTGATTGACATTGACAGCTATTTTGCCGTCACTTTTTTCACTTCACTATATTTTTGCTATTGTTCGATTTGGTTTTGTTGAAACCCTAAATTCCACTTTGCACGTATTTATATCTATTTTTCATTTTGTGCTTTGGAGCTATTGATTGAGGATGTCCCTTTTGAATTTGATATATGATTGAAGTCAATTTAAATATATGAAGGTATTAGAGATCGGTAACACATCAGCCATTTTCATCTAAAGCAGAAATCCACATTAGCATCAACCACATTAGCATCAACCGCATGTCCATTTAATGCTTGCAAGTACATTTAAAAGACGTATCAATCAAAATTCAATCTTTGTTCTCTTTTCTTCCACCATAGAAAATTGTTTCTCATGTATTATTACACACAAATCCAAAAAAGTTTCGCCAAAAAAAAAAAAAAAAACAACGTTCTTTATTTCTATACAAAACCATTTTTGCCAAAAATTCCGACTTTTTTTTTTGTTGGTTCTCCTTACACAACTGCATCCAACATCTTTGAAAATGGCAAAGCATATGCGATGATTTATGACATTTACCTAAAAATATACTCGAGAATGACAAAAATAAGTACGATAAGGTTTTTTTTTTCAGATTCAGTATATCTCATGTTGTTTGGTGAAACCATCGGCGCGTGCATTTATCGCTTGATAACCACGAAACATTTTGCTGTAGTCGACGAAATTCCATGGTAAGAAGAGAAAAGAGTAAAAAAAAAAAAAACAAAAACGAGAAAACTGTGGTGCACAGCAAAAAAAAAAAGAGAGAAGAAACTAAAAGGAGCCTTCATTGTCAAAGGGAGCGAAAAAAAACCGCTAAAAAAATCAATGCTCGTTCATGTTGTCATATTTCTGGACAGTCTTTCCCTTTTTTTCTTCTCTTAAGAGCCACTAATTTTGGTCGTGCATCGTCTAACATTCAAATTGTCTTTTCATTCTTTTTTTTTTTTCACATTTCATTCTCTCAATTTTCGGATAATTTATTATGTTTCCGTTTGCATTCTGTATTTTTGTGCTCTCATTATACGAACTCTTATATGTAAAATGGCGAACCTAGACGCAGGTTGCCTCATCGATAGACATTATTATTGTAAGGATGCGCTATAGTGAATAAAACTTCAGTGCTTCAGTAATAATGACAAAAAAAAAAAAAAAGAAGAAAAAACACAAATCCGTTTGGTTAATTATGTAATCGACATTGAATTCACCATCGAAAGTTAAAGTATTCCCATACAATGGCGCCTAAATTATTAAATGAACTCTGAAAACTATTTGTTCCATTCGATGACGATGCATGAGATGCGATATTACTCACACTCACACTCACACTTACACACACACCGAAGGTGAAGCAAAAAAAATTAATTCAACTCGAAGAAAAGTAAAACGAGAGCCTTTAAGAAAAACATTGCTTGCAAATGTTCTCAATCGCACTCTCATCGGATTGAACTTTTTTTTTTTTCGTTTGCTTTATCCCGATAGTAACATTCATGCATTTGGCTACATTAGTTACATTAAGTTTTTTACTGCATTTTATTTCATTCAATTTCTGTTCTTTCCCTGTCACTCTTTTTAACTCTTGCTCAACTATTTGGAGTTCCCTGTATGTGTAAAAAGATAAGTTTGTGATATTCGAAACGCGTTGAACTCACGCCAAAATGCATTAAGAACGTCTTGTTTTTCGAAACAAGTTTCAATGGTTGGCTATATTGCATTGAGAATATTCCATATAAACAGTCAAATACTGTGCGAAAATATCGAGAATGGACAACAAAGCAAAGATAGTAAGAAAAAGGAAAAATGTGGGGGGGGGGGGGGTAGCTGAGGAAAAAAAAGAAAAGAAAAAGCACATAGAGTCCAAAACAAATGCTCAAAACATCGGTAGCTTATAAAAGTATGTACTTTGGCTTGTTTTAATACACGCTCAACATCACATCGAGTGTTAATTAGAACGTTTTAATTGCGTGATGAGAGAGTTTCATTAAACTCGTGAAATCGACTACCTCACGCGCGAGAGATAACCAAATGAATCCAAATCTTCTTGGTTATCACTTCACCTTTTTAGCTACTGCTCTTTACATTTTTGTTAACCCGAAACACTTTCAGACCCATGGATCGATGCGCCGATCTGACCAAGGGTCCATTTAAAAACAGTTAAAATTTGCATTGACTTGTTCTGGTTGTTCGTTCGTTCATTCTTTCATTCGTTTTGCTTTTATTGAAATTTTTCTATCAATTCATTTATTTATTTTCACAACGGCCATCGATTCATTGCATTTCTCTCTCTCTCTCACTCTTTCTCTTTCTCTATCTCTCTCTTTCTCTATCTCTCTCTTTCTCTATCTCTCTCTCTCTCTCAGCCTTTCTTTGCCTCTTGAGGTCTGTGTAAAATCAGTTTCACTTTGCTTTTTAATTTAGATATGAACACCGATATTGGTAGCCGGCAGAGCGTTGTATTGGTTGCGGTTGCGGAACAGTATACGAAAGTAAAAGAAACTTTTTTTTGTTTTTTTTTTTTTTTTGGCTCAAATTCATTCGTTTTGTCGTGTTTTTGTTGTCTCCTTAATTGTTTCGTGTAGATTTTAGCTTTTGGTTTTTGCTGCGGCTGATCTGTTGTGAAACAAGTCACACGCGCGTCTTCACAATTTTTCGAACATACATGTATGTAGTTCATTGAATGAGGTTTGCAACTAAATTAAGATCTTAAGTTTTTCATGCACTTAGCATTTTGAAAGTTGGACAGAGACGATTTGAATCAAGAAGAAGTCAACATTACAAAAATACAAGTAGCAATACAAGGCTCAAACAAAGCCAATATTATACAATACGAATAGCACTGTAAGCACATTCACATTCACATTCACATCTATACTTATATTCTTATCCATATCCCAATCCCAATCCACAATCCATATAAGCGATATAAACATACTAAATGAACACATATAAATGTGATATGAATCGAAATTTTGAATGCAAAAAAAATTTTGTGCATATCGTGAGTCAAGATTTGAGATTCTTGAATTATGTACACATTTTTATAATGTGCAGTAATTTTACCGAATCGTTTTGGATAGCACCTGAACTATTTTGTACGACAAACATCGATCGCATCACACAGTTGTTTCTTTCTTTTACATTTCAGAGAACATTGTACATGTCATTTGTTTTTTTTTTATGAAAATCAGATAGTCTATAGAAAAAAAGTATTAGAAATTCACGCGTGTATGGTAAATTTAGTTGGAAAATGCAGAATTTTAAAACTAGTTTGGAAAATCTTCGACAAATTTGTTAATATCTATTAAGACATTTCTCTATACATAGAAAAAGATGCCCTCTAAATGGTTTATTATTATATTGCTACTGGTTTTTATTGATGAGGGAAATGATAATGATATCTATGATAACAGATGCACAAGAATATTTTTGTTTATGATTTCATGTAGTTTCTTCGTATTTATAATATCTGATGGTCATTGGCCATATTCAACATTGTATTAAATGTTCATTAGATCTAGTAAACAATTTCCAAATTGAAGTTTTGAGTGCAGTACTAGTTGAAAACGTATAATGAGAGAGAACATTAGTAGAAATGGAAAAAGAAAAAAAAAAAAAAAAAAATATGTACGACGAATGATTTGGTTGATTTGGTATATTCAATGAATGCGTCGAAGTACAAGTTAAGCATAGTCAAAATAAGAGAAAAAGCGAAATGGAAATACAGCGATCAGCAGGAATGCGAAAATGTTCATGTTCAAAAAGGTAAATTAATTCAGCTGTCTGTCTTTTCGCCATCAATCAATAGTCAGAATATTGGCTACTGTTTTACTTTGCTCTGTTTTACATTCTCAATATTGATGCTTTGTTGCTTTACTTGCTGATGTCATCCCGCTGGCTCTGATTTTTTTTTTTTTTTTTTTGTTTCTTCTTATTCTTCTTTTGCTCCTCTTTTATTATTGCTTGAAATTGAAGTCTTCGAAACGAAATTGTAAGCACATTCTGCAACGGGCCTAAATACAAACGCATCACATTGCACTGCAATCTTTTCGCTTATCGATGATATCGCGTCTCTTTCGCTGGCATATGTTTATGCATCACGCATCTTTCAACGTCATTGTTATTATAATTTTTCGTCTTGATCGATTTTTTCCCCACATTTCATTCGATATTTTCTCTTTAGCGTTTGTTTTGTCTATATATATTTGGTGTGCGTGTGTGTGTGTGTATGTATCTGGCGACTAGAGTTCAAAAATACACATATAGATAACCGGTGACCAAAACAACATAGAATGATTGTATGTCATGCACCTCAAGTATAAAATGAATCTATACCAAAAACACTTTTGCAGATGTTTATTTGCAATGGAGTTTAAATAACTTGAAAATATTAAAATCATTTTGATCATGAAAACAACGAACAGCAAAGTAATTGTAAAATTGTTCATCATAAATTCTAAATTCTGAATTTGGCTGGTTTGGTTACTTTCATTTGATTGTCTAGTGCAAAATAAAGATAGAAATTTTTCAAGCGTACTGAAGATGACATATTCAATTTTTTTCCATTGGTAACAGTAATGTCAAATTGCTACACTGTTTTTTAATCTTCCATTAAGACAGAAAATGTGTTAAATACTTGATAATCAAATCGAAATTCGTATCATACGAATCGTATATTAAATGGCGAATATATGAATATATACATTTGGATTTGATTTAATTTGAAAATTAGATTGAAATAAATATGATCAAATGGTTCTGGATTGGAATTTCATCTCCATGGATATGCATTGATGACGATTATGATCGATCATTTGATTGATAATCAGCATGCTTGAAAGCTAAAATTAAGAACAAACTATAAACAGAACATTCAGAAAAAAATATCTGTTGAAATATGCTGGTGGCCAAAATAAGCAGTGTGGTGATAGTCGTATTTCACCAATCGAACGCATATATTATACTTGCCGAGACGGCAGGACATTTTGACGTGTTTCTTATTTTCATTTTCTCTCTTTCTCTCTCTCTCTCTCTCTCTCTCTCTCTCTCTCTCTCTCTCTCTCTCTCTCTTCTCTCTACGTTTTTTTTTTCAATTTCTGCTCCATCATTTAGTACAGTTTGTATTTGTGCACAAAGCCTCATTTGGCTTTGCATTTGTTGATTCCATGCTTTTTTGTCAATTTATTGTCATTTCAAAAGCATGTGATCAACGCACAAATATTTGTGTTAAAAATCTTGAATAAAAAAAAAAAACCGAAAAAAAAAATCAAAGAAATACTTTTTCGCATTTTCACGTCCGTCACAACACAATTCAATATTCGCAACCGAAACGATTTCAACGCAATTCAAAACGGTACATACGATATGTACGAAAAATAGCTCTCGATGCGATACGATACGGTCAGTGCACTGCACAAAATCGAATCGAATCGAATGAAACGACAAAATGAACAAACCAAAATTGATTGATTTGGTAAACATACGTGTAGAATTTTATATGTATAATATGATCGGTAGCAGAATTGCAGACAATGTTAACGATTTATTCGATGTTTCTCGCTGCTTAACTTTTTCTCTTGTCCTGATTGTTGTTGTTATTGTTTTCTTTTTTGGTCAGCGAAATTCAAGAACAAAGCAAAATGAAAAGATAAAGTCTCAAGAATAATAAATAAACATAACGAAATACGTTCAAAATATCAATGGAAAATTAAATCGTTGCATTCGGACTCTCTACGGATTTTTGTTTTGCTCTTCATTTCTTTTTCTATTTCTCTCTTTCTCTCTCTCTCTCTCTCGCTCTCTCTCGATGCATATAAAAGGTGCATTTCAGTACGTTTGTTTGATCAAAACATAAAAGACCGGATGTTGTTGTTCATGTACACGTACGAAATCGGTTTTTGTCTCGTCGTTTGCTTCGTCATTTCCAACAATTTTCAATTCGATAATTGATTTTTGCTCGACAGACACAATTCTTGATCGAGCCGGTTCAAAGTGGCCACCAACGAATTATAAGAATAACTTACATTGCCAACCGTAACCACATGTGCCAACTGGAGATCACCGTTTTTAATACAACCAAAAACTAATTATTCGCTCTTGGGCATGGGAAAATGCAATGAAATGTATCATGTGAAGTCAAGATCAATTTAAAACATTTCGTACTTGCACATTGTGATTTATGAAATGCGATAACAGTTGCAGCAATGATGATGATGATGATGATGATGACAACGGTGACCAAACAAATAATTAAACTGCAACGCTAAGAATCCCAATTGAATTCCATCCAATTTATGAAATTCCTGATATTTGCTTTTAAAACAATAACTGAAATCTAAATATCGGAAATTGATTGCAACACATGAATCAAAAATGAAAAACGAAAAAAAAAAACAAAAGAAAAAACAATTAAAACACAAGTCCAGAATTGTCCAGCGACATTGTTTTTCAATCTCATACGCTTGAGAAATTATTTAATAGAGCCATTACTGTAATGAACCTAAATTTCATTTTAGTAAAAGTTCACAAACATTAAGTTCGTTTTTTGTTTCTCAATTATTCATAATCAGCTGTAATGGAGATAAAGTGCTCAAAAAAAAAATGCAAAGTGTTTTTCATAAATAGCTTGGATTCATTTTGAGCATTAGATTCAAAATAGAATCATTTTAGAGTAATTTGTTGGGTTGTTTTTTCTCCGTTTCAATTGTTCAGTATATCGAAATTGCAAAAAAAAAATGAAAATGGTTTGAATCCATAGATTGTGCAAATTGAGAACAGCTTAATAACCATTCAAAAAAATATCAATGCATTTGAATATTTACGATCTAATTTAATACCATTAAATATCTAAAAATTGACCGAAATTGATGCAATGATAAAAATTCAATAAAAAAAAAAAACCAAATCTGATGCTTGCTTTACTCCATTCATTCAACTAATGTGAAATCTGAACAAATTTTCATACGCAAAAATATTAGATGGCAAATTTAAATGTACCGGAAGAATACAATACCGTTAATATTATCAACCAGAAGCAAAGAAACCGAATTGCCGAAGGATGCGCATCGTCACCATGCCAATATATGGGATTTTGTTGGTGTAGATTGCTTCTGTGTGTACCATTACCGGTGCTATATTTTACTTACTTCTCTTTGGAAGAACGAACACAATAGCTAACAAACGGAAAGAAAAAAAAAAATGGAATTTCTATCGAAAATCTAATAAGGAGAGAACGAATTGCGCTACAAGGTTGGATAAAAATATGGGAAGTTATGCAAATTATGATGGCGTCGGTAACACAATGGCGTTTGTAGTGATGTCAAATATTCTGTCTTTGTTCCTCGTGCCGAACTGCGAACATCATCGAATGTCTCTTGGTTTCCATTCAATGTTTATTTCCCAGAGCTCATTGGTGGCGAAATTGTGTCCTCGCTTTCGCTCTTAATAATTTTCCTTGCAGAAATTCATCTCTTTCCATCCGTATCCGTACACTGATGCTTGTGTATTTGTATTTCTCTCTCTCTCTCTTTCTCTCTCTCTCTCTCTCTCTCTCTCTCTCTCTCTCTCTTGTGTGTGTGTGTGTGTTATTTTTATTTTAATCGTTGTTTTAAATGCGGAATATTTCATATCTCATTTCTCATATCAAATCTATATAGATTACTAAAGTCTTTATCTCATTCTTTCTGCTACCCAATAAAGAAAATGTCCGGAACATTTTCCAGACGAATTTTGGTGGGCGATTGAATATATGTGTGCGCCTCATTTTTCGAATCATTGTATATGTGTATGGAACGTGAACTTCGATGAATAAACACGCCAAACAAAACAAGCAAATGTAATTATTTGAACGAATATTTTATCATGGATGTGTGTATGATTTCATTTCAATATATATTTTTTTTGTTGCTTTGCTTCGAAGAAGAAAAAAAAAACACACATACACACATATATCATCATATCCAATTCTGAACAAATTACCA
Organism: Resseliella maxima; assembly: GCA_029041755.1. Classification (NCBI taxonomy): domain Eukaryota; kingdom Metazoa; phylum Arthropoda; class Insecta; order Diptera; family Cecidomyiidae; genus Resseliella; species Resseliella maxima. The sequence goes on along the minus strand of JAQOWM010000955.1, from coordinate 566,905 downwards.
TGTTTGTGGCAATTTCATCTGATTTTTACTCATCGCAATTCATTCCTATGCAAAAGAATTTCATGTCTTGGACTATAAATTGAATCATTTTGCAATCCTAACGAATTGAATGAATATGAAAGAAGAGAAAAAAAAGCGATCAAATTAATGTTGTGTTTATTTAATATTTTTCGTCGATTTATACGGAAAATCAGAAGTAGTACAAAGTAATTGGGAATATTTTATTAAACGAATTCCAATGTAAATATCCAATCAAGTCAAAAAAAAAAAAAAAAAAAACCATCGTCGGTTCACACAATTGAAATTGTCTGATTATTATTTATGTCGATTCAAAATTCGTTGCAAATAGTACAAATTATTTGATTCATGGATTTTTTATGAATGATGCAAATGCATTGATCCCATTTTGAAGAGAAAAAAAAAACAGAAAAATGTTTCTTTCGACATTTTAAACCGTTTTTTCTTGCCATATTATTTTATTTTTAATTTAATAATTGAACGCTAAAGAAATTTTCTTTTTTATTAAATGTAATTTAACAACTGAGAAAATATATCAAAGACAATACATGAAGAATTATTAAGCAAAAATTGACCATTTAAATATGTCTAAATTAAGATAAAATCAAATAGTGTGTACGAGATAGATGCATATGCAGTGTACATATACGTTGTTAGAAACATTTCACAAATATCATTCATAAAATGAATAAACGATTATCACACTAAAATATGGGCGCAAAATGAAAAGAATCCAGTTATGCAAATCATTTGACACTTAGTCTATGCAAGGGTGTAAACTGAATCAATTAATAGCTAACATCAAAACAATTTAGATTTTCAGTTCAATAATGCTGACATATGATTGAACAAGAACCAAAATCCATTAAAAATTTTAATTTTTTTTTTTTTTCTTTTTCTTCTCCTCAGTTTCATATTCAAAATGTAGGCTGTTGACGAACTACACAAAAAAAAATCTCAAGCAATTTAAATGAACATGCATACTTTTCATATATTTAAATTAATTGCCTTACTTCTGGGCCCATCAATGAAATTATCATAACATTGAAATAAATCAGCGTTGACTGCCAACCATTGAAGAGTAAAATATGAACGTTGCAAGATTGCAAACATCATAATGCTTTCATGACAATGTTATTATAATAGTAAATAATAATAACAAAATGAAACTGAATCAAACCGCACTAAAGAAAATTACTAAAAGTATCGTCAAACACAGCCTAAATGAGTATACATGCAATGATGAAAGAGAATAGGCAAATGAACATTCATCTCATCTCGGGCGTATTTAAAATCACAATATAATTGATGTATTTATTTGTCTACGGAATAACTGCAAGCAAATTGTATGCATGTGTCTCTTTATTCTGTCTCTGTCCCACTGTGTGTGTGTGTGTGTGTGTGTGTTTTTTTTTGAATGTTAAAGTGTTCCAAATGATGATGAATATTGACGCAACGGTATAACTGAATAAGCTACAAGCATCAAATAAGCGAAATAAAACCAATGAGCAGTCGAGTAATCCGTCATTGCATCATTAAAAATGAGCTTTGAATAGTGCGTGGCACATAGACCATCCATAAAATGTGCACATGAAGAAGTGAAAAAGAAAAAAAAAAAAAATATAGAACAAATCATACATAAAATAAGAATATGCGTGGATACAGCGCATTGCAATGCAAAATATTCAACTAGCACACCGATAATCGCATTGGGTAGAAAGATCGAGAGCGAGTGTTAGTAAGCGAACGAAATGGAATAATATTCAGTGCCATTCAAAAACAAATTCAAGGCGCACAAACAATAGCCTACATCGTTCGATCTAATAGAGAAAAAACGTACATAAAATAACATGAATAACAAATAACATATAGGAGCATTGTGCGTACACAATACAAAAGGTTTGATCATGTCATTAATTTCACCATACCATATAAACCCAAAAATATCAACTAAAAGAGAGAAAATCGGTTGAACACAGCACAGCACACACAGCATAGCATATCATTGCACAATGTATATGAACAAAAAAAAAAAAAAACTATTTATAAAATCAGACAAAAGAACTAGATAGAGAGAACAGTACAAGCAAAAAGATAGAGAGAGAGACAGAGGGCAAAGCGTACGAAAAAAAAAATAAAACAGTCATCGGAAAATTAAGCGTCAACGCCTACAAAAATAATTTATGATTTGCTTTCGTGATCTTTTCGGTGTGACTAGTTTTTCTCTGTGTCTATATTTACATAGAGCAAGATTTGCAATTTGCCGTACTGACTGCCTGTGTACTCTTTGTATTATATGGTTAGTTTTGTTGCACATTGTCAAATGCACATATTTTCAACTGTACTCATACACATCTCCCTGTCATTGCTGCTGCTGTATGTTGTTGTTTCTTTTTTTTTTGTCAATTAGCGGAAACGCATTGAAGTCACACGCGCAAACTATAAAAATCAGTCAACTAACGCCGACTAAGCTATCTCATTTTATTATGCACGCTAATAAATCTGCTGTTTTGCCTTTATATTACAGTTGAATCTTTTATGTTGAAATATTTTATTGGCTCAAATCGTGAGCTGTGTGTCATCTTTACATATAAAAAAAAAACGGTTGCATTCCGTTTAAATATATCAAAAATGAAATCGATCAGCATTCGTGAAAATGAATGAAAACAAAATGTTACTGGACATTAGATGATATGAAAATCACTTTTTGTTTTCGATAAAAAGCCATTATTACGAAAAAGAACGTAATTGCCGCTTGCCAATTACCAATTTAAGAATGAAAGAGTGAAACTATCATCAATATATATATATTTTAATAGTGACAACAAAAAATGTTAACAACAATAGAATAATAGAATAGTCAAATAGAATCAAAACTATTTGGCCCTGTAACAAGAACCCATTACAAGCAACCATATATAAGAGGCATGTGAACAAAATAAATAGTGTCCAATTTACTACACAAAAATAACGACAGACAAATAAAGAGATAGAAAGGAAAAATAAAAAAAAAAAACAGACTCAGCCAAAAATAATAAAAACAATAATGGTCATGGCCATTTCAGTATATTGATTCATAAAGCAGGCATATAAAACCAGTGCAATTATTATCAAATGAAATAACATGTAGAAGAATGAAAAGAATTCACATGAGGCGGGAGAAAGGACGAGAAAATAACAAAAAAAAAAAAAGAAAAAAAAAATAGTGGACGGAAAAAATGTATACAATATACATTTGACATTATAGTTACTGCATAATACCTACAAACGCGACAGAATCAGAGCAATAACCGTATTATAATAATGATATCGGCAACAAGGATGACTGCATAGAGCGTAAGAAGAGAGAGAGAGAAAGAGAGAAAAAGAGAGAAAGAGAAAGAGAAAGAGAGAAAGAAAGAGAAAGAGAAAGAGAGAGAGAGAAGTAGAACAAATGGCATAAGCGGCATCACATATTTGGCCGGATGGAATTGCACCGGAAAAAGAGCACATTTTAATATGTTATATAATGTATTTATTAGATGTTTATATTTGAAATGGTGTACAAGTTGTGGCATAATAAAGTGATAATACGAAGAAAAGGATGAAAAAAAAAAGAGAAAGTGATAGAAGTAGAAATGTCGATTTCAACAGACACAGGACACAGACAAAACAATGAAATTATATCTAATTCGCAACTTGTCGTTGTAAATATGCATTTGTATTTTCTCCATTCAAATAAGAATGTGCAGAGAGTCTATTCAAGGAATCACAGACACAGATGTGTATATTTGGCAAAATAAATTAGCTAATTCTCATATCTAAAAATTAATAGTAATAAAATTCTGATCTCATTTATGACTAATCATTTGTTCACAATAGATCAACATTGTCGAGGCAAAAACGACATTTTACCCATGAAACAGAAAAAAAAAAAAAAAAAATGAGAAAAATAATAGCGAATACTGACCCACTATAAAGCCACTGTCAACTGAATTGAATGCGTGAGCGATGAACAACGCTCAAACATTCAATGTGTGAAATATCGACTATTAAAGTGACTTTATTTCAATAATTTTACTATGAGATTTTCTACCGGTAAAATAAACTAAATGCCATTTAGTTTGTTTTAATAGCATCAACAATGGGAATATGATTTTGAGAAACTTTTTCCATATATTTATTACAGTTATAATGAATTGTCACCATTATTTTAGCTGTCATCATCATTGAAATATAAAATGAACGATATGATGTGTGTGCACAGTAAAACACAAGTCCGAGAAATAACAACTAGAAAAACTTACTTACAAATAAATCGAGAATAGAATAGAATAGGTTAGGGAACGATTCAATTTAATGGACGCAATGAGAGTGCATGTATGTATTGTATGTTGCTATTTGTAACAATAGTCAGTTGTGTGTACAATGTACTTGTTGGGTGGAATGCATAGACAAAACAATACATGAATTCGAAACTAAAGCGACAATGCTGAATGCGAAACGCAACTAAAACAGAATAAAATAAAATAAAATAAAAATTCGGTAAATTACGCCAAAGTTTGCATCATCAAACTTGTGCGTATGCATATATGGCCTAGGGACGAGTGTGTGTCTGCAACAGCTAACTACTGAATTTGAATTATTTTTTATGAACTTTGACCTTTTTTATGGATCATACGCACACGCTTCCATATTAAAACATATACACTAAATGATGGTTCATTTGCGTTTTGTTTCCTGAATAGGCCGTGGCATCGCATGCATTTTGGATATCCCATGACGAATTTGTTATGATAGTGTCAATTGATAAATGTCCTGTGCTCATTTTTATTTATTATTGTGATAAAAATTTGTAACGGCCCAACGAAGCTAGTTCGATTTATGTTGGTTGTTTTTTTTTTATTTCTTTTCTTATTTGGTTAAATGATGCATCCAATGCTCTAACGTGACTCAAATTTTTGGAATAGAAAATGGTTTTTATATGATCAGAAATATTTTTACTAAACGTTTGATATTCACAGAAATTGAAAAAAATTCCAAAAAAAGACCGACCAGAGAGCCCATGCCTATTAAATGGGCACTACAACTGGGTTTCAAATTCAAATTTTTAATGAAAAAATATTAGATTTTTCATAAACCGGACGCATGCATTTTTATATTGAGGCTGAGAATTGTGAGTAGAAATATGGATTTTTGATTCAAGAAATTGATTTTTCTCCAGAAAACTATTACTTTGCAGATCATTATAGGAAGCAATGAGATTTCTAAAATATATTCTAAACGATAAAAATATTTTAGTTTGGATCTTTTGTTTATTTCTTGTTTCACGACCAAAAAGGTATCTGAAATGTTGCATCTAAAATAGCATCAATTTATCTCTACGACGAAGAAGCAAAAAAGGAAAAAAAATGGCACAATTTGCCACGAAGTAGTCGCGCACTAAAGAATACATTGAACATGAAGAGATTCCTTTTATTTGGTGTATACATATTTTCTTAGTTTTTTTTTTTTTTTTTTTTTTAGTAGAGTATTCGCAAATGGTTACCAGATAGCATTATAAACCTAGTGGATGTATAAATAAAAGATGCAAGCAACGATCAAACACTATGTGTGTGAATGTGTGTGTGTGTGTGTGTGTGTGTGTGTGTGTGTGTGTGTTTGACTAAAACTGAAATCGTTTGCCATCGTTTCAATAGAAAGACCATTGTTGCTTAGCAAACGCACGTACTTCATATATCCACACGCACCCAAGCCACATACCATCTTGGGGGCCAAAAAGGACATGCATATGATAAAAGAGAGATATGCACACACTCTTCGATATGTGTAAATCCAAATGGAAAAAAATTAAGACGATTTATATCGAAGATAATGTTAGAAGTATGCTTTATTCGATTGTAAGACGCTTTTAGAGAATTGGTGTTTGTATACTATATATATTTTTTTTCAACATATAACATACCAGTTTATGCTTTGTAGTGGTATTTACGCTTCCAAACCTCATTGAATTTGGTTCGCTTTCTCTCTGCCAATCAATATTCTGGCAAACGTCTCTTGAATACTAATTTCGCGAAGACGAGTGAAGAGAGCAAACAAAAATAAAATAAAAAAATAAAAAACAGAATGTGAGAGAGAGAGAGAAAGAGAGGGAAAAAAGGGAGAGAAGCATTCAAACAAAACATTGTGTACTTCGCCACCTTCATTCAACAATGTTGGTAAAACTGCAAAAGCAGTCAGTTCTCTTATATTTGTGTCTATCGGATGGCGGGCGGTAAATGGAGAAGAGGGTTCGATTGTTGCCATTTCTTGTTTTTGAGTGAATATTCTTGTTCATTTTCTTTGTTATGTGTTTCATTCAAGCTATTTAAATTTTTGCTAAAGGTGGAAATAAAAACTTCATCATAGTTTTTCGCACAAAAAAAAACCATCAAAATATTTCTTGAGTTTTTTTTCTTTTTTTTTAACTTTAAAACGGAGATATATACATAGAGCACTTTTCTACGTTAATAAAATCCATTTTAATTTCAGTTTGAAATGATATTCTCAAAAATGTTATACTTTCAAAGCAAGTAAGATAATCAACATCATAGCCATCAACTGAGTTGTTTTCTACTTTACATTATCATCATTGACACTTCATGTAGTTGTAGTTCGCATTTAAGAGCATACTGTGTTCAACACTGATTTTATCAACGGATAATCGAAAAAGGTAACACCATCGGTCTGTAACTATGTGTAATAAATGATTTACCGCTTTGACATTGCTTATCGTAGCGTACAATCTGAATCACAGCTCATTTGGATCAAAAACTGGCACCATACTATCACTGTCATCAATGTGCCAACTGCATCCGAATATAGTGTGATGAGGTAAAAAGAGACAGAGGAGAAATAGAAAAAAAAAAAAAGTGATGTGCAAAAGAAAGAGTAAGTTGTCAACGATAATTGCACATAGATTCGCTTTTGAAGATTTTCCAATGATATTATTTCCGTGTATTTGTTGAGAGAAGTGTTTTATATGATGTTGCGCCCCTTCAAACAGCCAATCGCACGTATTTGAAATACATATATATATATATATATATTCATGAGTGATATGATATCTAAATATTCGAAATAATACAATAATCATCTGTCACGTTTATTAATAATTTCACAAAATGATATCTCGTTAAAAACCGTCATCAGGGAGACAAATGGTATACCACACCGTACACATATATACACTCATTTATTCGCTCTCGGTCGGTTTTAATGCAAATCGACACTGTCTGCATGTTTCATCAGATGTCAATTTGTTTGCAATTACATAGCCTTGCTTTGAACTCGAAGCATTAAAGCTTATTGAGAGGCGGATGAACGCGTCTGTGAATGAATCAGTTTACGGACACAAAATATTCACAATTTTCCATCACAAGTGTTCAAGAGATAATCATCATAGATAACGTAACATAGAAAAAGTGATATTTAAGTGCGTCATGCCTGCCGATTACTTTTGGTCGCTCATTTTGTCACCGCTTTCTTTCTTTTTTTTTTTTCTTTTTTCTTTTTTATTTCATGAATTTCGTTTGAGGAGTGTTGGTGTTGTTATTATTTCAGTTTATTTAACATCTCTTTGAAAATATGTACGATGATGAAATCAAAGGCATTTGAAAATTGGGAAAAATAAGAAGCAGGCGTTAAATGACACATCTCTGGCATAAAATCAACAAAATAATACATCAAATCAAATTGAGAGCAACACAGAAAAAAGGGTTTGATCAAGATTTTTTGAATGATTACGATTGTGCGTGCAAATTCCTCTGGGATCAATATGACGTTGTCATCAACTAAATTTGAATCCACGATCTCTTATGAATTTTTAAATAGAAGCAAAATAAAATAAGCCATTTTTTTTTTCTTTAAATACTATCGATTTATTTAAGTGCTAACCAGATTTATATAGTAGAATGTGAAATATCAATTCCAATGTAATCAGTGTAATCAATAAAAAAAAAAAAATGATAACAATATGTCTATCTATGTGAGTTTGAGGCAATTTAATAAATGTATGTTGGAATGGCATCAAATTCGTTTGATTTCTCTATGGAATCAAAATTAAATCCTATGAAAAGCTTTTCTTTTTTTCTTTTCACTTTTTTTTTCATTCAAAAGCAAATCAAGATTGACTTTAATCGCACTCGATTAACACAAATATATTTTACGTAGTTATTATTATTATTTTTTTTTTTCATTCTTCGTTCATTTTAGATTCCGCGTTTGTATTCCATTTTTTCTTGGTGTCGTTTTGAGAATTGCACAACATAAACGGAAAAGCGTAAGTGTGCATTTTCTTTTTGCCATTTTTAAATAGCAAAATATACATACGTAGAGTCAATTGCAAGTGAAACGATTTTGCATAAATAACCGCGTTTACAAAGTCTGATTTAAGTTCCAACGTGCGTGCTGAAAACGAATAAAATTGAATCTGAAAGCATTTACTGGGAAATTATATTGCAGTATTAACCTGGTAATGTTTTTAAAACTTGAAAAATACAAAACTCAGAAATAAAATAAAAAGAAAATGTGAAAATACACACATGTACAGATCCACATCCTTTACAAACAGCGAAAGTAAACAATTGAGTCTGGTTTTTGCTGTCATATGATATATGAATAGCGCACAAGTGTATACCGATATGATGTTTTTTTTTATATATATTTCACATAGTCTCTTCATACATGCAAAGCCAATTTTTCCGTTTACAATTTTCAACATTTCGATCCAGCGCATTTTATGATGAAAAGTTTGCCGCAGTTTTCTTGTTATTGGCATACGCAACACAGAACAATTCACATGCGTTAATGGTTTACACAATGTTCTTTGCTCTGATTCCATAGCGGTGGCTTGAAAATTGGAACGCATTTTTCTAAAAATGTTTCAATTTTCTATGAATTATTCACACTATGATTTATGATTTGTAAAAGAGAGAGAATAAAGACAGAAAATTGAGAAAAAAAAAGAAACCAAATATACAATATTAATACATTTACATGTATTAAATAAAACAAGGAAATCCTACAAAGAAAAATACGCAAATTTTCGTATTGAAAAACGAACTAGATTCAAATTGAATTGCAAGGATAGAACAATAATATATGCACTAACAATACGCTGGGAAGGCGTGAATACGTGCATAAATCGTTTGATGGTAAATAACAATAATAATCGAAAAATCGTATAATAACGCAAACGAAATAGTACCCAGTTAGAAGCGTGGAGTTGACTAAGTGTGTGTTTGTGTGTGTGTGTGTGTGTGTGTGTGCTTCAATGCATGCATCATACAGATAGATGGCTAGGCTACCAGGATAGATGAATGGATGGATGGATAGATGGGTGAGGTATTAAAGGAAAATTCTCATAAATAAGTGATATGGCATTAAATTATGGGCCGACAAATTCAAAGCAACGCAACGCAAAAGCAACATGTGTGTGTAACAGAAAATATATTCATGAGAGATCAAAGCTTTTGCTTATTGCTTGCCGCATTTGTGCTCCCACATTCAATTTTTCTTGTTCACTTGATATCAAAGTGTCTTAGTATCCTTCTTCATTCGATATAAGAGTTCTAACAGTGAAACGTTTTCATAGTTATTGTTGTTGTTGTTGTTGTTATTGTTTGATGGAAACGACCTCCGAATGCTATGCTACGGCCACAGTAGTTGATTATTGTAATACATATAGATGGATTTACGTGCACCAAATGTGATGTATTTGAAATTTCTGAACTGAGAAATATTTCGATCGTGCAAAAATAGCCTACTTACCACATTTTCACTTTCTCATTTGACATGCTTTACTTTATTTTTTAATGACTTAGCATGTGCTTGAGATCCTTTCTTTTGAAACAATCCAGTTTTTTTTTTTCTTTTTTTGTCGGCTCATTATTCTCTATTGAATTGCCGTTTGACGTGATTGCAAACGCTCTGTGCATCGAATTAATTAACAGTCGCGCATTGAAATGATAATTACGATGACAAGATAACAAATGATAACGAACAACATCACATCACAACACATCACAGTACATCGCAAATGTTCAAATACGGCTCAACAATGTTGGATGACATGCGGAAACCAACAAGGGAACAAAGGCATACTCGTTTGCGGAAATTAGGCAAACTGGTACCGGCATAATGACGTTATTCGCATTGCTTGCCTTGGGCTCGCTAATCCCGATTTTCCTCACTTTTTCACCGACCTTTCAACTTCCCACTGATCACGGATGATGATTATGTGGCTATTCTCTGGCTTTGCCTGAACTGCAATACACATCAACGCAACGAAAACTAGAGAGTAAGAGAAATAGAAAACATCACAAATACAAACACATACTAAATATACGACACATTTGACGTGCATTGTTGACTAGCAGGTTGCTGGATGCGAATTCGAATGAATAGAACAGGAAATGACATAAGAATACGTTGCATGCAAAACGAAGCGCAACACAACACAACACAACAAAACAAAACACAACAAAACTACTGACGAATGAAAAAAAAAAAAAAAATCAAATTAAGCCATGTATTCAAATATGTAATTAAACACTCAATGCTGAGGCATAATCAGATTTGCTCTACAAACCACGAAACACAAACCGGTGCCGTATTCTTGTTCATCACACCATCTTTTGCGGGTAAAATACACATTTTGCAATTTGGCCTGGTGGAGACTGAGATAGAGAAAAAGTATAAGCTAGTGAGTGAGTGAGTGAGTGATTGAGTGAATGAGAGAGAGAGAGAGGAATGAGAAAGGGAGAGAGCTAGCATGTGCTGCACCCGATGTGAGCTTACCAGACGCATACAATTTGCTTTGGAATGGCTGTGAGTGCTTACGCTTGTCGATGTTATGCAGATTTAAATGTTTCGGAAATGTTGAAAGAGACAATACAATAATGTATGACACGGTTTATGTTTGCATATTATGCTAAAAGCAAGCTCATGATCCACGACCCATGTGATGAAATACATCGCGATTCGAATCGAACACGTTATTGTAAAACCGAATTGATATTTAAGCAAAACCGCAGCCAGTTTGCAATTTCATTCTCCCTATTATTTTGATGCTCTGACGTATGCTTCTCTCTGAATACAACCAATAACTAATGGAGAAAAATAGAATAATAAATATTAAAGCAAAACAAAATCGAAAATATTGGAAAATCTGCGATGATAAAGAAAATGGAAAATCAACAAAAATACATTAATATATTGCATACTGAATTGGAATTTCGCACGTATGACTATCATTGCTTTGTTTATGTTATGTGTATGTATTTAATTTTTGGTTCATTTCAAAAGGCGTCGATACGTCTCATCTCTTGTACAGTATATTTTGCGTCTTGTTAACCAATATTTTTGGAAAAAAAAAAAAACGATTGTCATTTACTGTTTCACACTCGAAACATGATTTCATTCATTCGTATAAATTTGAATCCATTGAAACGTCACCGTAAGATATCATATGCACGCATTTTATAAGGGCGAATTGTAATGAACGCATGCAATAAACCAATCGTTTGTTATTTTGTAATGCAAAATCCATCTATGGGTATTCCTTTTGCTGCTGCTTTTTTGTTGGCTTTATAGATGCGGCACAAATTTCTCTTCCTCGTAACTTGTTCTTATTCTACTAGTTGCCATTTGCTTCCTCATCGCTTCTCTAATTTTTTTTTTTTTCTTTTTTTTTTTGTTCTTTCATGTTTGTGCTCTTTGGCATCAGTTTCTATTTGTCACTCATTCAGTATGCTAGAATCAGCACACAAACATTCTATGGTGAAAGTGTTGGTGCGGAAGCAATCGAATTGGACATTATTTTCATCAACAACTGTAAATTCAAAGAGCAATGACGTTTTGTACGCATATTTCCTGCTCGCGTAACGTATATTTCACGCCATTCGATGTCATTGTCAAATAGACATACACATATAGATAGCCAAAGATAGAGTGAGAGAGTGGGAATGAATGAGACACACATACACACACATAGAGAGAGAGAGAGAGAGAGAGAGAGAGAGAGAGAGAGAGAGAGAGAGAGCTAGAAAGAGAGCTAGAGAGAGAGAGAGTATGAGTACGCGTTACATCGCATCTTTTGCAATTTATTTATTTTGTTGTCGTCGTCGCTCTGGTGCTCTTACTGTCACCCCCGTTGACTTATTTTTTTTTTATTTTGCTTTCTATACGCGTTTTTCCACAGTCATTTTCATCCGTTCGTTCATTCGTTCGTTGCGCTTATTCTCTCTTTCAGTGAGTATAATGCGCTAAAATTCGGCATTGTGTCAATTGAGGGTTGATTCTATTTCTGATAAAATAAATTGTATACATAATCAGATTTATCATATTTTTTCTCGGCTCGTCTGAAAACGCCAAACAACGAATACAGTACCACCAGAAAAAAATTGTACCGAAACGAAACGAAACGAAACGAAACGAAAAGAGAAATTATTATTAGGGAAATGCTCACGATTGATATGAAATGTGAAATGAAATGATGTTGTCAGCTCTTGTATTTGTGCAAAATAGAGGAAATATTAAATTTTCACGCCTATAACAGAACAAAATAACTGAAGAATAACAAGAGAATGTTTGGAATAGCAAAACGGATCACACACACACACACACACACACACACACAAACAACAAAATATCGTTGGATTACGACGAATATATTGCGTGCAAAACACGTGACCAAAATTACTCTTTTGTTTTAGCACTCGTCTTGCTTAATCGCTCAATTCATTTCTATCTTTTTTTTTTTTCATTTTTTTTTCTCTCTACGTATGCATAAGAACAGATCTATCTTATATTTGAAACATTGATCTCGTCTGATCAAATATTTCGAAGATTTTCAAAATTTTGTTCTGTGTTAATGATTGAAATGAATTTTAAATAATTGTTCGATCGTTACTCATTTCAACAAATTAACTTTTCTAACTAAAATTTGAATGCATGTTGTATGTAAAGAAATCCAATTAATTTATGATTGTGACTCATTACATTCATACGTAACTACTACTGTTTATTAAACTACATTCCTATCGAAAATGATTCAAAAGTAATTTCAATTGAAATAATGAAATTCAACCATTTGAGTATTAAGAAAGAAAATCCAACAAAAATATATGAACCACAAAGCGAGTATTGGTCAGAACTTGACTTACAAGCAAATCAAAACTGGTAACAGAAAAACGAATAAACTTACGATGGTATATTGAATGGTGAACAAGACCATTGTGTTTATTGTATACGGAATCTGATCTGATCGGATTGAATGAATGATATCCAGTGTGCAGACATACCATGGCGACATGTTTGCAATAGTTTTTCAATTTATTTCTTTATAGATTCGTCGATCTGAAAAAAAATAATAAAGAAGACGACGATGACGACGACAAAAAAAAAAAAAAAAAAAGAAAAACAACAACACAACGAAATGCACTGAATCCAACAACCTATCTTATGCAATGTCTCATAAAAATAACAAAAGCGAATGAAGAAAAAGGCGAAAAAAAAAATGGGAGCATAAAGAATGAAAATCCATATGGCGAATGCGCGCACGTTGCTCAGTTCGTGTTGGCTACTTTGTTATGCTCGCAATATTATTATTGTTATTTATTTATTTTTTTATTTTTTTTTTCTCGTCTTCATGTAATGGATACAAAAATGTCAATGTATTAGATGCGATGAGATGTGATGAGATGAGATGAGACACAGTGGATTCGGAATGGCATTGTTGGGTTTGTAACCAAACTATGCAGACCAATGAGACGAAAAAGATAGTGTCAATTCAGTGATATGTATCTGATTGATTCCAGCAATAGCAATGTTCTGTTGTACAAGAAGAGAGAGAGAAGTAATAATCAACGACTAATAAAATAAATGCTCAGAACATATACCACGCAGCTGCCCCATTAGTGTATTGTCGAACACGCATTGTCAAACTATTTTCGATTGGCGATTTTTTTGTTTTTTTTTTTTTTTCGTTTTTTCAATTGCCATTGCGATTGCCATTCATGTATGAAGCAATGCGACAACAATAGCAATGTGAAAAAAACTGGGAAACGCGTATCCAAAGTTATTCTGAAAATTTATGTGATGTGATGATCACTTCGATACTTTTAGTTATCTTCTATTTTGGTTGGGCATGTGTGTGGTTTATTTTTTACATACACACAAAAGGCAAAAGTGAATGCGAAGGAAACAATGAAAAGATGATGTGAATGCGAAAAAAAAAAGAACGTAAAGGAATACGAATCCAAATAAAACGACATGTTTAAAAGAACTGAATAATGAAAAAGAGAGAGAGAGAAAAAGATATAGAGCGAGCGAGAGAGAGAGAGAGAGAGAGAGAGAGAGACGAAAAGAGAACTATCTAAAACATTCAACAGCTCGACGAAATATGTATCAGAATATGAATGATTGGAACGTGAAAGCATGCAATAAACTCAAGCATTGTGTGCCACATCATTCGGTGAATATTTTTCCTCTCTGGCCGCCCTTTGCATCTCGCTCTCTTCTTTTCGCCTTCATTCATTGTAAATGTAAACATCTAAGACATTTCATTTTCTATGTATATCAAAAAATGTTCTCTTGCATTGACCATTTCAAAATGTAAAATTTCATAAAAAACGAATTTCTTGGAAAATCATCTTGAATGAACGAAAATCGGATAAGTTGTTGCTGATTGGAATGTTTTTGAAAAAAAATAAAAAAATGTGTAAACAAAGTTCATTATCCTCATCGTATGCTACCCTTTAAATTTTATGCAGTTGAACGGTTAAATATTTAGTTCTAGAGTAAATGTTTATTTTAAAATGGAAAAATATGATTCATTAGTTTGTCACTTATATTTTGATATAATTTATTCATATTAACGCATACAATTTCATTCGATGAAGATACAATGTTCAATTTAAATTTCTCATCGACATTGTGTATTTTCAATATTCAAGATTCCAAATATTTAGAATATCATGTATGATGTACACATGAAGATTATAAAAATTGGAACTGTACAACAACAAATTCATAAAGCCAAAATTTATCTGAGCTTTAGTGCCAAGTACAATATATAGAACATTTATCAGAGAGTCACAGCTCATGGCGATTCACATTCAAATACAATTTACGCACAGTTGCGCAAATTCCAAAACAATTGTTATGAACGCATCAGTAAATCGATGGCCTCAAACCGCTAAAATAATTCATGCTGAATGCAGAGGAGGATCACAAATAGTAACAAAACTGCCGACAAGAGACAGAGAG
This sequence comes from Resseliella maxima, assembly GCA_029041755.1. Taxonomy (NCBI): domain Eukaryota; kingdom Metazoa; phylum Arthropoda; class Insecta; order Diptera; family Cecidomyiidae; genus Resseliella; species Resseliella maxima. The sequence continues at coordinate 551,599 of JAQOWM010000955.1, read as the reverse complement.
CAAGAGATATTTAGAGAGAGAGAGAGAGAGAGAGAGAGAGAGAGAGAGAGAGAGAGAGAGAGAGAGAGAGAGAGAGAGAGAGAGAGAGAGAGAGAGAGAGAGAGAGAGAGAGAGAGAGAGAGAGAGAAAGAGAGAGAAAGAGAGAGAAAGAGAGAGAGAGAGAGAGAAAGAGAAAAAGAGAGAAAATATAAAGTGAAAAAATCTGACAAACCAAGGTACAAGAGCTTAACTCGAGCGCCGACAAAATGAATAGGAACATTGAAGTTATTTTAATAGAATTTATCAAAACGTTGTCCTCGAGCAAAAATTACTGTTTTTCCTATATGTATAGTTAGGGCAATTCGTTAACGCATTTTCATTCGTTGCGCTAAATTTTCTATCTGTATTTCTCTATTTCATCATTTGTTGTTTTTCATTTCGCTTGCAAATGCGAAAACATTTTGCCGCAACAAAAATGCATTCCAAGCATTACTTACAGTAGATTGATTCAAATAAACAAAGTTGCTCACATAAAGGTCGAATGAAACAACAATCATCGTTGAATGTATATAAGCAAAACGAACAATGTTTACATATACACAGAGATCAATTGTACAATTTTGTTCTGAAAAACATAAACAATCCCGAAGCTGAACTCTACTAAAAAAAAAAAGAAAAAAGAACCACAAATTTTTAAAAAGAAATAACATCAAAATTGCATGTTTTGAAGTGAACAATCGTACCGAATACTTGTTAAATATCTATATTTATGGATATTTTAAATGTCATAAAAATTAGATTGAATGCATGAATACTGGAGCATGAGCAATTATTCTATATCTATTATTTTTTAGCACATTTATTTTTTCCGTTATGTAAGCAAAGGAATTGAGTAAAGAAAATCAACTTAAAAAATCAATGTGAAAAATGCAAAGTGTGATGAATCATTTACGATTTTAAATTATATGGTGGCTAAGTGTTTAACAATTTGCACAAAGTACTTCCATAAAGTGGTCAATCTGTATATATTTGCCAATCGTTTCAATTAAACGGATGGATTCCACTTCTTCTGCCATCATTTTAAATCTTTCATCGTTAAGACTTTTCGAACGGTATAATGGCTTTTGAACAATGAGAACAATTTCACGACATACAGTATAAACTATTGTAAAAAAAGAAAGAAAATAAAACAAGAATGAAGCCAATTGTACATACACACTATCTCTCTCTCACACACACACACATGCACACACATGCACGCACAAACACACAATGACTTTTTTGGTGTTTGAGGTGTTAAATTGATTGCACTATTTGTTCAAGTACAAAACTAAAATAGATTCAAGTGTTAATTACAACCCCTTGCAAGCAATTTTCTCTCATTTTATATTCCAATATATAGTTGATTGCACTTTGTACGATCTGTATATTGTTACGCTTTTCAAGTGGATCACTTCACTTTCAAAGCGGTAAAAATGCGAACCGATATTAGTTTATCGAAATCGGGTTTTTATTTATTTTTATACCCTTAAGCTATAAACATGTTATGAGTTATAGAATTTAAATGGGCATAAGTGTGCTTAACATAAAATTAAGATTATGTGGCGCTGTACTTGTATAAGCGCATATGCGTGCTTTGGAAAAACACTTATTTCTTTGTATTTTATTTATTTTTTTTTTTTTTTTTTCATTGTGTCTCATTTCATAACGTTAGTGAATGTCAATTCGTTTGAAATGGCACTAAAAAAATAACTTAAAGTGGCAAATTGAATAAATTATCCAAATATTGATTGAATATTCACTTTGAATAATTTTCAACAATTACATGTTTAAAAATGGATTCAGTAGTAAATATGTGCAATGTGAATGTTAAAGAAAGTTCGTTGTTTTTTTTTTTGGTTTTTTGGGTTTTTTTTTTTTTTTTGTGATCACGGCAATATCAGTTTATACCAAGGAATGTTTATTGAAAATTATACCTAAAAAAGCAAATGGATGTGTCGTTTCAAACGGTTCATTTAAAAATAAAATGCAAACAATGACACGTTTTGGAAATCATCTAGTGTGTCTGGCACGCGTAGTCTTCTTTTTCTTTGTTTTTTTTTTTTGCTCCCATCAACATTACATTTTTTTTATTTTTTTATTTTAGAGGAATAGCCGTTTGATGCTTTCCATTGTAAAGTAAATAAATGAAAATAAACAAACATTGGACTGCGTCACTAAATACAATGCGCACAACCATTTTCAAATGATAACAAAATATACAATCGCTTTATTGTCTGCCTTCCATCCTGAACAAAAATCGCAACAAGGAATTAAATCAGCTGTAAATGTTTCTAAATTTTTCCACGGTGATTTTGTGCAGCTTATTTATTTGATTCGTACTTGCTTGCTCTATTGCGTTACTGTCAAATTTCAATATTAACATGAAATATTGATGTATGCTGCTACTGGAAAAAGTGGTGTTATATTTGTATTTTTACTGCTATCGTACGAAATGGACGAAGATGACGGTGTGAAAAACACTTTCCATGGCTTAAGTCAATAACGAAAACGATAGATGGCTTATACAGCATTTTAGCATAAAATGTTTTATTCGCTTAAAATACAAAAGCATGAGCGAACAAAAAACAAATATAGTATGTACAAAATGAACAATTAGCGATACTAATCAATTAATACAGCATCAATGTTGACTGCCTTTTTTTTTTTGTTAGTTTTTTTTTGTTTCCTTCTCTTCTCTGTGTTAATCGTTAAAACTATATATCCACATGTTCTGTGGAATTCCGGTCAATATACAATATCATCACGTGTCGTCTGACTATAGTGATTAATTGTAAAATAAATGCATCATTTATTAGCAAGAATAAAATCAAGTAAATTCAATAAATCGATTTTGAGCTGTCACATTTGTTCGCGCCATACTGTGATATATATACACACACACCTCCGTGTTACATAGGACATCCAAGCAACTGCTTGATTGTTTGATGAAGGACATGCACACAAAAAAAAAAACAAAAAACAAAAAAAAAAAAAAAAAAAAAAAATCGTATACGTAGCCAATTATAAACGCATCAAAATCCTCCCCTGACATATGATCGAACAAGAATCGCCGCACATATAAACTGTAAAAATAAGCCACGAGCAAAATGCGACAAAAAGAAAAAAAAAACATGAAACGGCCAAATCCAATTTTCTGCACGCACGTAATAGCAACAGCAAGACATTTTTCGCCATATGCACTTATATATAGCAAGGAGTCATTGCAATTCAAAAAGGATCGATCAATATAAAAAAAAAGCAGAAAATACGAAACAATAACAAAAAATGTGCATGTCGAGCATGTCAATGTTATAAAAACAACAAGCGGTTGTAAGCAAGAACGAGAAATGAAAAGAGAGAGAGAGAGAGAGAGAGAGAGAGAGAGAGAGAGAGAGAGAAGTAAAGGGAGAGGAAGGCCAAATAGTACCGCATTCAACTATAGATGAAGTAATTACCTTTATATTTAAACAAATGAATTGCACTAACACCCTTCAATTAAACCAATATATGTTGGCATCGAGAATGCAGAATTGAAAAAAAAAAAAATATCTACTTTATCGACAGTATATATTATTTGTTTTTTTTCTTTGTGTCCTCTTTTCAGTCACCACTTGTTTGCATTGCGTCTATATTATATGATTTCAAAAAGAATAAAAAAAAGCGTTGCCAGTTAAAATACACGCTAATGTTGGGCGAAGGAAAGAAGAAAGCGACCATAATGACAATAACGACAAAAAAACATCAATATCAACAGTAGTAACACCAATTGTTCGCGATCTATTCGTTTTAAGTTAAATGCATGGCAAAAGCAGGAGCTGTAGAATGCACAACATCCCATACCAAATGTAACTGTATCCGTTCAAATCGTATCTTACGATTGCGAATAAAAATGAAAATAAAAACAAGAGATAGAGTGAGAGGGAGAGAGAATAAAAAAAATAAAAAAAAAAGGAATACGCTGAAATCGGTCCCCTGTGGTTGACGATATAATGCTCAGCGGGTGATGCATTTCATCCCATATCACGGATTAAGGAATAACATAAATGATTGATTGATACACACCAATGTATTCTATTCCAACGTAGATTCGTTCGAATTACCGTGCTTAGTGTATTGCCAGCTCAATTCCATTTCATCAACGTACGATTGCAGGCAGGCAGGCATTTAGTACTTTATCCGTCAATTTTGTCATCAAAGAATTTTTCTCACTTTTCTCGCTTGTTATTTCACAGCGCAAAATATTTGTTCTGTTACAAAGTCGTTGAATCTAATCACTTCAACGCTGTTAAATTAAATGTCCATTAATTTTTATTTTAAACATTTTCAAAATTAAGTGAGTATTTAATCGAACATTTTTCCTGAATTATATTCACTATAAGTGATGAGAAATCTCATTTATTGAAGAAATATAAACCCTTTACGAAAAAATTAATACATTTTCATTCCATTATTATGACATATACAAACTCATATTCTTGAGACGCTCATAAAAATCAGCGATCACCACGACATATTACTGGTTCATTTTATAATAATTGCCAAGGAAATAAGCCGCCCGCTATGAGTTCACACAATGAGATTTATGAATGTGCTTTGGTGCCAATTTTCTAATCGGCTCGAATTATGCACGCTCTCTCTCTCTCTCTCTCTCTCTCTCTCTTTCTTCCTTTCTCTCTCTCTCTCGCTCTCTCGCTCTCTCTCCCCCTCTTTCTCTCTCAATCCCTTCTTTATCTCTAGAGCAATAGAGGAAACAGCATTTTTGTATGTACAAAATGAATTTGTATAGAAAATAAATAAATGGCCGGAGGCGCATCATTTCATTGATTAGTCGTTATTCATTGGCGGTACGTTGTCAAACAATTACTTTGAAAATGAACTGAGTGCGTATGTGCGTTAAGTTAGACAAATGCGAACACAAAACAACTTACCGCATACAGTTGACTGAACCGGCAATTCAATGAAACATTTTAAAAGTATGACCTAAAGGTATTTTATGCATACAAGGAGACGCCAATCAATTGTATGTTCTTGAAAAATTACCCAAATTTTATATATATTTTTCATTTGACTGGATTATAGAAGCCAGTTAGCTATCGATTTGAATTATGTACTATCCACCGAATAAACCATATATACCGCTTTCCTTGTACCATTCTTATGGCAATAGTACAATGTACATGTAATACATGAATCGACAATTTGAGATAGTGCACATGTCATTTGATCAATTAAAGGAATTGTTTTCACACAATAAAATACGAAACGAATGACAAACGATTTTAATTGAATACGATTTTCTCTGTGAATGATGCAAAGAAAAAAAAAAGGAGAGAAATTTCTTCATTTCTTTTCATTTTTGTTTCTTTTCCGATTCTCTTCATTTCTGGCTAGATATTTATGTTTTCAATGACATATTGAGGCTAAATAAATGTTTAATCGAAACAAAGCAAATAACATTTGAATTTATTGTTAAAAAATTTCATGATGGTATTATATGTATTCCACTTCGAAATCTGGCATTCAAATTAATTTGAATGAAAAGCATTATCAAATAATGTATTAAAGTTGTTATTTAAAAATTAGCTTACATAAAATGAAGTGCATTATGAAAGCGATTTGTTGGTATTTTTTTTTTTTTATCACAATTGTAAATAGTGTGAAGGGGAGCAACTACGTCGCGGATAAAAAAAAAAATCGAAGCAAATGAAAAAAACAAACAAACATTTACTATTAAATACAGTGAACAACGATAATAGTGGAACAATAATTGAATAATAACTACTAGCATTTTAAATTGAGTGTGATTGTGTTTCAGTGTGTTTTCGAATAGAATCGCTTTAATTGTTTTCTATTTGACTTTGTTGTTGCTGTTTTCGTGGTGTTCGTTATTTCAATCCAATCGCAATTTCTTGTCAGTTGATGTTGGTTGGTAGGTTGGTTGGATGTGTTTTTTCTCTCTTTCTCCCCATTGCTATGTTATCATATCAGTTGCCGTTATGCATTTTTTGGACCGATTCATATGAATAAATGAATTGCGGTGTATTTTTGCCTCTCTGTTTCAGTTTGTCTCTCTCTCTCTCTCTCTTGCTCTCTTTCTCTCGCTCTCTCTCTCTCTCTCTCTCTCTCTCTCTCTCTCTTGCTCTCTTGCTCTCTTTCTCTCTCGCTCACCCAATAAATACACCATATGCACGGGTCTAGTCAATATTATTTTATTAACCGGCTAACACAATCCATCAAAACCAAATTAAAATTCTTGTCACGTTTCGCACTAATCTATGTGCGCAGAAATGACAAACAATAAACTTAAAATACACTTTTGTTCTGTTGATTTGTTGTTGTGATTGTTATATTTCTTTTCAAGCCAATATCCCCGGACATATGATCATACACAAATACATATGACGAATAATTCCAACTTCAATCTAACTGGCAACTGTATGCCTTTGAATTATAAGTGATGAATAGAGATAGTATGATGAAATGGTTTAAATTCGCAAATATCGTATCAGCAAAGAGCGCGAATGCGCCTAAAATAAAATCGCATCTATCTCATATGAGAAAATCCAGTTTTATGCACATAGACATACACGCATGAAAGTGTTGAACGGCTGAAAACTAATTCCAAAATGATCGTATGATTGTATGCATGCTTGTGCGTAAGAGACTTCTTAGCTTATGTACTTGTTTTTATTATAAAAAATATACTATTACGAACAAAAACATATCCTTTCTGGAGTATACATGTTCGAGGTCGAAAATCGATGGGAGGCCAAATTTTGAAATATCGCTGATTAACAGACTAAGAAAAGAAAAATCACTGAAGAGTAAACGACATTTTCTAAACCTATTGAGGAAGGATTTCAATAAAAATATCGAAAATTCCCGAAAAAAACTTCCGAACAGAGTTTTTTTTAATGGCTTTGGTTTCATTTGAAATGTATTCGATGAATGGTTTGGTCAAATATTTATATTTTTTAATGACTCCGGTTTTGAATCCATTCAATAAATTCCGGACTCATTTAATGTGTACTTGAAGCAGACTTTTATTGAATGAAAATAGAAATATGAGGGAACGGAGCAAATCCATTGGAAATAGAAGGAATTTACCCCACATGTGTTAGGAGTAGAATTAAATCATGATCAGAGGCAGACCCCCTTCAAACGTGTGTGTTTTTTACAGGCACTACTTCTTCTTTTTTTGTTTCTCGCATCAAATCCACTGAAAAATAATATCCAAATGGATCTCAATTTTATTGACAGAAACGATATGTTAGAAATTCGTTTATTGTTTCTATGTGTTACCATCCAAATTGGTGTTTTTTTTTTTTTTTTTTTTTTTTTTGGTTTCCTCGATAGAAAAACATACAACTTAATGTTTTAATACCAATTGATCTGGTAGCGATAAACAACCGATTTGAATATCCCTTCAGGTACATTGTAAAAAGGAAAAATGCCATAACAAATGAATGATGTGATGAATAATAAACACAATTGAAACAACCATGCCACCATACACACAGGTGCTGAGAAGTGAAAAGAGGGAACTTTCCACACATTAACCATCATGCAAAACAAGGAAAATTCAAAAAAAAAAACTAAAATCATAACCTCTGACTTAGCTAATTGCGCCAGTAGTTTTTCATTTAAAATGTATAACAAATCAGTATTCCATAAGGCAAATATATTATCATGCATGGTCACAAATTTGGACAGATTTGGCAATAATTTAGTTTAGTTGCGGTTTGTTTATTTATTTAGCCGATAACGTATCAGCTAATTAATTAGTTTAAGTCAGTTTTGAAGGACAAATAAAAAAAAAGTCACTATTAAATGCCAATAAATTTGCAGGTGGTAAGCCCTTGGGATTTCTTTTCTTTTCTTTTCTTTGCTTTGCTTTGCTTACTTTTTAAAACGTAAACGTACATTTCGATCAAATATAACATGTAGAGAATGGTAAAAAAAAAGAAGTCAAATCCATTTGAAGTGCTGAAAAAGATGAAAGGTAATTTGGTAAAACAAACAGTGAAGTCTAACTGACCAAAAAAAAAAAAACGTAGATCTGTCAAATCGTTGATATTAACTGTGCTTAGATGATGACGGATTAGTACATATTTCGATTTAATATATATTTGATTAATGATGGCCATAAGGGTGACGGTGGTATTACCGAGTGTGTCATGCATTGAAGCGTCGAATATATATATATACATATATACATCGTAGCAACAACAACAAATGTTCAAAAATTGATAGCATTACCTCAGCCATTATTTCGCCGAACTGGGATTGGATGATTGAAAGCAATTTTATTAGTTATGCTTTGACCGACAAAACTTTTCGTCGGAACTAAAAATCCATTGTTTCGACTCGATTAACTTGGTTGCTTTTGCTGTTGTTGCTGTTGTTGTTGTAGTTGTTGCTGTTGCTGTTGTTGTTGTTGTTGTTGTTGTTGTGTTTTCGCAAGCGTTTGCGTTTATTTTCGTCGATTAGTGCATGCCTTACATTTCATCCAATCACTCATTCCGTCCTTATTTTAGCTGACATCGATAAAAAAAGGAACAGTTGAATAAACTAAACAAAGTCCCATTGAGTCAGCAGGACTAGGAAATCGAAAAAGCGAATAAAGCGTTTTCATTCATTGCATTGCATTGAAATAGTGTGTTTTTAATCTCGTTGTGATACGTGTCTTCTGCTGTTCAACTTGTTATTACTCTGAAACTGACTATGTCCGATGATCTATGAATCTGTGACAGCTACTATCTTTTGCAAGTTGCTACCGTTCGAGCTTGGAAACTGAAACATGCTACATGATTCGCACAGTTGTACATAAATAAAATGGAATTGCACAAAACACACAATAATAATATGAGAAGAAAAAAAAAAAACGACTACGTAAAATCTAAAAGGGTGCAATTTTCAAATCAAATCAAATTCTAAAATGCGTGCCAAATGCCAGGCACAATGATAATCTCAACATTCATTTGGCCAGAATTGGCTGTGGAACGGTATCATCATTATTGCCACTTCGTGTGTGTCTGTGTGTGTGTTTTGTATTGTTGACTCTATACACGAGCATGCTAAACAAAAGACAGTGATGACGAAGACAGCGATGAACAAAAAAAAAAAACACACACACACTACTCTTGTCGATTCGCCGGTTTCCCTTGCGACATATCACCAAGTAGACAGATACTTTTTATGCGTTCACTTGCTTAATTTTGCCATGGCAGCAATGCAAGAAGAGCACAGCGATGATGTGACGACGATATTTTTATTCATAATTCATTTTATCAATCGGGCCCGGAGGAAGATAATGCACAGGACCAAAGCAAACCGTGTTATGGTGTGTTGTTTTGCACCAATATTTAATTCCAGGATCGTTATTGCCGGCATCAATTTCGCTCTCTCTCTCTCTCTCTCTCTCTCTCTCTCTCTCTCTCTCTCTCTCTCTCTCTCTCTCTCTCTCTCTCTCTCTGTGAGCATTTTTTTTTCTCTCGTAATTGTTGTTGTTAGATTTTCATTTTTCGTTCAATGTACAGTAGTACAGATTATTGTGTGAATACGGAATGATTTCAATGGTGCTATAATCCTTTGCCAAGTCGATATCTGTTGTTTCATATTATGTTGGACTTTACCAGAAAGTGTGTGTATGGTAGCATTGTGATCGGGTGTTGTGCATTTGTTTGACGAAATCCGACTGTTTAAATATAAATAAGGAAGATATAAATGAACTGGGAATGCGGTATGGTGCTAAAAAAGGGTGAGAATCATATGAATTTACACAGTTTTTCTACACTACACAAGCCATTTGTTTACATTTCTATTTTTTTTTTTTTTTTTTTTTTTTGTTCAGCACACACCCTACCGCCAACTTATTGTTTAAATATTTGGACAAAAGGTATTAGAATAATGCAGTGAGTAAATAATTTCGTACATTATGAAATTGTTCGACTTTCTCACTCAGATCGCGAAAAAGAATTTGAATCGAACCAAACTACGCACGAATGTGACTTATTCAATTTTCCAATTATTTCATTGATATTTGATGAAAGTACTTTAGTATAAAATAAAATATCGATCTTCATTTATTTACAATTTTTGAAGAAAAGAAATGCATTTTTTCATTGAAATTCAACTTATAAGAAATTAAATGGAATTAAGAGACATGGAAGGCAGAAAGAAAGATTGAAAGAAACCAATTGTCAATTGAAATCATTTGAATGGTAATGATCTAGGTAATGATATTTACCAGTAATTGTGGTAATTTATAAGATCATACATTTGGTATCACCAATGTGGAATTTATTGATGCTAGTGCAATTGTATTTTTATTATTCGATTCATTTAAGTTTCTATACAATTCGGTCAATGAGCGTTCGAAAGGCGCGCACACGCGTATAAATTACAACAGATCATTGTGTCATCATTACAATCAACATTTATAAGATGTATCACAAACAATAATAGAAAATTACAGGGAAATTCTAAAGTAGAATGAATTGTGGTTATTAGCGTTAAAAATCGTACAAAGCATGTAATTTTTGTTGTATATGTATCTATGCATGTGTGTGTGTGTGTGTGTTTTTTTTTTTTTAAATAAATTGCTATCAATACACCGTGAGCATGATTACATTTCAGTTTAAGAATGAAAATGACAGACAAAGACAAATTTATGAACGAAAAAGCCTTCGCAACTTGCATGCAACAGCAAAATCAACATCAATAGCGAACGTTGAGTAAATATTGTGTCGATAAAACTTTGTACACGCGCTTGCTTCACTGGAAATAGAATAATGCGAAAATAATTGTTTAGCATATTGTTTAGGCTGAAGGAGAAGAAGAAGAAGAAGAAGAAGAAGAAGAAAAAAAAAACAAATATGCAATATTTGAATGGGAAACAAAGACCCTACATATGAAGAAAATTGAAATCACAATCGCACCATTGGCAAAATTACTGTGCGAAAACTAAAAGAGAATAACAATAAACAAAAAATTGAACAATGCTAGACACCAACACTTTTGTACACGCTTACGCACGCTTAGGCATGAGATGCGTTTTACAATTACTTAAAGAGAAAATAAGACAACAACAAAAAAAAATACATGCAAAATAATCACAAACAGCATTTATACATGGCATGACGCTAAATGAATAATAAGTTAAAGTTTTTGTGTTCTTTTATTTTTTTTTTTCTTCTCTTCTTTCATTCTTTAATCACTTACTGTCTAGAATGCATTCAATTCAGTCGTTTCTTTTGCTTGTTCTCTTTCCTCATTTTCATTCTTTTGCAATTGATGAATCAAAAATTTATTTGGTGGCCCAGCCCAAAAGGTACGTGCAATGCACAATTATAACATAAGCACAAGATAACACACGTATGACAATAAAAACCGACAAATGACTTGCCCTTTTTACAACATTTTCTTTTCAATTAACCCATTGTCATTGGCCACAACACAATCAAACTTTAGATCACATTCAAATTCGACATAAACGACAATAAAAATTAATCGATTTTTTCAATCCTTCAATTCAAAGAATTCAAAAGGCTAGAGGATCCTCTTGACAAATCTTATTTCAATGAATGGGGCCATTGTTTTACATTTTAGCTTGAGTATTGTTGTTTATTCTTCATGCTTGTCTTTTTTTTTTTTTTTTTTTCTTTATTCTTCATTCGAATAAAATGACAACAATCTCTCAAATTGATAGAGTATTGTTAAATTACTTTTCTAGTGAAATCAACAAAAAAATGCACTAATGATCCTTTCCTCAAGCGATAACATTTGATTTTAGCTAACGAAATGTACTTTGTTTACATGGTAATTGATTGAATATTGATAAGATTTTTTTTATCTTATATCGAATTTCCAACTAAAAAAAAAAGAAAACGAAAATCAAACTGAATGTCACGCGAAGAATATATTCAATAATGAATTTTAAAAGTTTAAGATTTGAAGAATTTTTTTATTCTTCAAAATTACATTCAAATATAATTTTTTATTTTCATTTGGGAATAGATTTTGGATGAAAATAAGAAAGTTCAAGAATTATCGTGTGATTTTATAATTTTTGTACTTTAATATATTCATTTCATAATCTTTGTTCATAATCAAAAGTATGGGATGTGATTCTGCAATTCAGTATGTATTTTGTATTAGTTGAATGTTAGAATGTTGCTTGAATATAATGTTTCTTTTATTTTCTTCTACCAAATCGTGTGTCATTGCGATATCAAAGAAATAAGAAAACATAGATTTTTAATTTAATAAAAATGAGTTCTTGAAAGATGCAAATATTCAAAAAAAAAAAAAAAAAAAAAAAACTTGAAAAAATTTAGAAAAATAACTCATTCAAACCAATTTTTGTCTGTGAAAATAATTATAAAATACATTTATGAGAAAAATATGATTTTTCTTTTGCAAATTGCTAGTTTTTTCTTGGAAAACCCTAACCTTAATTCATGCACTGTAATCTATTATTTACGTAAAGGCGTATTTACACAGATTTTGTACTATGAATAATAAGTGAAGTAAACAATGCCACATGCAGAAAAGACTATAAACCTGAGGATGAAAGGAAATTCCATGTTTTTTTCTTCAATATTTATGGTCAATCTTATGAAAATTGATTTTTAATTTGAATAATTGATTTGATGAATAATCATGTATTTTTAAAAGTAACCTAAATCATTAAAATCGTTACTATTTTGAGGAAAAATCAACTAATTCAAAAATGTAAATACATACACACACATAAATATTTAGAAGAGACAAATTGAGCAATTAAATTGGATGTATCAACAAAAGTAGCAGTGATTGTGGGATTTAATTTAAATCGGGGAGTGAAATATTAAGGTAGAATGTCTTTTTATTATTGTTGCTGCAATTGCATTTGGTTAATGTATGCGACTGAAAACATTTAATTTGCCATAAAAGCGACAACGTTTCTCATTTTTTTTTTCCTTTTTTTCAAAATTTAGTTTTCATCAGTAGCTAAATTCTTAAATGCATTTCGCTTTTTTCGCAAAAAACGAAACTCTCGAACAAATTTTTTGTTTTCCTTCATCCAAAAATGCCATAGCACATTTCTATATCTGATGGTTGGCTATTTTGTTGTACTGAACTGTGAAACTTTTACTCAATATCATATGTATGCAATATCTATATTATAACATCTGTAAACTTTAAAGAAAAGAGAGAGAGAGAGAGAGAGAAGGAGAGAGAGAGAGAGAGAGAAAGAGAGAAAGAGAGAGAGAGAGAGAGAAAGAGAGAGAGAAAGAGAGAGAGAAAGAGAGAGAGAAAGAGAGAGAGAAAGAGAGAGAAAGAGAGAGAAATACTGTACGCACAATAATATGATTTGCGTATTCTGGTTTGCTTCGCCGCAAATATATGGGACTATTGCATATAAACCGAAACAAGCGCGCGACACGAGGGATCTAAACAAAACTAAAAAAGAAAAAAAAAAAAAAAAAGTAGCAGCAGTAACAAAAACACCGCCATCGTCACCATTACCATCATCGCCATACTAACAACATCACAATAGCAGTAGCTCAGCGAGTGCGCTAAGGGAATGATAATAGCATTAGAAATATGTCATTTTGAGTAAGAGCACGTAAAAAAATTAAATTTAAAAAGTTTATAATTTGTAACGAGATGTGTAGAATGATGGGCGAATGGCAGAGCAAAATAGGATACAAATAGAGCACAAAGCAATGCAAAAGCAACCAAAAATGACAATGACAACAACCACCGAAATAGAATCTTTTCGTTACAATACACATTGATGTCAGCTCAATGTGGATGGTTTGGTTTCGTGACAAAAAGAAAGCGGAAAAAGAAAGATAGAGGATAAAAAAAAAAATGAGTGTGAGACAGAGACCGTAAAAAGTAAAATTGAAGGGCGAACGATTTTGTAGGTGGTTAGTGAAAAATCAGGCAAACGAACAGGGAAAATAACTAAACGAGAGCCGAACATTTGTAACGGTGGCACAAAAAATTACATTGACAAGAGGAAAAAAAAAAAAAAAAAAAATACCCGGTTTTTGTGGCCACACGTTTCAATGATCTGCCATCGACATATGTCGAGAACATTACTTTATTGTAACGAAGCTTTTTCGTTTTTTTTTACATGGGATCGAAAGACTGTGCGTTATTCTTTCATGGTTTAACTTAATTTTTACTTTGGATTTTTTTTTCTTTTTTTTCAGCATATCGTGATTGGCTCTACTTGACATCAATACCCAAAAGAAATTATTTCAAAATAAGATTACAAATGAAGTGAAGTGTAACAAAAAAAAAAAACATATACAGTATTGCAACGCCTTTTTCTTAAAATCAACTGAGTGGCATGAATTGTTAGTGTTAAATATATCATGTGTTCATTATCAATTCCAATAATTTTTGGCCAGTTGATGGATAAATTCAGTTTATTTTTAGACAATATTTTTTGCGTGAACTCTATAAATTCTAAATTATTTGCTGCACACATTTGAATGTCTGAAGAATTCATATGAGAATTGGTGAATAAAATATAATCGAAATATGTTCCCTTCATTCATACATCTGGTGGATAAATATAGCAATTTGGTCAGAACGAAAATTATATTTATTTCACATTTTAATGTATTTTCACAGAAAAAAAAACGTTTCATTTAAGTTTTAAATGAAGTGAGTAGAGCAAATTATTAGAAGAGGAGGATGGGAGGGGTAACTAATACGTATGTTACTAAAAATTATTGGAATTCTTCAAAATTATCTAGGCCTTTATGATACAACATATGACCAAAAACAATTTATTTATATTTTTAAGCATATCTTTTGATCGCTAACAAATTTTTTCCTTCTCCATATTGTCGATTGGATTCCATTTTCCGATTAAATTTCCATGTTACAAACAATGTATATAAAAAGTAACAACCATTTGAAAAATACACTTTTTAAAGAATAGAAGAGTGCTGAGAATGTTCAAGCGTGGTAAAATGCTACTTAAGTAGGTTAATACATTACTGGAATCGCATAGACTGTAGAGCAAGCACGTGAATCCCATCACTTTGATACTATGTGTGCGTTGCATATTAGCAGAGTCTAATGGCGGTACAATGGGGTACATGCTGAAATATCGAAAGAGAATATAAAAAAAAATCATCCGTAATTTATGTATAAAAAAAAAAAGCAAGCACTAATTCGAGGACACAGACCAACTGATATAGTTGATCGTTGAGCATCAATGAGAGAGAAAGATAGATAGAGAGAGACAGAGAGAGAGAGAGAGAGAGCAGAGAGAGAGAGAGAGAGAGAGAGAGAGAGAGAGAGAATGTGAGAAAACGAATCAATTGCAAAAACAATAAAATCAACAAAACAAAAACCATATCTTCATCCTGATTTAAATGGCGCTATTTTCAAAATCCATCAAATATATTCATAAACACGCATCGAATTCACTTAAACGGCCTATTTTTTTCGATTGTGTGTACATATTGTCGTTATGCCATTGGGCTTTTGTCGCGCCATTCACCATTCTCTTTACACTCACTCCCATTTCAGATACAAAACCAAAACATTCATGGACATACGCCAATTGACATCCATAACAAATGGAATAACATAAAATTGTAGCATGAATTGCTTTCATCGAGCAATACACAAGCATTATTTTACATAAGTGTGAGAAAAAAGGAAAAAAAAAAAAAAAAAAAAAATTCAAACAAAACAAAACAAAACAATGTGTTACAGTTTTCTTCATTTCAAATTTTCTCTCATTCTCTTAACGAAGATTCTGCAAAGATGAATGAATGTTTAAGGATTTAAAAGCTTTTTTCGTTTATTCCTTTTAATTTTATTATTTCATGGATTCTCCATTGCTCAAATGAAATAGTAAAATCGGTAATATTCTATTTGGCCTTTGTTAATAAATAGTCGTGCGAATTGACATTCAACTGAATTCCATCATCGTTGAAATCATGAAACATAATCACAAATTGTGTTTGAAAGTGAAAAATGTAATTTATTGAAATGACAAAATAGACCCTATCCGATTAGAAGCAATAGCAACAAGATGAGAATATAGGCTCATTGTCATAAATAGGCGATTTGAATAGTATAGACATCGTTTTAAAATTGGAATTGGAACATATTATGTTACGTAATTGGCTAGAATTTCATGCGGCTAGAAATTGCTTGAAAAATTCAATGTAAACGATGGAACAAAAATTGCGTGGACGATACTCTTTTTTGTTGGGCGAGCAAGATATATATGTATATATATGGAGACAAAAACACTCGAAAGAAAAAAAAAAAAATGTAAATAAGCAATGATGAAAGGGAAAAGAAATTCTTTTCAAAACCAATTCAAGAAGCAAATGCTCGGTGAAAACTCATCTGATACAGGCATCAGCGTCGGTCATGATTTTCATTTGTTTCGTTTCGTTTCGTTTATCTGCTTACGAGTCGAGCAGAATTTCGATGTCAGTTATTGCAAAATGCTTATAACATTATGCCAAATAATCGTTTTGATAATCCAGCCCTTAACAATTGAATAGATTGCGATGTTTTTACTGACATTCCACTAAAATATACCAAATTGAAACTCTGAACAGAAACATGCAAATTGCAAAATGCGTAATACATTGAGCAATATACAATAGAAGCGGCCAAATGTGGATGATTAACATTATTACCACATTTCCA
Organism: Resseliella maxima; assembly: GCA_029041755.1. NCBI lineage: Eukaryota > Metazoa > Arthropoda > Insecta > Diptera > Cecidomyiidae > Resseliella > Resseliella maxima. The sequence goes on along the minus strand of JAQOWM010000955.1, from coordinate 534,892 downwards.
GAGGAAATCTTACCGAATTAGTTAAAAACGGAAGCATTGTAAACTAAATAAAATACCAAATTGTATTGCTAGCTTTCAAAATCGGATTGTTTTCTTCTTTTAAATTTCATGTATCATTTCAAGTTTTCATTGCAAATAGCATCGCAACTTATTTCAACACAATTTTTTTCAATTTATCAATTTTTCGTCCATTTTTATCCAATTGTCCGTCTGATATTTGTTATACTAAAATCCGAAACAATTTCACACAAAAAACCTAACAATATGGAGAAAAATGTTTAGAAAATACTAAGAGCTCATTCGGAAGAGGAGCGAGAGAAGAACGAAAAAAAAAAAAAATCTCATAACAATAACAGTTAGAAGCGCTGGCGCGTACAAAAATTCAAACCTCGTCTCGCACGTATTCAACTGAATGACAAGCAAAAACAAGAGCCACCACTACAAAATCAAAGAAATTACACAATCAAGATGGAGTGTAAAATAATGAATCAGAGGGAAAATGCTCTCGTTTCAGTGTGAAACAACAACGGCAAACAACCACAAAACAAACGAACGAAGGCGAATTGAATGCAACGAAAGCCAACCGAAAGAATGAAAATGAATAGAAAAAATACAAGAAAAAAATGAAACAATAAATTAATGAACCACTTAAAAAATAAATTAAGAATGAAAATGAATTTGTTTCGTTATTGTTGGTGTTGAGAAAAAAAAAAAAAAAAAATACCAGGAGGGTCTGAACCCGTATAAATTGTAATGGGATTTGGATTTGGTTTTTCATACGAGAAAAAATTCGAATGGCATCCAACAAAAAATAAAAAAAAAATACGTGTCTGAAAACCTTTATCTTATGATTTTTCGCCAATACATTCAAATGAAAAGGATCTTAGAATGTACAGCCTTTATATTTCGGTCACACATTATGTGTAAAAAAAATACATAGAAATGAACAACAAAGCGGTAAAAACAAAAACAACGATTTTGTGAAAATTCTTATCGGACTTCATGTAAAATTTCAGAACTATAAAACCATGAAAAATTTGACGAACGTTTGTTTGCGAAATTTTCCAGAAATAATTTCAACGTTCGTTCGTTTGTGTGGAAGTTTTTTTTACAGACGAAAATTCTATGAAAAACTTTCACTTTTTGGGTCAAAAATTCTACTTCGGTATAAATATTACGTCGAATTTGGCAAATAAACACGATCGACTCGAAAAATTTGTGAAAATTTAATTTTATTTATGACACTTTTATTCATATTTTTAAGAAAATGTAAAAAAAAATTCGCACAATCGAACGAACATTCAAAATATTTTGTACAAATTTCGCACAAACGACCAAACAAAAAATTTTACCACTATAGTTAAGTTAAACTTTGAAACCATCTTCAATTTTCGACTCATGTCATCAATGTTGTGTATTGATTATTTTGAAAGCAAAAAATTGAGGCATTTGATAATGTTTGCATTATTGTTAAATGAGAAAATTCTTTAGATAACCACATGTACGCAAACGAACCGAATGAATCGGGTTCGAACAATCATTTTTCCATACTTTGTGCATATTTCGATGGTGATATTTTATTTTAATATAATGTGACATTTGAACACGCAGATAATCGAACTTCAATGAAATTTCCGAATGAAGTACGTCACATATAAAAATAATACGATTTGACACATTGTTGATGTTATACACAAATAAGATGTATATATGTTTATACAGCTGGATGGGAAGAGAGAGGGTGAGAAAGAGAAAAAGAGAAAAAGAGAGACAGAGAGAGATAGAGAGAGAGAGAGAGAGAGAGAGAGAGAGAGAGACGGAAAGAGTAGAGAGAAAGAGAAGTCGATATTGAATCATAATGAAATTGCACGCAACACTGACGGCCCATATGACAAAATTGAAAAGTGAAAATCACAGTAAGACATTCTATCACACGAAGAGGCGTATAGGCATGATGAAGAGACAAATTCAAGACATTTCGAAATGTTGAAATTTGTTGGTTATATATTTGTGATGACGTGTACACATCCGATGATAATAAGAATCAACATTATTACAAATCCAATCGAATGATAGTAGAACGTTGACCTTCATTTGATTTGCACACGATGCATTAAAATGATAAGAAAATCAACTGACTACAATCATATTAAATGGTATTAAGTTTAGTCTAAATAGATGGAAAAAGAATGAAAATTCTCGGTGGCACAAATTCATTGCAAACGCTATTGTGCGTATATCGGCTGAATTAAATTACTTTGATGAAAGTCATTGTAGATTTTGCAAACGTAAACAATGACTTGAAAGAAAACTTAAATGCCTTGTTTGATTTGTCAAAATAGTTTAATAGCGACAAAGCAGCATTTTTCAGTAAAAAAAAAATGCAGACGCAGCTAGTGTTTAAACCTTGGGTATTCAGATGGTTTGTGTAATCGATGAGCTCAAAATCAAAAGGCATTGTATGGTTATTATTCACATACTTGAGCCTCAATACCATGAACTGCACAAGTATGATGGTGCAAAAGTGTTTTTTTTTTTTCTTACTTCCATCCGAGTCGCACATACAAAACGACCTCATCAAAGTACAAACAATACCTTTGCCACTATTCGCATGACTTTTTAAACTATCATATCCAATATCAATAGATGGATTTTTTGTGTGATACCATTTCCATTGAACTCTGACGTTCATTTTCATTGTTAAACTACTTCGATTCATTGTACTTGATTTCATCCTTAATCTCACTGTTAACTTTCTAATTCACTAAAGTTTGGAAAACCCAGTGTACTGCTTGCAATTTGAAAATGTATATTTATTTTCACTGAAGATTTTTCCAAAAGACATCGTAAGTGGTCGCGCTATCGATTACGTCAAATACTCATTGATGGCTTATAAGTCCCGGTTACATTATCACAAGCTACCATCAAACAAATAGAATCAACATTCATCCATAGTATAACTGTGTCCATATCATATACGTACTTGACTTGCTATTAACTTGTTCATATTGGTTGCAAATACTCAAACAGGGCATCAGATGGAAAAGAAAAATCGTGAGAGGCAAGAATTGAACAAAAGATTAGAAGGAAGTAAATACCAATATTGATTTCAACACTAACATCATGACTATTTGATTTTCTCTTGAAACGATCTCTGATAAATCGGTAATACCATGCAATTCACCATTTCAAAATGGATCACAATCAATGCAATGGGCGAATATTGAAGTTGAAGTTGATGTTGAAGTTGAAAGAACAGATAATGAGAATGAGAATGTGAATGTATGCGTATTTGTGTACATCTGCTGCTACAGTACGAAGACGTAAACGATAACTATTATTTTACGGGATGTAATACGGCTTGTATTATCAGTTTCAGTTTCAGTACTAGGTTTTGTTATTGACGGTGTGACTCTCTTCACATTTACGTCTCAAAGATTGCGTAAGTGCGTTTAAAGTTGTGGGGTCATCACCAAAGACACGCAACAATAATCTAATGTTTTGATGGTCATCGTTTATTTTATTGGTCTGTTTGTGTTGCCAGTGTGACTTTTGCTTTCATTCGATGTTTTTGTTGAAAAAGTAATCGGTAAGAAGAAATGAAGGGGAGCGATGTAGCAGAAGACTTCGCAGAAAAGAAAAAAAAAAAAGAAAAAGAAGAAAGAAATGTGCGTCCCAATGACGGGAAATGAATATACACACCACACCACATCACACCACCAACAATGGCCATTTCTTGAATTCCCTTTTTATTCGGTTAGCATAAGATAAAACCGTTACATTAACACTTACCGTGTCAAAATAAATGTAATGACATCGAATTTGGTGAGTGGGTGAGTGAGTGAGTGTGTTTGTTGTCGTCCGAAACGCCAAACATTCTTACACTTGGGAATTTTCACATCTCCACTCTTTTGTTTTCGATTGCCGATTGTTGATGGCATTCTGGTTCCTTGTATATCGATTTGACTCCCCCTATCATCTTTATCGTATATTTAGACCAATTCTCTTATTGTGCGGGGGCAAAACTATTATTTTATTGATACTACAACGTCAGTGTCCGAAAATACGGAATTACAAGAGAAAAATAGTCAGTATTTGATATAAACACATATAATGTGGCGCGTTGTTTTATAGAAACTGATAACATAAGGGCAAAAAAAAAAACAAAAACAACAACTTGTTGGTCGTATAATTTTTCTTATTGAGAAGCAGGAACAATAATGAAAATGATGTAAGTATCTTATTTTCTTTTTCACTATTTGTGAAAATAAATAAATTGTCGTTTCTGGTGACAATTTATGTATGTTTTTTTTTGTGTTTTTTCCTTCTCTCACACTCTGTACTCTGTCTCTCACTCGAAATTCCAATTGATATCTCTGTTTGATTGATTTCGATTAAATTGTTTTCATATTGTGGCAACAAGAGTGGCATATTCCATCGATTTGTTAGCCGATTTTATTGCCGAGGTGGAATATTGGAATATGCTTCCGACTACTCAATAATGATTTCTCTTATGGTATCAAATGCCATTGAGTTATCAGCTACCATTGAAGTTTTGAATACAAGTGCAAATACATTTGTTAGGAAAATATTTGGAATGCTTGAATCAAAGTGTTTGAAATAATGTTATTTCAATTGAATCATTTATCCGGGTATGAATTGATAGTAAATGCAAATGTGTTTTAAATTAAAATGTACTTTTCGCGTTGCACATACAATAAATAATTGAGAGTGCATTAATTGATTAAAAGATGTCACCATTTTCGCTTATATAATTCCATTTAATAAATTTATAACGTTAATTCTTTCAATTTATTGCATATTCAACACCGTTAAAATCATTGGAATCAATGCGTGTCATTTATATTTGTCATTTTTCATACATCAAATGTGTTAAATCTATTAAAATCATTTTATAATGCCAACACATCATTAGAACGAGATCAAATCAGCCATGGTTTGTTTGGAAAAAAAAGTGACATATTTAAATGTGTATATTTGCCTGGTTTTCTTTGGATAATAATGAACTCGAAACGATTCACATATTCATAGATAAAATAGAAAATCAACGGCGACCATTGAAAAAAAAAAAAGGGTTGTGATTTGGATGGTTTGTAACGATGTTGCTTTTGTGTTAAAAGTGAAAAATGCTCAATAGCTCGAGGCGTTTCCATTGTATTATGAATTTTGTGTATAATAAATGTGTATTGTTGATTTGCATTTGCTAACGCCGCTGTCTATTTCATTTGATTCCTTGCATTGTATCCAGCTAAAAATACCAACAAAATGCTAGATTAAAAAGGAACGTGTATCTAATGATGACATCGTTACGATATTATTGTTGTTGTGACGAAAAAAAAAAAAAAAATTACCTCGATGCATGGGGCCACCCATCGTTGCCAATTCATAACATTTCAAATGAACATTAACGGCTACAGATATGAAGTTTTTGATTTTTCCACTGTATTGTGCTGGAGATGTTAACGCAATCAACATTTTCAATGTTTATTTAAATTTCAATGCAACATCCCTTCTTTTTGCGGTAACACACGGTCCGTGCGCGTTCAAAAGATAATACATGCTTGAAGTTCAAAATTCATCTATCCATAATTATTTTATTGTTAACTGTTAATGTGGCGTGAAATTTATTAACTAGTCCCATGTTGATTTTTTTTTCAAACAAAACATTTTGGTATGGCCCGAGAAGTTGATGTGTCAGAGGCGATATGCTATTGCTGGTTTTGTCATATGGTTTCAACAATAATTCGTGACCGAAACCAAGATTGTATTGCTTACTTATTTATGTTATGAAAATATTCACTTTTAACATAGATAAATATCCAAACAGTCTTCGAATGTATTGTCAACTGTTGACATTAACCAGTTGAACCGACAATGGTTAGTTTTTGTTTTAATATTAAATCCCCAATATGGAAAATATGATGTGAAATAAATTGTGAAAGGGATTTTATCTATTTATTCAGTATGGCATAGTGATTTAATTAATTAACCAACAGACATATATTAAAGACATTTTACAATATTTTTCAAAAATAAGCGATGAATACATGCAATGTCCAAAACGTAATGCTAGAACAAAATAAATTTCAATTGATGTGATTTGTTTACTTCGTTACTAAAATGATTGAATCGCTTTAATATCTGAACCAGTTGAATTTGACTTTCTCAAGAATTGGAAAAGAAAAGCTATTTCTCATGATAGAAATTTTGATAAATTCAATTACAAATGATAAAACTTGCTGTATGCTTGATTTAATAAACTTTTGTTATAGTTTTTGGGGCCGTAATTTTTCAATTCGTAATTCTTATGCTTTTTCTCATTCAATCATTTTGTTTATTTTCCATTTCTTTTCTTCTCTTTTCTATTCATTTTTGGCTTCGGCTCAACAAAAATGCAGATAAGATAAGCGAATTGCTAGCGATGAATTCGCGGGGTTGAATAAATGGCAACGACAAGGGTTGTTTGCTGTTTGTTCGAAGATTGGCGTTACAATTCAATTCAATTCGATTCATATATTGTCGTTATGGTTATCGTTTACATTTTCTGTTGCTGTGCCTCTCGTTTGCTCACTCATTCACTCACTCATTTTCTTCCTTTCGGTGTTGTTTTCGTTGAATGCGTGTGCTTAATTTGAGAGCTAACTTTTTGAATTTCATTTAGATAACAAATGTAATTAATTATTTCATCTTCCGATCTACGTATCGAATACCCCCGACTTGAGCACACGCACCTCATGCGAGAGCCCAAAAACAATGCACGTAAATAGACTCGAACCGAACGAGAAAAGAGGAAAAAAAAAAAAAAAAAAAAAATAATAATTTCCAGTGGATTCACTAGATCGAAATCAAACTAAATATACCAAATACTGAATACAGAATACCAAATACCAAATACAATCTATAATTATGTGCATTACGGGTGGAGTGTTGAACATGAATTATGGTCGTTCGGGGAAAACATACAATGTAAAAATATTTTATTGATATAAAACATTCATAAATAGAATTAAGATAAATGTATTGCATTGCCATGTCCCTCAAACCAATAACTATCTACAACTATCTTCTGACCGAAAAATTTTTGCTGCATGCTACAATTACATGGGTAATGAATTTACATGAGGTATCACGGAATTCGACGTGTGGTTGAAACGATCAAAATCAATGTATCTCGATTCAGATGAATTTCCCAAATGTGGTTTTGACTTTTACTCGCCTCTCTCTCTCTCTCTATCTCCCTCACTCTCTCTCTCCCTCAGTCTCTCTCTCTCTCTCTCTCTCTCTCTCTCTCTCTCTCCCTCTCTTCGTGACTTGCTTCTGAAACTTCAAAACTCCATTGTATTTTATCACGCTGGATTATACTGAACTAATCATTCATTTGGATGGCACGGAGTGAAACCACAACATTAGATGAATGTTTTTGCCATTTTCGGTCTAATCGTTGGGAGTTTAGTTTTGTAAAATAAACCAAATAAGCCAATACATGATTACACAATATTACATATTTGGTTAATATATCATATTTTATATGCAATAAATTCCCGAACATGCCTGGAAAAATGGAGTCACATCAAATAAATTACTTGATTAGAAAACTAGCAAAAAACAAAAATCAATGTCCAAATGGAATTTTGTGCGATAAAACTTTCGATATTAATAATTAAATTCCCTCCCCATTTTTCAACCATTGAATGCTACAAATCCTAGACAACAGACTAGAACAAATGTCACCAGTTCAGGATAATTGACAAATGTGTTACGGCAACAAACATTCATCACTCACTCAAACTTATTCAAGCGATTGAAATTTATCTTTTGTTATGTTACCGAATAAAAAATCAAAAGCCATAAAAATAATTTGTTCAACATTTCAGTATTATACAATCCTTTCCCATGTTACTTACAACTTTATTTCAAATAACGCTGGTCTCAATCAATTTTTTCTTTGTCAAATTAATCACGTACACAAAACAAAAACAAAAAAAAAAAAAATGTACGGATCCAATTGCGTATAGTATATTCGATGAACGGGTTGTTGTAAAAGGAACGCGCGAGCATTCCAAATAGCATTGAATGGACGAAAAGCGGTTAAAAGCGAAGAAAGGCGTTCATTGAAAAGAAACAAAGACGAAAATTTAAATGTAACGGCTAATTAAGTATATAACTCTTTTCTTCGTCCCCATTCACTGTAATAAGATAGCAAATACGTTAAATGCCACAAAAACTGATGTTGAACAAAAGGGAAAAAGAAAAAAAAAAAAAGAGAAAAAAATAGAAGAAAAAAACATCATCAGCTTTTTGCCGAATCATTTTCTATGGCATGCATATAAAAGTAACGACAATCACTTGTTCGCTCCATTCAATTGAATTGGGCATTTAAATTTACGGCTTAAATATGGCTTGTTTTTGCTAATGTTCAATAGAATGGTTATGCTTTAGTTGCTCCAAGTGCAATTTTGTGTGTGTGTGTGTGTGTGTGTGTGCGTTTGTTCTTGGAGTTGCTCTTATAGTTAGGATATTGTTTTTGTGACCTAGTTGGGGAAAAAACTCGTGGTGTGTTCCATTTTGATGGATTCCAGCGTTCACGTTTACCAAATTGCATATAGCAGGTTACATTAATTTCAAGCAGCGGACAAAATATCGACCTTTTGCAAAATGCGTTTGAACTGAAACAAATTTTCATCAATGATGATTGCCTCATTTTATTCAACCCTTCTTCAATTCCAATGGTCGGCAGATATCGTTCGGCACAAAGAAAAAAATGGAATATGTGTATGTACGGTTGATGCTCTCTGTATTTTTCCCCTTTCTCTCTCTCTCTCTTCTTCTCTCTCTCTCTCACTCTCTCTCTCTCACTCTCTCTCTCTCTCTCTCTCTCTCTCCCTCTCTTTTGCATTCAATCTCTCTCTCTCTCTTTTTCACTTTCTCTCTCTCTCTCTCTGTCTCTCTCTCTCACTCTCTCTCTATCATAATGTTTGTTATCATTTGGGTTTTTCTATCGTTTAGGTCACGATTTCAGTTTACGAAGCAAAACCTTTCTCCTTTTCTCTCATTTTATTTTGTTTTGTTTTCAATCTCCTGTTGAGTGCCCAAGTTGTTTGGTTCGTTGGTTGACGTTGTATTTATTTCATTTTATGCTGTCAAAGTTCTGGTTGGATTTTTATACTGGTTTAAACTGTGAGCACGTCACAAAAAGCAATTTAGTTTTTATACAGAATCAGCGCTTGAATAAGCGAAAAAGAAAATATAAATGGGAATAAAGAAGCGAAAAAAAGAAAAAAAAAATACGAAAAAAAAATTCGTACAACCGAAATCGACGCCAAACCGAACACAGACAATGCAAAATTGTTGAAGAAGAGAAAGTCTCAGACTGATAGCGATAGTATTCGGCAAAACAAGCAAATAGCAACGAAATTGCGGCAAAGAAAGGAAGATAGAAATTAACAACAAATAATGAATAGATGTTTTTGTCATTATATCAAACAGTTCGTTGGGATTCACACACGAATGGCAAATTAATATTGAGAAATGAATGACACGAATCCAATGAAAAAAAAAAAAATCAATAGACATGGACAAATGCGACGCATGAAATGAACAAAATGAAGAAAAAGACCCATTTTTGTCTATTTTGGGACACACTTTCTGTGAGCATAGACGTGCACAAATTTGAAAAGAGGATCCCATTCAAAGATCCTGTTATCTCGATTTGTTTTCCTATATAATTTCATTTTTCCACCCCCTCTCGTCAAAAGTTTTCAAAGCTTCAGCACAATTGCTTGTGATTTCTTATCACTCACCTTTCTGTATGAAACAATCAATTTCGAATGTAAAATATATCCTTTAAAATTATTCCAATGAAATAGAATTCGATAATTCTGGACAAACCAATATAATATGCGGTGATTTTGTTTTCATTTCATTCGTTTTAAGTTTATATTGAATATGTACAATGTAAAAAAGGAATTTTGAATTTTATTCATGAACACATTTATCATAGCATCACCGAATGAGAAGAATATTGATGTTTGTGCGATTTCAAAATCGATGCTGATGACCTTGATAAATTTCTAAGTCGTAATGTTTATTATTGACTCGAAATCAACAATGTCGTTCTACATTTACCATTTTGCAATTTGATTAATTTTTTATATACTCGTGGTTGTTACTTCACTTCTTTTTTTTTTTTCTATAATATATTTTTACAGTTCCGTCAATTCTTTGCACCGCATATTGAAAACGAATTTTTCGATATCATCCAGAGTTGTTATTACCGAATCAACGATTTGGTTTCTGGATTTTATATTTTTTATGGGAGATTCCGAAATGGCTGGAAATCTTTCTGATACTTGAATGTAAACATATTTGGGATAGAATATACAGTGCATGTAACATGTTTATTACAATTCAAATATCATATGAGAGATAGAGATGGAGAGAGAGAGAGAGAGAGAGAGAGAGAGAGGCAGAGCGATATGCCGAACATTCTCCAAATGCTAAAGTCACTGCCGCACGATTGTGCATCAAGAAGTGGCAATCTGATTTTTTTTTTTTTTTTTTTTTTTTTGAAATGGCAACAGCTTGCTTTTACATCGCTCGTCAATTTCATATGTTTCCCCATTTTCAACGTTTACAAGTATTTTATTGCTGTGTGCACCGTTGCCGCGCCATAGCATTTTCCGAATATATGCGGCTTGTAAACGTGTGTTGTTTTGCGGTTTACCGAAACAAATGCACGTGTGTATCGGATATAAGGCATTTTTTCTAGGTTTTTCTATAATATTTTTTTTTTTCTTTTTTTTTTTTTTTTGTAATATTCGCCATTCGCTTGCTTTAAATATAATCCCCATTTTCACTTTAAAGTGGTTCATTGGCTGCATGCGTTTCTTGTTCAAGTGTCCGTATATGTGCTTTGTGTCTTGCTGTGTGCGTAATTCAGAACGCGCGATATGTGTCATTCCATCGTATGGTTTCGTTTTTCGTTTCGCTTCGTTTGATTCGATAATATGCACGTTGTGGTTGTTTGAGGGTTGTTTAAATATTGATTGTATCTTTAGTTTTACTTTCAATATATTATGTTTGAATGGTATCGCGTTTTTATCATTTCATTTTTATATTTTTGAGCCATTTCCTTGAGAACCGTTCGGTAAAATTCATATATACATAGAAAATTGTTACAGGCATGTATTTCGATGTTTGCTGTCATTTGAATTTCCTCCTTTATTTCAAAAAGTAGTTGTTTGACGCAGATAAAAAGTATGTTATTTCACCTGTGCGGTTCCCTTATTTGCTTTTGGCTACACAAAACAAAAAAAAAAAAAACAAAAAAAAAAATTACCTGAAACAAAATATGTAACCAATGAAATTCATTTCTTTGTCATTTTTACTCGTTTATTTTTTCAGAATTTTGAATTTTTTAGTACAGCATATATAACATATACACACATATAAAATACGGTGTTGCACACACGCAATGTGCCAATTTAAAAAGTGAAATGAGCTTACTTTTACACATGTTTGATATAAATGACAATATAGCAATAGTGATGGTAGCAAACAACGTTTGTAATGGCGTCTACATATGTCTGTATGGTAAGATTCTAATTAAGGATGGAATCTCATTTCTTTGACAGTTATTGCTATCGCCATATGCATTTTATTAGAAACTGAATTGAATTCCCAAGTCCATGTATGTAGAAAACATACATAAAAGGTAAAGACATATACATATATACAGATATTCGGCGTGACAAAAACCACAAAAACGACCCCAAATTGGATTTTTCACATTCAATTGGTGAAACATTTTAAAATTGGCCATAAATGCGAATTTTCAACGCACTTTACGCAATACAAACGATATAATAAGTGTAAATTTAATATCTTGCGTGCCTAATAATGCGAGATCACGGGGGAAATTATAGCGCAATTTATCGCATTTCAAAGTCATATTGACGATGCTACGAATGTGCAAGCAATACATCAATGCACATTGCACAGTTTAATCCTCAACGGCAATTAGTTGGAAACGTAAACAGAAACGTGATTTTCTCAAATGAAAATAAAAAAAAAAAAAAAAAAAAATTATCGCCAATTTCATTTTTAACAGCAATAGAAAAGATTGTGCATTGACAAACGTCTTTTCAAATCATTATGGGATATTCCCGTTGTAAAAAATCCCACTACACAGAATTTACTGTGCTTATATTGTATATAGAGATAAACAGATAGATAGAATAAGCAAATTACAGGTTTAATAATGGTTTAAATGGACGAGAGCACAAATTTTTAGCTTTGAAAATAAATGAATAAAAAGAATGAATGGAATTTGTATGTTGGCAGTTTTGGTATAATTCGAAAATCTTAAAAATGCATATACAAATGCATCATCAGCAAACAAAGAGTGTGCAGAAATACTAAAACACAGAAACGCATAAGAAACAGCATGCCAAAGTTATAAAACTGAAGAAATACCGAAACAAATGCAAATGCAAAATAAAAGCACAAAGAGTTAAGGGAAAAACATAAACAAATGTGACACATTTTTGTTGTTCTTATTTCGCCGAAACAAATACAGCATAGTTATACTTTTGGTGCATATGAAGTGAACAAAACCATTTACCACATACATATATGTGTTGCTGCAGTTTAGATTATTTTATTACTCATGTTGTTGTTGGTACCACGATGGAAATAACAACAGGTAATACGATAATAGACGGTAAAAACAGTGTGACAAACTTTTGTTCGTGTATTCGTTCTAAATAACTTGTGCAGCATGCATTCAAATCCATATATGTCTGGGTCTTTTTTTTTTTTTTTTGTTATTTTTGCTTCATTACCGCTCTTTCAAGTTTTGGGAAAACATTGTGCTATTCTTCTTTACACTACCTTTTGGGGAATTTTTACACTTTTACTTTTATGACACTTTTTTTTTTTTTTTTTTCAAATACAATCCAAAACAATTAGTTAAAATGATCTCGATATCAATGTCTCTCTCTCTATCTATCTATCTCTCGATCTCTCCCTCTCCCTCTCCCTCTCCTTCTCCTTCTCTCTACTACTGTTTTACTCTAATACTGTTTTTGCAAAATGTACAAAGTCATAATCTTTATTTATATTCCAGAACAAAAAATTGGCGAATAACGGTGCTTGTAGTTTGTGAAGAATAAAATAAAATAATTTACATTTGATTTAAAAATAACAAATTAAATATGCTCATTTCAAATTCAAATATGCCGACAATAAGTGAGAATATCAGTGGCAATAGCACGAGATATACAACCATATAAGGTGATACAATGTTTATTTGGAAATATTTGTATGTATATTTATAAATCATTAAGCAAATATTGTGCTAATTTGCATGATTAATCGTGTAAGCGTTCAGTTTAAATATTCTCATTCATCAAAGGAGAATCACCTTTGCTCAATGAAAACGAAAATGATATTGAAATCAAATCATTTTCAATATTCATTCGCGTACCGTAGTGTATATAATTAACCGGTCATAACATTGAGGTTCATTAAAGATCAAAAATCCAAATAAAAGAGAAAAAAAAAATATATATTCAACAATAAAATACACGGAAAGCATTCAACGAATATAATAGAAAGAATAAGCAATTACCATATTTTGTCATGCTGCAAAGTCAGTCTTATTGACTGAATTTAGAAATAGAACAGAACAGAAAAGTAGCAACAATCATAGCGATATCATTAGATAATGACAAGCGAAAGAAAAATAGAAAAACCATTCCAATCATTCAAACGATGAAAGAGAAAAAGGGAGAGAAAGAGAGAGAAAGAGAGAAAGACAGAAAGAGAGAAAGAGAGAAAGAGAGAAAGAGAGAGAGAGAGAGAGAGAGAGAGAGAGAGAGAGAGAGAAAGAGAGAAAGAGAGAGGAAGAGAGAAAGAGAGAAAGAGAGAAAGAGAGAAAGAGAGAGAGAGAGAGAGAGAGAGAGAGAGAAAGAGCCAGTAAAAAGAAATTCTGCATAACATTCAATAAATATATTACTTTATCATCAATGTACTCCACTCTTGAAAGAATCAAGAGCAGATGTATTGACATTGTTAACGGAAGAAAATGAAGATCAGAGAGAACAGCCGACAACTGCCGTAATGAAAGCAAAAGTGATAGTTATTTGTATGCGTATTCGCGCATTTTCATTAGTAATTTAATATTTTAATTTTTCATTTTGTTTGCCAAGTTTTACGATTGCTACAGATTACCTTTTCGCACACTCTTTCTGTCTTCCTTTGTTTCCAACTTTCGCACTCTCCCATTGTACTATTCTTTCCGATTCATTCTGTTGCTTTTGATATTGCTGTTGTTAATTTGTTTCACATATAAACTTTAATGATATGTTAATTTTTTTTTTTTCTTTTTAACCAAAATAATGAATTATTAATGCAATAAGTTGTAGTGCTTTAATATGTTTCGCGCTTTGTTTATGTCTACTTTGAATAGTTGTGAGCTTTTTTTTTTTTTTGCTCGTACTCATCTCTTTCTTCCTCTTCTTTTATGTTATGTGATGATTCTTATTCTTTCGATTTAAGTTGATGGCGTAACGATTATAGCTTCTGTTTGGGTGATTTTCTGCAATAATTTTGCACTGTATTTGGCACAAATAAAGTGTTAATATTTTGTTCCATATTCAATATATTCATATGATTAAATTCTCATCAGCTGGAACATTTATATTCACGCCGATCGCAAACTTGTTGTATCAAATTCGTAAATATTCAAGTTACAAATGTGCTACAGTGTCTGGTATCGTGTATTATTTTGCATAATTAAACGAATTTACCATAAATGTAAACCCATTCATACTGTATATTTTTCATACTTTGAGTGCGAATGATGTAAATGATACGTTTACCGGTATTCATTCGTAGTTGAATCAAATGGAAGGCCACTTGAACATACACACACACACACACACACACACACACACACCATATGATGAATACGTTGTCAGTTAAAATATGAAAAATCCTGGTTTTGCCTTAATCATTGGCCGTATCGTACAATCGCATTTGTTCATTACGTATTTTTTTATTTTCGCTCACTCGAAATCAGCTGATATTTATAAATTGGATTGTACCTTTGCTTTTCGTGACGTAGAAATGTTTTTGTTTTAAATACTTCTTACATGTAAACAAATTTTAGTTGAAATAAAATACTAAAACACAAAAGTCACAGAGTTTGATGATTTCGTTTCCTGTATTTCTTTTTTTTTTTCATTCTTGAACAACCGTTTTTAGCTGCATATATTCATAAATGTTGCGAACTGGTGCAAATATTCTTGAAAAAAAAAAAAAAAAACAACAACAACAAAAACGGAAAAATATTGACACATTATTGATTTCACGTGAAGGTATGGTGCAACATCTATAAATTTTTCTTTTGTACTCCAGCACTCAAGCTAAAATATTTTTGGCCAGTACGTCTGTATCTGCATGTGCTAGAGGAACAATCGAGCATATTTTATTTTCTATTTAGTATGTGACACGCGTGCATACAACTTGGAACGCCATTGAAATGTTAATAAGTTTCAATGTCTTTCTTTGCGTGTATACTTCTGAGTATATAACTGTTGTTCCGGCAAATAGTAGCAACACACCAAAATCCAGTAAACATCGTTTTGCTATCGCATTTTATATACGAAAAACAGCAGTCACAGTATACAAATGAGAGAGAGAGAGAGGGCGAGAGAGCGAGAGAGCGAGAGAGAGAGAGAGAGAGAGAGGAGCGAGAGAGCACATTTTCACTGTGAAATACATCGGTTTGGAAGAATAAAGAAAAAAAAAAAACTCAACCACTTTTATTGATATAGCAGCGAGAAAAGGAACACCAAATAGTACAATGGCAACAACACCAACAAACATCGTAAATCATTTGAATTTGCTCCACATTTTATTCAACATGCCGTCTGTGCTCTCGCCGCACATTCTTTTCACTCTATCTTTTGTGTTATCGCTTTTCAATGTGATGTATATAAATAGAAAGTACAATGATACTAATATTTTAAGACCAAATTTTTCGCTACTGCTACTGTATGCACTATCGCTTTGAATCCTCTGCTCTTTGTTCTTTTTTTTTTCGCAATTTTTTTTTTTCCATTTGAAAACATTCAAAATACTTTGAACATCAATTTATTTCCATTTTTATTGGGTCAGATATAAATGCAACATTTATACACACGAATTCAATACTACAACACACAGAGTATCGATCACTCAATCGGATGATTGACCTATCTTTACATTTACCTTATTCTTGCTCTTATTTTTTTTTTTTTACTTCATTCATTCGTTGCGCACGTCATTTAACACTTACTCAAAGGAAATCAGTAGATTTTTCACTTTGCCAAAAACAACTATAACGGTATTTCATGCGTGTATTTGTTCGTGCCAAGACTTGATATTTCATAGTTTAAAGTGGTCAATATGTTATCAAATCCCATCACCATACAACGCCATGGAAATTAGATGCTTTTTACCAATTCGCATTTTATTAATAGTATTAACAGATCGAAAGAAAAAAGAAAAACAAATTTAACATCGGTACGTGGTGCATGCATTAAAATCCGCAATTTATTTAGAGTAATACAGTAATCCAATTTTGTGGGTTTTATTTTATACGAAGCCAATATTTTGTGATTTGCAACAAGACGAACATCTACTGTGAAGATAAGAAAGTAACAAAAAAGGGAACTAATTCGAAAGAGAGGGGAAGAGAGAGTGAGAGAGTGAGAGAGCGAGACAGTGAGCGAGACAGAGAGCGCGAGAGAGAGAGAGAGAAAGAGAGCAGCAGCAGCAAAATGAATTGATAGTGATATTATTTGTAGGGTTAAAATTTTCAGTAGATGTGAAATCGATTTTCGTAGCAAACGAATGCTCGTTTGTAAATATGCACAGCATTATTTTAGTTCACTAACTGCATGTGTCTATATGGATAACGGGACGCGTCTGGTTGTACTTATTTTTTTTTTTTATTTTCATGTATCGATAAGATGGGGATTTTTGGTCGATATTTCTTTCGTTTCGAATGCTGCCGAAATCATAACTTTTCTCTATTTTTGTTATAAGGAACGAAAAACACATCATGATCACAAATCTTACGCATAGATTTGACAACGACATAGTATACGCAACTGTCGAAGAGTGCATTTATTGCTATCGATGCTGTACGTCATTTTTCAAATCGAGATATCCCACAATCGGACTTTATTCATAATTTAGACGAACAGTTCTATTTCAGCGAAATTACGCCTTCGTGCGTTTTGTCGAATGTTTCATTGAATGGCTGAATTCGCAAACGGATCCTTTACATCTGTATAGAGAGACAGAGAGAGCTATGGTTTTGTTGTAATAACATTTTGCAATGCTTGCTTGTATATTAGTTGAATAGGAGGAAACGAAAGTGCCAAAAGGAAAATACACTATTATGTATATACAATTTTGTAGCTAATGCCTACAAACAAATATAATCGGAGCGTACAGGATACATTAGTTGGAATGTATAAGGATATTTATTATGAGGCGAGTGTGTGCCGGTGTTAGGTTTTTGTATATGTGAGGGATGGAGAGAGCGAGAGAGCGAGAGAGAGAGAGAGAGAGAGAGAGAGAGAAAGAGAGAGCCGGATTTCTTCCGTCTGTGCCTGATGTTTCTGCCGTTTGGCCCCGAATACGCAATTCATAATATCTAACAGGCTTTCTACTTGATTTGGTCACGTACAAATAAGTCCCCCTATTTCCAAGAAGCTTTTGCCACGAAACACGAATCATTCCAAGAACTCTGAAACACATGTACAGTATAGTTCCTTCATACTCTTCCATCGAAGATGGCATTGATGCTAAACCAAGACATCGATCGATATGTTTTTCTTGTGTCTTTGATTCATACATTTTGCCAAAAAAAAAGATGAATTTCCTTTCGAATTTTGAGAAGATTGTACATTGTTTTCACTTTGTATCTGTATCAAATCGAATTGATTTCACTTAATTTTCTTGTATCATCTTATTGGCCATGGCCATATACAAAACACATAATAAATGAAACTTAAGCGCACAGACTAAACACAAATCTCACTGTTTCTGAATTCAAAAATACCGATGGCCGATTGTCAGTTTTGTATCCATTTATTGTGGGTTATTTCCGTATTCAAAATAATTCCTAGTGCTGTTCTGTATGTAGTTAGTGCAAATCCCGATCATATTACAATTTTCAATATACAAAGATTCAACAAATTGCATGACATATAATCCAATATAAATACATTCATTAATTTTTCAAATTGTTATCGCCATAAAATGCCTGTCACAACAGACAAACAAAAAAAATGTATGCCAAAAAGTTTTTTTTTTTTTCTATTTCGTTTTTAATCAGCATTGCTTTTTACTTGAATTCCAGTTTTTATAGTTAATTGCGGCTATTGTCTGAACTCGCATACAGTCCCTAATAAAATATGATGCATTCTTTTTGTGAGTGAAATTCTCAATGACATGAATGAATCTGATGAAATTTTTTTGGTTCATATTTTTGTATAGAACATTTTTACTTGAATTTATTCCGCATCATTTTATTGCATAGCTAATAACTGGTTGCACAAAAGTATTTCTTTTGGGTCGGCAGCAGTTTTATGCTCGATGTTGCATATCCACATGAATTTTATAATGGCAAAAAAAAAAAAAAACCAAAAACATACATAAAAATGTATGGTATATTCGCTTTGAATTTGCAACGGTTAATTCAATGATAAAACATGTCAAATATTGTTCCAGCAACATAAACTCTAGCATAAACTCAAATGAACGATTTTTTCTTTCTTTTCTATTGAAAAAATTTATTGTCTTCAATGTGAAATGAGTAAGTTTCTTAACAAAAACTGAAATTTAATAAGAAATTTCAATTATTCAGACTTATTTCTATCATAAAATAGCAAATATTTTCCGAAAATATAAAAATAGTTGAGGAAAAATATCAATTTAAAGAGAAAAATTGCATTCAATTCACTGCAATTTAACATATTTTCTATCCCATAAGCATTATTTCAACAATTCAATTTTGTACGTGAATATCGAATTAAACATTTAAATAATAATAATAATAATAATAATAATAAGAATTCCAATCGATATTCAACACAATCAACTATTAGCGTAAGCATTGATGACGCCAATCAAATACAGAGAACAAATAAGAAGTGAAGAGAAAAAAATAAAATAAAATAAAATTACAACAAATGGAATGACGAGAGCATTGAGTTAAGCATGAGCCTACGTTAAATGTTTTTTATTAGGAAAAAAAAAGTGGTTATTGGTATATGTATTATAAATAGATAGATTAAATAGGCGCATTTTACATCAAGCACATACTTCAATAAAAAATATCACCTTGAGTCATATAAAATATCCATATGCACAATCGCAAATTCAATTACTCATACATTGATGTCAGTCGCGTTACTGTTCTATTTCTTTTAGTATGATACAATGTGACAAAAATGTGTGCACAACGATCAGATGTTGCGGTAATATTTTAAAGAAATCACTAACGTATAATTATTTCGACAAGATCAGTATAACACGTTAACAGCGAAATATTTTGATTGAGTCGATTCGTTGTCGTCGTCGTTGTTGTTTTTTTTTTTTTTTTTTTTTTTTTCATGAAATAATTCTGTGTTGCATTGCGCAAATCCAAAAGATTAATCTATTAATTGACGTGAACATGGTGTCACCATATAACCGCAAGACATGACTAACAAATAAAATTCATCGGGATTAGCTAATAGGTTTTCATTATTTTAAGTAGTCGATGTTTTTCATTTCTTTTCATTTCATATTGATGTCGCATTTTCATATCATCAACAATATGACCGTGATCCACGTTGATGCTGGTGTTACCAGTTTGTAATCTTTGATAAAAATTTAAACATAACAGAGAAAAAGAAGAAGATGAAAGAAAGAGAGAGAGAGAGAGAGAGAGAGAGAGAGAGAGAGAGAGAGAGAAAAACATTGAGATTGAAACTAGTTTTTGATTTGATTTTGGGATAAATTCGTTGAATTGTGACCACTCGTCTCCATATAGATAAGCCCTGTTCACACTTAACATGCGAAAACGTTTTGAAATTAAAAAAAAAAAAAAAAAAAAATCAAGAAATAATCACACAAACAATATATTGCGCAATATTTTTTTTTTTTTTTTTTTTTTTTATATTCATTTTCACATAAATATTTTGCAAATGATGATCGGTATATAGAAAATAAATTTTGATTAAAAATATACAATGAAACATAAATCGTCTTTCTCTCTTTTGCCTGTTCTATTTCTTAGCATATCTTTCATTTTTGGTTCTTGTGTCTTGTTGTTAAATTTGACATTAGCGAATCATTTTCGTGAGTATATCGCATTTGGTCT
The DNA here is from genome assembly GCA_029041755.1 of Resseliella maxima. NCBI lineage: Eukaryota > Metazoa > Arthropoda > Insecta > Diptera > Cecidomyiidae > Resseliella > Resseliella maxima. The sequence continues at coordinate 514,446 of JAQOWM010000955.1, read as the reverse complement.
AAACAAAATGTTTGTCGCATCGACCAAATCAATTTTTATTGCTTTTCACAGTAAGAAAAGACACCACAAAATTTTAAGAGTTGAAGAAATCGTTTGAAACATTACGAATCTCGTTATTTATATCTTTCTCGTTTGGGCTATTAGAAATCAAGTTTTTTTTTTCTGTAATCAAATCTTATTTCCAAATCTATGTTAAAAAAAAAAAAAAAAAAACAATCTCAATCACGGGAAAACACACGCACATCGTTTGCTTTTCGGACGTCATTTAAAAAAAATTTATGGTGAACATTCTTTCTTTTTTTGGATTGGAAGCTATACCGCTGTTATTCATCACAACAGAAATAAACAAAATAAGAGTAGAAAAGAAAAAAAAAAAACGATGAAAAAATCTTAAGCCAATCAAAAGTTTTGTTAAACTACAATTTCGAAAGTAGCTTTCGATAGAAAAACAGACATTTGATCAAAAATCAAAGCCTTGGCATAATCATTGATTTTGGTATTTCATTGATATTAAATTTATACTTCAAATTTTTCATATTTTCAGCATATGAACAAAATTTTGATGTTATTGATTATGCTTTTTCAATTGAATAGATTTAAATGAAAAATGACAAATTGACTGATAATCACTTATCAAAATTAGATATTATGCTAATTGTTTTCATATTGAACCCATTGCATAGCTTTAATAATGACAAAAAAAAAAAAACGAAAAAAAAAAAAATCCAATTGATATTAATTTATTTACTTGAGAAAGCAATTTAATAAAATAGCAAACAACAGCTCAAATACTTGTCGATGTAAACAAATAAACGAACAAAAATGCAATTTAAACAGATTTTGTGCACTGTGCATAGTGAATATACATCGATCGATTGTTTGTATTTGTTAATTAATTATTCGAAGTGGGATATCGAACATAAAAAAAACAAAAAAAAAAAAAAAAAAAAAAAAATGCCGCGTAAATTCTCTATTTGTGGGTAATATTTCTATAATTTATAACAATGTTATTAATAAAATATCAACAATTGGCATTAAACATTTTGTTTTTGTTAGTTGTCTTTCATTTCATTCTTGTCTAACACTTTTTGTGGGTTGATTGTAGCACACATACAGCACCAACAGTCGTAACACAACATAACATATTATTTATGAGACAGGCTACCTGGCATCGATGACGGTCAAAGCAACTTCGCATTTAGATGAGAAAAAAAAAGAAAAAAAAAAAAAAAAATTAATACTAATAAAATTGAAATAAATAAAAGTCTCTCTGAAACTGTGTAAAAATACTATTTATTTTATTAGATTGCACTTCTTTTTCTCAATCGACCTTATTGTCAGGGTCGACTACTTTTCACTTGGATTCGCGCGTGCAATGTGCCGCACACTTGAACATGGCAAAGAGAGACTGGTTGATGATGTGCGCGCACAAACGTAAACATGTTGTTTTTTTTTTTTTTTTTTTTTTTTTTCAATTTGCGAATAAATTTATAAACGGATTTCATTTCTTAGCAAAATTCAATAGATAATAGATGCTTATCAACATGAATGAAGGCGAAAATTGGTAATATTGGTGATGAGGCTTTTATGATCTAGCGGAAAATTCGAGCTTATAGTCTCATCATATGAATTAAATGAAAGAACTGAAAATTCATTCAGTTACATCAATTATTTGAAAAATTATTTAAACAACAAATCAATTATTTGTATTTATATGTACAAATTACAAAAACTCATCGGCAGCAAATGAGAATATAAAAATTAATCCCTTTTAGGTGGTTTTTGTTTTTGTGATTGTTGTTGTTCATTTTATTTCGTTGCGCTATTGTCTTCAATTTGTTTTGCGTGTTTGTTGGGTGTTATAAAAAAAAAACCCATTGAGATGAAGTTATTTGTCGGTGAATTTAATAAAGGCATTTATTATTATTTCTCTTTCTCTCTCTCTCTCTTTCTCTCTCTCTCTCTCTCTCTCTCTCGCTCTCTCTCTCTCTCTCTCTCTCTCTCTCTCTCTCTCTCTCTCTCTTTCTTTTAATTTAAACTAACTAGAGAGTTTGCTCGTAGTTTCCCTTTTTACATGACGATCAATCGTTTTAAATGTGCGCATTTTTGTTGCGATTCGATTGTTGTGAGAAAATAACAATTTTATTAAATGTTAGCGATATAAGCGACTGATGCAAAAGAGCGAAACGAATGATTGCCGTTGCATTAAGGTGTGACGAGAAGCTCTCGTGATCATTTCCAAAAACAACAACAACAACAACAAAATCGGCAATAAAATGAACAAAAAAAAAAAAAAATGAATGAAGCGATAAACTCATGCTGCTGCAAAATAATAACAAAGAGAAACGTCAACAAATCATATTATTGTGCGATTTCTGACAGTGCTCTTTACATATTATATTCTTTGTACACTTCTATTTTTAAATGAATACTTAAATCTGTCAAATAACTCAACGAAAAAATGCGACAAAATGTGATCACTGATCACCATTGAACTGTACACATTTCAAATGAATGTACACTGTATGTGCAGAATTGGTTTAGCTTGATCATTATCTAAATGAATTGAATAATTCTGTTTTTTTACTCTTTAGCAAGACATCTAATTTTTGTGACTTTTGGACATTCGGTTGTGAGAAATGATATTACATTTTTTAATGTTTTCTTTTAAATATTGTGTAGCGTGTACATTAAAACATAACCATTCTTCAATTCAAATAAAATGCAATCTATTAAAAAAGCTTAAATGAATTTAAAAGACGATTTGCTCATTCCAAAATGTCATGATATGGTGAATGATGAAAAATGTTCTTATTTTTCCAACGCAAGACTATATAAGTGTTGTAATAACACTTTGAATATTATATATTTGTATTTTCAGTATTCATTAATAAAATCGAATATAAATTGACGGAAATCTCAATGACATCTTTGGTAATAATATCAGATGATATGAACACCTCGGTACTCCGTGTGGGCAATTATATTTTAAAATTGGGTCAACATGAACAATTTACAGTGTTTATTTACACTTGTGCTAAAATTGAATCCTCTTTTTCTGCATTTTTCAATTGGTTAGATGATTCTCGTTAAGTAATTCAAATGTCTCAAAAAATATCGATTTCAAATTGAATATTATTCCAATGCAAAATTTTCAGCAAATAAAACGAAAAACATTCACAAAATCAATTTTCAATAATGAAAACGATTGCAAATACTTATTTTGATATTGAATACTTTTTGTTTTAGTTTCGTTTTTCATATTTACTGGCATTTGAATGTTTACTTTTTTTTAGTATTGTAACTTCAATAACACTTGATAGCATTTCTTTTACAAAAACTAAAATTTCGATATTATTCTCTCTGTGTCTCTCTTTCTTTCTATCCTCATTGTAGCATGCAGAACAAAATCATACTCAGTATATAAAAATATTATTTATACTTCGTTTTTCAAGATTACGAGAAAAATGAAAGGAAGGTATATAGAGAGAGATAGAGAACGAGAAAGAGAGATAGAAAGACACAGAGAGAAAGAAAGAGAGATAGAGAGAGAGAGAGAGAGAGAGAGAGAGAGAGAGAGAGAGAGAGAGAGAGAGAGAGAGACAGAGAGAAACAAAGAGGGATAGAGAAAGAGAAAGTGAGAAATCAGCTCACATCATTCGATGCATTTCTTATAACTTATGTGCTTGTGACTTTTTTTACGAATGCATTTTTCTCGTTCTCAGTGAATATTGTTAGTTTTTGCTGTTGATAAAATACGCATTGCAGTTTTTCTTTAATTGACACAGTCAAAAGTGTTGTATGTCGTTCAATTGCACATGGATGAGGTCAGCAAATAATATTATATTTTGTGAAGAGAATTGTGATCTAAGCATAAATTTGTTGTTTTGTTTTCACGTTATTGCTCTCATTTTTACTTCATGCACATTTTATTGATTTCAATTCTACCATTGCATTTTAACTTAAACTTGAGTGCAGTTGGTTTTGAAGCAATGATTCAAGCCGTGAATTTGAATGCCAGTCATTTGAACTCAGGGTCAACTAACAGTTGATTTTTTAAATGGAATTTTTGGACTATCAAATATATGTAAGGATTTTCAATGCTTTTCGTTACTTTTTGAATGATTGATGATGTAAAGATGATACAGGAACTGGCAACGTGCTGTAAAAAAGTTTGTAGTTTAACAAGTCCCCTTATGCATAAGTGTCCAGACGTCAAATTAATGTATGGGATTATGAAAGATATTGTTTTCTTTCTTCTTATTCTCCTTTTCTTCTTCTTCTTCTTCTTCTTCTTTTGTTGCGGTTTATATTACTGTACTGTCCTCATTTTGGCATTGCCACAAGCGTCATACTCTCAGACAATGCGTTTAAAATTTTCGGAAAGAAACTTTGCAGCTTTACTAGTTTCGATATGAAATAAATACTCACAGCACATCATTCCACTCATTTTCTTTCACCAATTTATTGCTTCTCTATTCGAACACTTGACGTCTATATGTGCGCTTCATTTAATATGTAATGTTGCTCTATTTCAACAGCACACATTGAAGAATATGGTTGGGTAAATGTATATTATATATAAAGATATATGTATATAGAAAGAGAGATAGAGACCGAAACAGTAAAAATGAGACCGAAAAACCAAGAGAGTGAGAGATGAAGGAGAAGAACCATCAGTTTGAAGAAGGAAAAAAAAAAATATATTACCAACAGCGACGGCGGCGGAACAATAACAACAACAACAATGAGAAATAAGGACGTGATTTGACTACATAAAATAAATTCTTCAATTTTTTTTTTTTTCAGTACGTTTCGCAGTCTCACATACAGTGAATAGTATCCGTACAATCTATCTTCTTCTCGGCGGCGCATACATGGTCTGTACTTTGGTTTGTTTCCCTTCATTGCAAGTCAGGCATTTTCTTGATGTGGCCAGTGAACACACTTACATTTAAAACGTATGCTTCGCGATTCTAGGTTTTTTTTCGCTGCTTTCTTTTTTTATTTCATAAAAAAAAAACTTATCGACATTGGAAGAAAAAAAAAAAATAAATAAGTAAATAAATAAATAAAAATACAAAGAATCCACTGTGTGTACAAAAGTTCAATCAGCGTCGTTGTTAAAAAAAAAAGAAGAAAACAATTGAGAAGCCGGGTGAAACGCCAGTAAAATATGTACAACTGCATGACGTTGGAAGAAGCCAACAAGGAAAAAAAAAACCCTCAAATGAGTCCGAATAACAAGAGTGTAAAGAACTAACGGCAAGTAAATGGATGGTGGTGAATGTGTATGTATAATATATATACACATGAAGCGAAAAAGTAATTCACGTGTTCGCTTGTTTCCGATATTATATCGATTACGTGAATATATGTGAAAAATGTACTCGGCTATATTTCAAGAGCGCATAGAAAATATCATACACGAATTCACATGAATTTGTTTTTGCACTTAGCTTCAATCGTAACGAAAAAAAACGAAACGCACAAAACAGGAGCACACACACACACACACACACCTCTCGGGTATATGTAAAAAGTGTAAAGACGAAAATTGAATGAACGATTTTGCTTTTTTTTCTTTTTTTTCATAAAATTAAATGCGATCGGCAATCGTTCATGGTCGAAATGCAGTTAGCAAACAGATTATGAAAATCTGGTAAACTGTTTCCTCCTGTTAGCATCCGTATCTTTTCTATTTTGCATGCTTTTCTGCTTTCATTTATTCAATCCGAATGCGAGCCCACTCTAAATATTCACAATTTCAAAACGATGAAATAAAAAAAAAAAAAAAAAAAAAAAATAAACGTTTTTCTTTTACTTCTAAACATAATCGTAATAATGTCAAATCAAATCTTCCATTTAGGCAGCAAATATTTTACGTTACATGCGTCAATTCAATCCCTTGTCCGCTGATATCAATATACCAATATCGAGATAAAACTACAACAATTGTAATACGATTGATGTAAATTCGTAAATCGGAAACATGTACCAAATAAAAATATCCAACGAAACATGTCTAAAACATAAAAATTCAATTGAACGAAATCAATAGCAGTTAATGTAGCAATAAATATCGATTTCATTTCCTTCTAATACAACGTACGAGCTGAACGCGTTGAACGGAACCAATGTCAAAGAAAATAAATAAGAAAACGTTCACGCATTGTGTCATCCCAAGGAGAAGAATGTCGAGAAAAGAAGAAAAAAAAAAAAGAAAAAAAGAAAATAGAATTTGCACTTTAAAAAAAAGCACAGAGACAAAGTCGCAGGCATTGGATGATTGGCGTTGAAAAGGAAAGGGTGTCACACACAAACTATTCACAATGGTTGTAATCATTGTTTATCGATTTCGTAGTGGTTGTTCGTTGTTCCCTAATCGATCTGGCATTGGTGACGATATTGAACATTTCAACATTCCAGTTTTAGTTCGTTTTTTAAAGGCGCCTCGAACTAGCGTGAACATCGATTCTGAATATTATGTGCCTCTTGAACCGTTCAAATGATGTCTATTTATTATGAAAAGCCATTTAATTTTTCTTTTTACTCGTTTTCCTTTTGTTCATTTTTTTTTTCTTCTGCATCTATATATTGTTTTAGACAGCGTATGAACGTCAAATTTGTTTCTAGCATTCATTTGTCGATCCAAATTGCATTCACAAATGAATGAGAGATATTTTCTTCGACAGTAATTGAAAAACGATTCTTTTTTTTTTTTGCAACACAAAGCAAATGAACTAAGGTTTGGAATTGATGAACTGAAAAAAGAAACGTGGACTATTGCAAGAAAACCAAAAATGTCATCTTCAAATGAGTCGAAAAAGAGATAAAGAGATAGATAGAGAGAGAGAGAGAGAGAGAGAGAGAGAGAGAGAGAGAGAGAGAGAGAGAGAGAGAGAGAGAGAGAGAGAGATGGAGAGGAAGAATGTGAGAGAAAGTGAAACGAAAAAACTGAAAAGTAATGAAACCAAAATAACTGTTTGAATGAGATGATTTTGTTGGAAACGTCACGAATGAAACCAGAACAATTTCAAATATATCGAAATGAAATAGTTTAAGTAACCCTCGAAGAAATTATGCAACCCCTAAATCAAGCTACGTGACCGAAGTAACGGCAAGCATTGGTACAGTTCAATGGCTTGGCTTGACTTTGTCACCATCATCCAACCATAGATGGAAACCAAATTTTATCTGAAATATAGCAACAAGGATGTGCGGACGTGGGCGCGAGCGCGAGGAGTGCGCTTGTATGTGTGACTTCATTTTTTATGTTTTGTATTGTCAGTTGAAAATCGAAACATACTCATTTTAATGTCAATGACGTTACTAAAAATGATTCTTTCACTTCCAAAAATTTCGGTCTTTGCGTATATCCGAACGCATATTTTTCTTCGCTTCCCGCATGAATGAGAATGATAAAGTGGAGCGGCCGTAAAAGAACAGCTTAACATTTATTCAAGTGAAATAATCAGAAAAATTAATATTTCAAATGTGGATAAAAAAAAATAAATATATAAAACCAACAACTGAAACATTTCTATGGATTGTGAGATGTCAAAATTGACACTCAAGCACGTAATTGTATGAACTGACTTTCAAAGTACCAGTACCGTTGTACAAACACACATTTTCACTGAAAAATTTAATCAGAAATCACTGAAGAAAACTTATCGAATGGTCATTTTTCTTTCGAATGTCACAAATAATTTCCAATGACTTGAAATTCGTTGACTGTGATTCCCTTGGCCAACAAAAAAAAGATGCATCCGTGCATGAATCCAATTCATGAAAAGATGCTCTTGATGACTGCATCTAAATACATCGTCGTTCATGTTGAAACAAACGTTTGCGATTTCCTAATGAAAAGATCGGATTTTTATTTGTATTTTTTTGCGATTCCAACGAAAAAAAAAATGTCAGTATGTGCACTCGAAATTGTGATGTGGAAAACTGAAAAATGAAAAAAAATCATACATTGCAACAATTATAATATGATTCGCAGCGATAAATTTATAAAATGAATTTGGAGTATACGTATGGAATGTGTGAGTGTGATGCACAAAAATTAAAGCCATGGACAGTGGCGAGTGTATGTGTAATGCGATAGCATTTTATGAATTTATCGCTGGGTATCATATTATAATTCTTGTAATGTATGAAAAGAAAAATCATCATTTGATACTTAATTGAGTTGTTCAATGGTTTAATGGTATTTTTCCCATCGCGTGCAATTTTACAATATAAGAATAAGCCTAATACTGAAATGTACGTATGTTCGGACCAACCAGCTATCTGCGTAGAAAACACTTTATTGCATTTTCTAAATCGCTAATCACAAATGATTCGCTCATTTGAAGTGTCTATGAATCTGCAGTAGATAAGTAGACGTCAATTTTTTTTTTTTTTTTTTTTTTTTTTTTTTTTTATATGCCCATCATTGTAGCGCAATTGTTTTGTTTTTACTTGATCGTAATTCATGTTGTCCCTGTTCCAATCTTTCCCCTTTTCATCTAGTTAACAATCTTCATTCATCTCACTCTATTTATCTTCCATCTGCAGCGCTATGCTTGTGTTTTGTTCTTCTCTCTCGTTACTATTTGCAAGTAATTACAAATCACACGCAAACACAATACAGAAAAAAAAAAAAAAAAAAAATACACACTCACACCGAGAACGAAGAAGAGAGGAAAAAGCGCCGATAAAAATTGCAAATAACAGCAAAAATTCTCTATTAAACAATATCTCATTATGTTGCATTTAATTAAGTCGAAAATAAATTGTCAGTTATTATTACTATTACTATTATTATTATTAGGTGGTTTTTATTCACTATTCGTAATGATTAATCAATATAAGTGGCTGACGGTGGTATTGTGGTTTCTATCATATAAATTGTACACATTACATTGTTTTGTTTTGTTTTGTTCCATTCGTTGTTGCTTTTTTTTTTTGCTATCAATTTGTTTTTCATATTTTTTGTCTTATTTTGTTTGGAAATTGCGCGAAATATTTGATAAGTTGATCGAATAAAATATGTTCAAATAGCATTGTTTTGTGTTGCATGGCTTTGCTTTGTTGTGATACATTCATAAAGATTGTCTGGCTTTTATTTAGTGAGTGTCCGTGCGCATGTCTATAATCAACAACAGATTAATTTCGTTGAATTTTCGATTAAGTATTAAATCATGTAATATATTTTATATTCATTTATCACTTCATTCATATCGCTTATCAGAAAACCGTCAAATCAATGGTTGAAGTGATGATTTTCTGATTAGTTTACCTCGCCGCTGTTGATTAATAATTATATAAATTGTATATACTTTTTTTCACATGATAAAAACCAACTAATTACAATTTGATTCTGAATTTACGAATGTATTACCGAATGGTCACTACGAAGAAAACATATTTGTATTTGAAAAACACACACAAAAATACAGTTAGAAATTAAATGGGGAAAGAGTGAGAAAAAAAAAAAGTAAATCTTGGCAATTAAAAATGGCGAGGCCTCTGTCTTGGCTACATTGATCAAAATAGATCTACAATTAAACAATATCGATTCGCAACACGTCACTCAATTAATATATTTTGCATGTGCAGTAGAGTGGTAGACATGTCTTCTGCACAGCTCAATTATCAGTGATGCATTTTGAGGTTTTGGTTCTGGTTATCCAACCGCATAATTAAATAGCATGAAAATAATTAAAGGAATAGTTGCCAACAACATGAATAACAATAACAAATTCTTTCAATAGAACGAAAAGCAAATGAACAGAATCTCAAATATTAGTTGGCAGTTGTGTTGGATATCGGTGTAAGTGTTGCCGCAATAAAGATAAAACTTGGAAAAATGTGATGTTTACCGCTTGAATTATTCGGAAAGTGCGTTTGATGTTTCTCTATTTCTTTAATGCATTCGTAGGTTTTGATGCTTTAATATATTTGTTTCCATTGATTCCAATAATACACGAACTCGATGTTTTTTCTCACTTTGTATTAGATTCTTTTAACATAATTCAGTATATAGTGCATTGAGTGAATGGATTTGTTTGTGTGAGTGTGTGTGTGTGTGTGTGTGTGTGTCTGTGTTTTGCCGCTATTAACACTATTAAAAGGATGTTTCTTTTTAGCACAAAGTTGAAATTTAATAAATTCACGCGGCATTGTTGAAGAAAATGCAATGTAAAACAATGCAATTGATTAGGCGGGTGCTTAACGTCGCTACATCGTCTGATGTATTCACCTGCTTTTTTATTTTGCGCATGCAGTTTGCAATCGCTATCTTTATCACACCAATATATTAATGATTTTTTAGGCGGATTTTTTTTTTTCTTTCTTTTTGTTTCTCTTTTCACATTTCATGTAATTTGCGTAATACATACTTTCGATTAGCGTTCGTCGTCGTTTTTTTTTTTCATCAATTCTTTTTTTTCTTTTCTTTTTGATCTTTTCATTTTCTCATTGCATCGAATTGAACATGAAAACCTCGTTACACATACGGGGATAATAATCATTTAATTTTTGTGTAAATGCTGGTGTTGTATGTGTAAAATGTTGATTTCATTGTTGAAAAAAAATTCTTCCGCTGCTTGCAATAATTGTAAGTCGTCGTTGAATTTTTCACTACGCACGATTTCCGCTTTTTCATTGAGATCAGAATGCGATCATCTTCAATTGGTTTGCATTATGTTGGCTCTTTAGCATATACGACGTTTTATATATTTTTCCCCCTTTTCATTTCAATAATTTCCATCGTAATCATAATCTTGTTGTTGTTGTTGTTGTTGTTTTTTTATGATCGGGTGAAAAATGAACTTATCTTCAGAATTTTATCTTTTAATAAATATCTAAATAGAATGCACATTGCACAATGCACATATTATTCTCGAATGTTAATTAAGATTAACTAATAAAACAATAAAATGTTGCTCTAGTTTATACAGGCGAAACCGATAAGAAATATCTTATTGCGTGGAAGTGAGTGAAAAAAAATGTATATCAAATCCACCAAGAGTGTGAAACTAAGTATAGAATTTTAATATCAAATGGCCACGGTTAAGTTGCAATATTTTCATCTGATGAAATCCATATAAAAAAACACACACACACATATAGTTATGCGATTTGATCTGTTTGTATATTCGCGCTTGTCTGATAACGATAATTGACTACTATTGAACGTGCGGAACCGATACGCATGCATATGTATATTTCCTTTCTTCAAACGTACTCTTTTTTTTTCTGTCTGAAATTGCATTTATTATATATTCTGTAAACATCGAAAATCTCTCGGCCAACTTATTTATTTCCTTTAAGCTTAATTTATAATTCAGTTCACAGGCGAAATTCATTACTGTTCATTTCGTGTGATTTTTTTTTTTTTTTTTTTTTTTTGAAATTTCAAACAATTGACTTTTGACTTCTTTTACACACATTATTCAGATTTCATTCGCTTTGTATGACATCAATTGTAAATACTAATGTTGTCATATTTGAAATATAAATAATAAAACTTTACAGTGTCAAAAAAATGATTCTTTAAAATAAATTTCAAAGAGATGTAATTTCAGAGCAAATCATCAACAAAATGTACAATTTTACCATTAGATAGAAAGTTGGTACCTTTGTTAGATGCATGCGTGCATTTTAATTTACCATACAATGATTGAAAAGAACAAACACAATTGGCTGTCGACGACAACAGTAATGGTATTGCCAACAATTATAGCAATACCGACAAAAATACGTTTTTAAATCACAAAATTTATTACTTATGCACAGCTAATTAAATTTCCATACAAACAACATATTTTATGACTGCCCTTTACAGTCATTCACAATCGCTTTGCGTGCACATGATTTTTGCTGTTTGATTGGTGAGCTTTTTTTTATGGCCGTTGTTATTGTGTTTTTTTTTTTTTTGTTTTTGTTTCCCTTTCTCGTTTGAAATTTGGTGTGCTTTGATGTATTAAATAAAAGAATACAAAGGGAAAAAAAAACACTATTGAACGAGTGAAGAATTCACACTATGCATTTTTCTCTTGGTAATTTACGTGTAATGTGCTTTTATGTTTTGGTTGGTGGCTTGGTTGATGTGTATATGCAAAAGGTTGATTTGTCTTGCTATGTATGCATGCATGAATATTTGTGGCTTATTTTGCATTAATGTATGTTCGGTTGACCCATTCTTCAATTAAACGCACTTATTTAAAAATATTTTTGTAGTTTGGCATGAGAGAATGAGAGTGTGTGTGTGTGAGAGAGAGAGAGAGAGAGAAATAGAGAGAGAGAGAGAGAGAAATAGAGAGAGAGAGAGATAAAGAGAGAGAGAGAGAAAGAGAGAAAAAAGAGAGAGAAAAAGAGAGAGAGAGGGAGAGATAAAGAGAGAGAGAGAGAGAGAGAGAGAGAGAGAAAGAGAGAGAGAGAGAGAGAGAGGGAGAGAAAGAGAGAAATTGCATTTATGTGTATGACTGATATTATGATTCAGTGATGTTGGGAGAGGTTTATGCACGAAATGAAAACCAAGTAATTAAAAATAAATTATTATCATTACATACTACTTGGTTTTTGTGCAAAGCGTGGATTTCGCTTGTGAACTGTCGCTGATGATGCACTGTTTATTCCATTTATTTGAAGTAATAAATTCTTTTTTTTTTTTTTCATTTTATTTAATCGCTTTCAGTGATATGTGCTCTTTAGTAATTTATTTCGAGTATTGAATATGCAAGCCTTATGTGTGCGCTTCAGAGAGCTATAAAAAATTAATTTACCTGTGATATTGCTATCATAGACTTTTTAACAACAACAAAAATTAAAGTTCTCTCCTAGTGATGGGCCAATCATCGAACAGTTCAGTTTGCATGTAAAGTGTCGAGTTTAATGGCATCTGTGTTTTTTGTTCTTTTTAAATAATATCATTTATGCATTTATTATTGAAATATTTTTCCATCTGAGTATAAATATCACATCGTTGAACGGCAGTAGTTAATACATTTAATTTTTCTTTTGAAATATTTATTGCAAAAGATGTTTTTATTATGTGCTTCGGTTTTGCATATGCTCACGCACAGCGGTAATAAAATGTTTTTGATTTTGACTGAAATATGATGATTTCCAATGAAACTCATGAATCTTCATTCAATGATAATACCAACAAATGATGAAAATTTTATTTCCCTCAAAACACCGGAAAAATTTTGTTTGAAATCGTTAACATTTATTTAAGCTTATTCTACAGAAGCAGAAAACAAAAGACAATCTCCGTCAAATTAATCGTTTTTGATTGTCTTAAAGTATTTTAAATGCTTTGATCATGGTTCAATTGTCACTTACGACGTTATTTATGGAGATTTTATTTTACACAAACTTTATATGCATTTGCCATTATGTCTAACTTGGATTGATGTATGGAAATGTTCATTGCAATTGAAATGAGCTATTGTTTGAACCAGACAAATGTAGAATATTCTCCATTGAAATGATTATTACCATCATGGGATACCATATTTGGAATTGTAGTATTGAATATTGACAATTACATTTATAATCATAAAATACAATCATCGCTTATATGTGACATTTAACAATCAATCATATAAAATAATATAAGTTTAGTGTATAATTGAAATAGAAATAATTTGGTCAACAAGTGAGTTATTTTCTTGATTTTTCTAATAAATAAATTCCATTCTCATTTCACAACTATTTATGTCAAGACAATCAATTGATTGAACGACACCTTCACAAGGCCGTTCGATTAAAAATCAGTATTATTCATGCATTTAAATTATTGACAGAAATTACTATACATTTGTCTCTATTTTTAGTGGATTTAGTTTAATAAGTTGCATTTGAATGTATCAAAAAAAAAAAAAAGAAAAAAATATTATATATTATAGTATTTTATTGACACCAGACTATTTGGTTCAAACAGCTATGTGTTATTTGATGGTTCACCCATCCAATGAACATGAATAAATTTTCGATATAAAATCATCCTACCTCAATTTTACGCATATTATAGAATGTTTCTTTTCCAAAATGATAAAAATGGGCACAAAATTGTCGTTCGAAAAGAAAAAAAAAAAAAAAATTTAGTAATGGTCTGAATGCATACATAATCAAATGGTATTAGTCGCGGCAGGGATTGTTTAGAAAAATGTTTATCAGCTGGCCTAGTGTACTGTCATTGCACTTCTTAAAAGTCACCCATTAGAGTTGTGTCTTTCATTATTTTCAATTTCCGCAATATGCTATAAGTATAATGAAAATAATTCTTAAATATCACAAAAGCAAGCCCTGTTGAACGAAATATTCGATATCGGAACTATACACCTCGCACATATTCTTTAAATTATTCATTAACATAAAGAGAGCCCAAACAAAGCTAATAAATTGATTAAATGATGGTAAAAAGAGACAAACAACTATATAATCAATGTTTCAGTGAACTCTATGTCGCCTACCTCAAAATTGAGACTTTGTCATGTTGGTTTTTTGTTTTTTTTTTTTTTTTTTTGTTTTTTCCCGTTTTGCGATGATGGTGAATGTATGGTAATATGAAATTTGTATTATATAGAAATTTGAGAATGGCACACGGAAAGAGAAAAGTTTTAATCATAGAATGGCTACATTTGCATTAATTTGAAAGAAAAATTAAAAGCGTGGTTCCATACAAAATAAGAGAAACTTGAAAAAAAAGGAAACAAAGAAAAAAAAATAACAACTCACAGACACATTTCAGGCAAGAGACAACAGACGCAATATACGAACCATAAAAACATAACTAAACACACACACTCACACAAAAACATCATAAAATTGTCACTATGAAATTCCAGTCGATACTGTTGCCGTTAGTTGGTTGATTGGGTTGCGACAGTAGAAAGATTGAAAAATCGAGAAAGGTAAAAACCAAACTAAACCATAAAATGACTATATTTTATTATTCAGTTTCTTCTTGTTGTGTGACAACAACCAAATTTTTATTCCATACAATTTATATGAAACTGATAAAGATAAAAACATTTTATTTTAGACCTGCCTAATGAATAACATTTTAGGCCAAATTCTTACCGGCTTGTCAAGATCAAAATGTGAAAATCTTGGCCCATCTACAAATTTATCGTAAATATTCCGTTTTCTGTTAATGAGCCGCTTTGATTTATATGTAAAATTTGATTTTTCTAGTGTTGCTCTACTTTTCTTTTTCTTATGCCATCGACAAATTTTCATCTAGTGATTTATTATCTCTGATGAATTCAATGATCAAATGATTATCTTATGTGTATGAAGTGTTTGAATTAGTCAAACTGTTTAAAACTCAAATTTTATTGACTTCATTTCATTATGTATCATCAAACATTATCATGCAAGACCGGTTCTTATTTTGCAAAATTATTTAGGTTATCGAGATCATCTAAAATCTAATTAAAAATCCACCCAATCTATATATCATTAATTGAACTCATATCTTTATTTGAAAATTACTTTTTTTTTTTGCTATTAATATTCAAGAAAAACAATAACCGTTTGAAACTTAAAATTGAATTTAATTTCCATTTATTCAACAATTGAAATATTTCTTAAAAACTATACAAAAAAAAAAAAAAAAGAAAGAAATAAACTGTGGCCATAATACGCACTATAGTATTATACATGATATACAGATAATACAATACACAGCGCTAAAAGAAACATTGTCAGCTTCCGTTATCGCAAAACAGCACACTAATGTCAAATCGTTGGATATAATTTATTTTGTTATTATCTCAATCATTCAAAACATATTAATTATTGTGTGTATTTTTATTGATGATTTTTCGTGAAATTTTTTTCCATATAGAGATAATCCACTTGATGTACATTTGTTTGTGAATATTCTCACAATTAAGCCATATTCTCAAATTTAGTTTTATTATACGAACAATGAATATCGCTATCGAATATCGTTTTCATTGATTATTTGTTTGTTTGATTGTTTTCAACACAGTGGCTTTGATTCCTTTCTTAGTACATATGCCTCAGTAAAAATTAATCATTTTGCAAATGTTAATTTTTTTTCTTTCATTTTTTTTCTTTTTTTTTATTTTGGAGCAACTAAAACTTCCGTTTATTTTTCTTTAATCATAAAATATACGATTAATTTTGCGTGTAAGAAAAATTCCCATTAAAATTTACGAGCGAGTAATCGAGATGATAGGTAGAAATCAGCGTGAAACTAATATAATTTGGTGTTGTCAAATTTGTTACACACACACACACACACACACACACACCACTCAAGAAAGAAAATACCTGAATGAAGTCAATATTGACTGATACATAGAAAGTAACATGTAGTGGCTAGTAATTGTAGTGGCTAGTATTTCATTTTTAATTCTTTTAATTATACAATTTGATTTGCTGCAACACGTGAATGATGTTGTTGTGCAAAATGTACAACGAGTAGACATCAATTGTATCGATCGGTCAAACGTCGGAATTTCAATTGTTCCACATCGGTTAAATACAACCATTAGAGACCTTTCTTTTTTTTTTTTTTTTTTAAAAAAAAAAAAAACTTTAATTGAATTTTCGAAAAGAATTTCATTTTAAACTACAAGCACTCAACATTGAATATTTATATGAAAGTATTCGTGCTTGGTACACGTGCACTCAATGATTAAAATGTCTACTACGCGAACACACGATATCGTTTTTTTTTTTTTTTTCTTTATCAATAGATGCGAAAATAAATTCTATGTTATGGATTACCACTTCATCGCATCAATTCGTCGTTGTAAATGGTTCGCATTCCATCATAAACGTTTCATAATCGTTATAAATGTGTATGGTATGGTGCAATATTGCGATGATTTCATGATAGACTGCTTAACGCTGCTTATTGCACTCTAGATTTTGCATAGCATCAAAAAATGATGAAAATAGTTTTTACTGATAACTAACAACTGCCATTGTTAATCGCACTGAATGCAATCACTTTTGATTTGATAAATTCTCATTTCCTTGAGCTAATATACACCGATTGATATATATATATATATATTAATATACACAATGAGATAAGATTTATAAGAATCTATTGTTGAATATGATCATAATTGTCAATGTAATACAAGTGAATAAGATTTAAATTGAATGAAAAGAATATGGAATTTTCATTAAAGACATAATAAAAAAAAAAAAATAAAAAAAAAATCGATTTATAGGAACTAACAGGAATGTCTGTCAAATAAAGACACATTTCTTCACTATCGTTCAATGAATTCTTCATAAATGAATAATATTATTCCCCATAAATGTACGTTACTTGCACAAAAATTGAAAAGTGGAAAAGAAAAAAATAAATAAATTTTGATTGCAATTTTAACTAAATTCGATAGAACCAGCGAAAAGTGCGTGAAGAAAAACCCATAGCAGTTCTTGTTCAAATTACGCACAACATGCAAATAAATAAATAAATAAATTTAATCGTCCTAAGGGATTATTTTTTTTTTTTTCTCTTCTTCAGGACGGTAATAAAATTTTCATGTACTGATTGCACAAACGAAACATCAGAACAACGCACTCCGGACGCGATAGAAATAAGACGAATTCATTTTGTTGTTGTTGTTTTTTTTTCCACTTTGGTGTTGCAACACCAAAAATCACATGAAATATCCAAAAGACAAAAGAAAGAGAATGCGATCATTGCGGTGCGCCATGTACGAAGACATTATCATCATTGCCGTAGTCTGACTTTGAAGACAGTTCTTTTCTTCTTCTTCTTCTTTTGTTCGCAAGTGCGGGAACAATGCCGCCAAGGGTGGTTTAACTTTAATGTTTACGCACATTCCGATTGTTGTTTCAGGCTCCCTGCACCATCATCATCATCATCATCATCATCATCCTCCTCATCCTCCACCTCCTCATCATCATTGTCATTCTCATCCTTACACAGATAATATGCACAATACAAAATGCCAATATACATCCACCATAAATTGTATTGTATTTTAAATTTATCCGATTGTTGTGTGTACTTGCAGAGCGGTGCTTAATATTTGTGTATGCAGTTTTACGGTTTTTTATTGCTTTAAAATACGCGCGTTCTTCCCATTTTATATTTGAAAAATGTGCGTTCCAATCCGTGTTTAGTAAGTACATGTTTGGGTTGACTGCAATTCTGAGACCCCGTCTCTGACGGGTTTGAATCACGTTATTCGTTATTTACGTTAAGTCATTTTGAACTTGACGATACACATCTGTACGCATTGTATTTGTTTGTATGTGTGTATAGAAAATGTTGAAGAATGAAAATCGAAATAGAGAAATTTGACAAGCAAAAAGAAAGAAAAAAAAACGCACACACATCGACAAGTGTATATACGCACAAAATTTCAAATCGGCAAAATTTAGTAGGCACCCTCGATTCAATTTTAAAACCGAATTTTCTTCATCTTCGTGGGCATTGTTTCGTTGCCGTCAACGCGTTGCTTTGCTCAATTCGCGTAAAGTGTCGTAGCATTGCAATGGATTTTCTTCGCATAATACTTCAAATACTCAGAGGAATCGTACATATTATCACACGAATAATCTCCTTTCTTTCCTCTCAATGTGCATAAATTCATCTATAATAAATATTAAGCATTGCCTCATGTATTCATACATACGAATTTCCATCGATATGAATCGCATATGTGTTGTTTTCTTTCGTTTTTTTCGTTTTTTTTCGTTTTTTTTTTTTTTGAAGTATGTGCGATTCGCGATCAAATGCCTAGCAATGCAAGGAATAGGCCGCATTCGTGCCGGTGGTCGAATCACGAACTGCTTGGATTTCTGTTGGAAATGTGCTTGCTGTGCAATATCTAGCTGGAAAAAAAAAACACGAATAACCGAATAAGAAATAAAAGAATCCCGATCACGGAAGAACTTAGCAAACCAAAAAGTAAGCGGTAAATTCGACGTAAATTTGATGCATTTTTATATGGTCTTGTGCCCCAAATTTAGCTTTCTCTATAAACAAATGGCACTAAGAAATAAAGGAATAATAATAATAGCAATGTTAGCTGCGTGTGTGTTCATCGTATTGTGTATGCATCGTAAAGGCGAATGGGATATAAAACGACCCAAAAATAAGAGAAAAGAAAAGAAAATAACAACAACAACAACAACAACAAGGACAAAAAGAAATTATGTGATGCCTAAAAAGGCAGCGGAAGACAAAAACATTGCTTTTTATGGCATGTAAGCGAGCAAGTGAAAAATAAAGAGTGTCGCGAGCACACGCATTAAATTAAAATAATTGTGAAACGGTCGTTTTGTTATTATTTGAAATGGTTTTGTATGTTGCTGTTGACTGCGTGGATTTTTTTTTCTTATTTTATTTTATTTTATTTTTGTTTTCAGCGCAATTCTTTTTTGAGCCGCGTTTTGCTGTCGCTGCATGCCCATGTTTGAGTTTTCAATCTTAATCGTTTTGAATGACTGTGCGCTCATTTATTTCTCGCTTATACAGAATTTGTCGTTGAATTTGAACGAATTACTGTTAATATTAGACTATTTTATCGTATTGTATTGCATTTATTTTGTAACGCACGACGTAATCGTATTGCATTTGCAGTAATTTCTTTTGTAGTCAACGCGGGATTACTAAATATGTTCAGTGCTCTTTTTTTTCGGTTTCCCTCCAAACCTCTCTAAAAAAAAAGGCATTCTTATATTAAAATAGCTGGGTATTCTGATAGACTTATAGCTATTAAATTGAAATTGTAATGTAAAATAGGAATATTTGAAACATTGTGTCAAATTGAATATTAAAAATGCATTACTATTTGGTTTTTCATCGATAAATTGATAATTTCCATTCGTTTGAGCTGACTTTTTTTTTACAACAATACATTACCAAAATAAGATATCAAACTGGTGGTCAAAATAGGGTAAAAAAAATACGGAACTTTGCGGTTCCATTTTAAAATTAATCCGTTAACATATTTTCAGTTGTTTGCAAAATGGGGAACTAAATGTTATACAATTTTAGTGACAAAAAAAAAAAAAAGAAAAAAAAAGAATGCGTAAATTATCGAAACCGTCTGTCTGCATAATTCTTCTTCCACTTACATTAATTGCTTCAGGAATAAACTCACGAAAAAAGACATTCGTACGATATGTCAATGTGTGAGTTTATTTTTTTTTTTTTTAAATGAAGCAATACAATGAAAAAGCAACAAAAATAACAACCAGCACCATACTAAGAGCCAAAATATCGGGAAAAGAAGGACAAAAAAAAAAACTTCCGACAAAATTGCACACGCACCAAAAACAAGCACACGCAGAGACAGAGACAGAGACAGAGAGATAGAAATTCGAACACCATAATAACGCGTAACCATTTTAACATTGATGTTAATTAACAAATTTCATGAAAAAGCGTACAGTTGGCAAGCAAAAGTGGGTAAAAGACAGAAACGGAGAAAAATGGAATTTCAGAGACATTTCATTCATCCCACTTAACTCGTTCACAACTTCATCAAAGTATTATATTGGATATAATTGTGTTAAGCTTCGCTTTCATTCACTGCATTCTCCCATTTCCAATTGCCTGCCATTGCCCGCGACGCGTACACCAACTTTCCTCTCTTGTTAAACGCCACATTTTGCACAACGATATACGCACATATTCATTTGGTATGGCATGGCATAGTACAATTTCAATACATGGAACATTCAGTAGTTAATATAATGCCTTTCGTCGAACTTCTACAAAATTCAACAATTTCAAAAATTGCACGATGCTCATTCATTTGAAGACGACGCATCTCGTTCATTTTACCATATACTGATTGTCGAAGTTGCTTGCTTGTTGCCCTTTCATATGTTTTAAATAATATCGAAGTGGTAAATTTGCCGCATTTAATTCACGCAACCCTTTCTCAATTTCCCTTATTTCGCTTTCACTTGTTTTTCTCTGCGTCTAATGAAGTCGACATTACAGAAAAGTCTATTCAGCCGAATGCTGTTTGCAAGTGGTGTGTATGGGATAGATTACAAATGTATATGCATAAAATTTTGAAGCCGTTATTATTAAGTAAGCGTACAAGTACGATATGATACGATACGATACGATACAATGCCAATGCCAATGCCAAGTTAGAAGGTGAAGATTGAGTCAGTTTGCTAGTAACGAGTTGAATTGATGGCAATATACTTAAATCCAAATGTGAATCTTCAAATTGTGAACATTTACTTGAAACATCATCGTATACGAATTGAGTTGAATATTTAGAAAATCTCTGAACAAAAACAGAAATTTTACCGACAATTTTTATGGTGACGAATAACGAGTGAAAGAGGGGCGCTAAAAATACTATATAGGAAATACAAATGAAAAATATTCCCAATCCTTTTCACTTTTCCTCATTTTCCATTCTCAATGTTATGTATGAATTGGATGTATTTTTAAAAAAAAAAAAAAATGGTTTCGTTGAGCTTGTCTGCCATCGAACCGCAACAACGGTTCATGCTAAAATGCCGTGGCACGGCATTGATACACAATGAACATGCGAAAGAGATATTTTATAGAGGAATTAGTAGGTGTATGCATAACCGACATTTTTAATGATACTGATGATGTGCTTACCGAATCGAATCAAGAAAATAGGGTTAAATTATGATGCGAAAAACCGACGACAGCAACAATAGTCAATTTTAATACCCAACCGCTTGATGATTGTTTGCAATAAAGACAAAAAGCCTTTACGCACATCGCATTTTACACTCTTTCGAAGCGAAATGAATGTGCCACATATTTATGTGCTTGCCGGTGGGCGAGACTCTTGTCTTTTGAAACGATATAGAATCGTTATGATTATTATATATTGTAGAAATTGACTCAAGAAATTGCTAATCCTTTTTAATTGTTTGAAATAAAATGTTTGTTCGGACATTTCAACTAAAATGATTGATGATCTGTTTCCTTTTTTTGTTTTTTTTTTTTCCGTGCGTTGCTTCTGAACTAAATATTTATTCGAATTCAAAGGCATTTTATTGTATTTCATTTTCTAAACTTCGGTTTATCAATTTCAAAGTCGAATTTTGAATGCAAATACGAATTCGAATTCAAAATTAAACATTTTACTTCTCAATGTTCGATGGTTATTTTTGTTTTTTATTATGTTTTGTTTTTTATTTTTTCAATTTTTCAATTTTTTTTTACCATACATTTTATAGTCAAAATAAAATAAAATCATGTTGAATTCAATGAAATGAAATTAACATACACATTGAGAAATATTTTGTTTTGGATTTGAATATTCGATATGATATCGTGCGAGACCAAAAGCGTTTTGTTTGGGCTCGTTGTCATTTGAGTTTGGTATTTTATTTTATTTGCTATTGTGTATGCCAAGCATTGCTAAGCATTAGAGACACTTTGCAAAGTCGGAATGTTCTTGGACGATTTTTTTCTTTTTTTTCCGCTGAACAAAAGTCATTTCATGGATTTTGCCATGATAAAAATGCATACACAACGATCCACAGACTGAAGGTAGCTCCTTAACGCTATCGTTTGTACTGTGTATGCACATTTGAGTTAATGTATATATTTGTTTTGCTTTTTTTTTTCTTTTTTTTTTTTTTTTTTTTTCGTTGGTGTGGCAAAGGAATCGGTGGAAAGAAATCCCATTAGAGCAATTTCATAAAGTAGAAGCGTGTGTGCCGCTGCGACGAGAGAGTATAAAGTACTTTCGCGTATGTTGCTTTTCTTTTGTTCATTTATCTAATTCTTATTCTTAGTTCGACACAATTGATGGCACAGAGCTCGAACAGCCAAAAGAAAATAGAAAATCGAATCGACTGTGTGTGTGTGTGTGTGTGTTTGTGTGGAACTTGCATACGCATTTTGGTGTAAAATTGGTAAAATCGAGTGAATGAGTAAGAGCTGAAGAAATGGATTCAAACTAAATGTGATTTCCACAGAGCGCAACAGCGCAGCAATGTTCGAACAATTTGAGCTCAAGCGAATGTGAATCTGCAGCAGAGGCGTAGGTATAAAATTTATGATTATTATTATGTTGTGCTTGCGTTCTGTGTGCTTCGCAAAATAATTTATTACATTCTTTGCGTCTATTCTATTGTGTTCCGCATACTATCAATGAATATTTCGTTATTGTGTGGACGTTGTTCCGTTGTATCATTGGCCTGTGTGTGCATATTGGCATTGGGCAACTATTATGATGACAATTGTAGCTTTTGCTCGCCTTCGTGTGCCATTCATGGATTTATTTTTTTTTTTTCTATTGTTTTATGCTTTATGTTTCTCAAATGCGTGCTCACATTCGACAAGTGTATCAAGTGTGTGTGTGTGTGTGTGTGTGTGTGTGTGTGTGTGTGTAGGATGAAAATCTTTTCCATTTAGTTATGTTATTTTCCCATTTTTAAAGTCATTTCTTCGCGGAAACACCAATTGAAATCAACATCAGCAATGCTTACATTTCTATCAATGCCACCATTTTTATTGTAAATGTCCAGATTTAATGTGCATTTGTGTATTAAAAATGAGCATTTTATCAAATAGTAAAATTCAACTATCTGATATTGGAAAATAATTATTTCAATCCGGCAATAAAGTGAATTGACTAATAAATCAAATTTACTGCAGCTTAGCTAACGATATTCTGAGTGTATATCGTAAATTTTCGATTCGGAATATCATTTGTGTCAGTAGTCAATGTTTATGATAGTAATGTGAAGCGTGAATTGTGTCCAAATACTAAAACTAGTAAACACGAAATTTGACATTTTTATTATACCAAAAGGCACTTAATTGATTTCTCACATGACAAAATGTTATTAAATATTTAACTCTTAAGGTAGTCCCCATTAGTTGCAAGTTCATCTCGAAATGAATCGATCGTAGATTGTTTTGTGTGCAGTGTGCATCATAAAATTGATGCTTGAGAATTGCCCAACACAACGAACAAAATAACAAAACACAACAAACATGATCATATTCTGCAAACATTAGAAAAGAAAGAAAATGAAAATGATGCGCGGGCGCTCGCATCCATAGTTATCATTCATTCACATGTCGAAAGGGAATTGGCAATAAAAATGTGCAAAAATCGAATACACTGCTCATAAATTGCACTAAAACTGAAGTCATAAAACCTCTGACCGTCCGACCATCTTACTGAACATAAAAACAATGAAATTTTCTGAAATAGAAAAGAAAACAGACAAACAAAACTAAGAGGAAGGGGAAGGAGAAAGAGAAAAAAAAGAAGAAGAAGAAACAGCAAATTCAACAACGCCATACACCGACCAAAGGCGGAAATTGTGATTTATTATAAATAAAAAGGGACGGGAGTTGGCTGCTTGAACTCAATACTTAATTTTTAATAGAAATATTCTGTGTGCCATCTTCGTTTCGATTGCATTTGGCATTCTCAAATACTAAATCAGCAAATTGTGTGGTTCCTTAGTTGCATTGCATTGAATGATGATGTGCTGGCTCGCGCAATTCGTAGGCGCATAAAACACGATGAATCAAATTATGTTGAAAAGAATGAAGCTAATAGAATTGAAAGTATAAATCAAGGTGCGAACAATGTTCCAATTTTGGTATTGCATTGCATTGCATTTGATTGTAAAATTCAGAGGAAATAAATAAAAAAAAAAAAAAAAAGACAATTCCGATGTGTTTTATTATTTATATTTATGTTTATATAGAAGATTTCTTTCATTTCATGAAAACATATGTCAAACTTAAATTGTATGAAGTGCATAATAGCAGCAAATATATGTAACTGAACGGAACTGAGCAAAACATTGCATAAAATTATACGCGCACACAAACACACAT
The DNA here is from genome assembly GCA_029041755.1 of Resseliella maxima. Lineage (NCBI taxonomy): Eukaryota > Metazoa > Arthropoda > Insecta > Diptera > Cecidomyiidae > Resseliella > Resseliella maxima. The sequence goes on along the minus strand of JAQOWM010000955.1, from coordinate 489,596 downwards.
CTTATTCAAACATAATTTATTTAACAAATAAATTCCACTAATAATATAATCATTTGGTAACAATGGTGACCGGGCTATGTAAACAATTTTGCAAATCTTTGGCATTAAATCGGTCACACAAACGAATACAACACACAACTACTTATTTTCCTTTATTTTCAACTTATTCGCATAAGACATAATATGATATTCATATCAATGATAATTTTGTACAATTGGATTATGACATTGTAAATGCTAACATATTTATTGCCAAACGAATTTAATGCATTTTCATTGAATCACATCAATTTGAATCGACTAAATTCATTGCAATCACATACTTTTCTATAGACCAAATATATTTGCATGAGTTTGAAATTTAAACGGCTTGAAAATAATTTAACCTGAATTTCAAATGCAATCTTAAGTGTAGTATAATGATGAAAAGACATTGACAATGATCCATCTCAAAGGAAATTAAGTCCAATGAATGAAAAATGGAAATGCTAATTTGCGTAACGCATTTCTACTCAACTGAATGTTATTCAATTCAAATTGTTTGTGTATATTGTATACATTAGGGTGGTAGTCATTTAGTTCTTTTTAGAATTTTGCCAGGGATATTCTTTTGAATTGTGCAAATATGGATTTTTCTTCCAAAAAATAAAAATGAAAAATCATATTATCTTTTCCTTGGAACGGTTTTTTTTTCTTTCTATCTGTGATCATAATGTACACTAGTTTTACATTGATTTCAAATTGTAAATCGTTTCACAAAAAAGAAAAAAAAAAAAACGAAAAATATTTCAAACTGCAACCACCCTATAATAGATATATTGTTTAATATAGTGTTGCAAACTTTCCTATTCAATTATTTAATATATTTGCACAATGGCTTCAATAGTTTGGATTTATTAGTCAAAACAGTCTTTACATGTTCTCTCAAAATTTTGTTACTTAGATATTATTTCCACAAATACTATGTAAATTGAGAAATGATCTGTAGTTTTTGGCCATTTATTGTTTAGATCGGTAATATGTATATGCATTGTGCCAACATCAATGTCACTTTGTAATTATTTTAGATTTTGCATAGTACAAATGGCATGCGAAGAGAGAGATAGAGAGAGAAAGAGAGAGAGAGAGAGAGAGAGAGAGAGAGAGAGAGAGAAAGAAAGAGAGAGAGAAAGAGAGAGAGAGAGAGAGAGAGAGAGAGAGAGAGAGAGAGAGAGAGAGAGAGAGAGAGAGAGAGAGAGAGAGAGAGAGAGAAGAAGAGAGAGAAAGAGAGAGCGAGGGGTGAAATAACTTGGTGGAAATAGCGAGAGAAAGATGCAAGAGGACGGCAAAGTATATTGGTTGCTAGATAGTGGTAGATCGATTCACTTGAAAGTCTTGGAGAGTGATAATGCTTGCATCGAAATCTTAGTTAACATGATACTTATGATTCAGTGAGCATTCTAAGAACAGAAACAACAACAGCAAAGACATACGAGAACATCTCATGCGAAACAACAATAATAATAAGAATAATAATAATAATTGTGAATTGTAAGTGATGTAGGTAATGTGAGACAGTTATTTTACATTCAGGGAATATGCGAATTTACATGGGCAGTGGCCAGTGCATAGTGCATTTGCCAGTGCATTGCATATGCAATACACTATTCTGCAATATATAGTCGGTGTACAAATACATTTCAAATGTTATATAATTGCATTTGAATATGCCTTAAATGTTGATATCTCAACTTTATATACATATGTATTTATATGGAGACACATTTCCGCCAAATCCACTGACATTGTACGTGTACCGTGTCATCATTTAATGCGCATATAATCTATAGGTGATATATGTAAGTAAGACATGCCAAGGTATTGTAAATTGTAGGTTTTGTGTGTTTTCGGTAAATCGACCATTGCCACGATAAGGACCGACTTCAATTTGGTTATTAGACAAGTCATTGCTCCTCAGAGCCTCGTATGACTATGTCTGATAGAAGCGATTTATTTCATTGGTGCGTATCGTTTTGTGAGTCGATACTTTAGTTAAAATCCCATTAAGAATTGAAATAGTTTAATGTCGACGATGCCTGAAATACAATGGGAAAGGCTTATATTGAGTTATCACTTTCATTTCAACAATACGCACAACACGATGCGTTTCATTTCGATCGAAACATATATATACATATATAAAGAGAGAGAGCATAGAATTACTCACATATTTACACGCACACCTTCCGAAACCGATATGAATTTCTCATTTCACCAACGCATACGTTCTCTACTTGAAAACAACATAATGATTGTCAGTACAAATAGAACAACAGACATTCACTTAAATGGCTTCCTTTGTATGTTCCTTCAATGTATATATTTTATTGTTATGCCAGAGATGCACTTAGCCTTTTTTATCCACCTTTATTTGAAATTGTTTTCCAAACCCATTGATGTATATTCTTCATTATCTTTCTTTGATATTTTCAGTGGTCTCGCACTTGTAATTAAGACGAAATCTTTTATCAGCCAGCTTACGCATGAAATCTCAACATCATCGTCATCCGTATCAGTAATATCATCGCTTCTTCATTCAGCAATCGTTCTGATTTTTGTTAAAGAAAAAAAAAAACATTCAGAGACGTTTGATGTGTTCTCCACCTCTATTGGTTTTAAAAATTCGCATTTCGCATTTCGCATTTCGGGTACTTAAGCATGAAGTGCATTTCTATTGCAACGTATTTTATTAGATTGAAGATCTGCAATAAATCTTTTGAATTATATTTAAATTGATTATTCCGATTATATCAATGCATATGCTTAAAATGATTGTTTTCCAATGAATGAAAAATGTAAAAAAAAAAGTGTTTGAAAATAAATTTGTGATACCAACAATTTATGTTTTTGTCATTAAAACGTAACAAAAAAAAAACTCGATTCCGAAATTGTGTCTTCACACGATACAATAAGAAATTCGATTCGGCAGAGTTTGCCAAGTGTCGTTTGTTGGCTGATTGTTCAGATGTTTAGTTCGCATGCAATAAGAAATTCCAGTAGCTGATCGAATGAACAAGTTCATTATTAAGCAACACATTATATGAATACACAGCGCTCATCTGAAGAGACCGTCTTCGAAGCAAAGAAAGAGAAAATGAGATTAAAGAGCTCGCATTAGTTTAATAAGCCAATCGCTAAACACTTGACTTAAATTATGTAAATTATGCATGTATTCGAAGCGCCTTGTTAATCAAACAGTGAAAAAAGAAAAAAAAAACTTTTGTTTTCTGTTTCGGGATATTTTTTAAGGCGAAGATGTTGTTATTTATTTTTCTTCGTTTTCTTATTTTTTTTTTTTTTTTTTTTTTTCGTTTGTTTTGTTTTTTGTCCATTTTTCTTTATTTGCACAGTTCCGTTGCATTTTCGTTTGCTGTATATTGTTTACTGATTTGGTCCAATTATAAAGAATTTTGTCAAATATAACGAGCGAAAGTGACTGTGGATGTGAATCACGCGATTCTTTCTATGCATCTGCTACCTGATTTCGATCATCCTGATTCATCCAATTGAATTCAGCTTATCATCACAATATTCATTTTTGCGCAATGCCCGATTCGATGATCGAATTTCGTATCGTCCAATTGCATCGCAGTCGAAATGGTGTGCCCATGGATATGCATACTTTTGGCTCATTTCAGTGCATCGCATCGCATGTAATTTATCTTCATTTTCAGTGACTTTACATCTAAATCACTCTACTCTGTACATTAAAATTCGTGTCTTATTTTCAGTTTTCGTGTGGATATTCCTCTCTTTCTCAAAAGGTTTTTCTTTATTTTTGTTTTTTTTTTTGTTTTTCTTTTTTTTTTTTTTTTTTGTTCACTTCGTTTTGTGTGCGTCTGATTTGTTGTTGTTTCCGATGAAGAGTAGAATGTTACTGTTACATTCCAATTATAGAATGTCAAAAAGCGATTTTCTCATACGGTGTACCGGTGGTCCAGCCAAAACCGGCCAACAAAAATAAAACAATTTAACAAAAATAAAAAAGAAAAATAAAGCACACAAGTAAGAGAGAAATTCGATGGAACTAAAACAGTGAAACGTCGTGGTTGGATCTCAACAATGTCAGAAACAAAAAAAAGAGAAAAAAAAACTGAGCAAATCATTTTGAAAAGGCAAATAAACAAGAATTGGTATTCCAGTGTGCGCGATGCATCAAATCTCGGTCCAGTGCAAACGTTTTTGTTAGAAATGTGAATAGCACATAAGAAAACACTTCCCAACACAATTGGCGTTCGGTTGATTCGCAAGAGCCACTTGTAAAACAATAAGGAAAAAAAAAGAGCAATGAATCTTAAAGTCAGTAAAACGCTACAAACGACGAAACAATACAATGAAATAAATCGCAAGTTTTTTTTTTTTTTTTTTTTTGCATATAATTCGACGGAAACAATTAATTAGGGCGAGAAATCATTCTTATTTCCATTTATTTGGACTGTCCGTCTTGGAACTGCCGTTTTGTCGTGCACTGTCTGTGTTCTATGTTTTGTTTCAATCATTTACTCTCTTTCTGCTTTGTGTGCTATGTTGCATGAGCATGGGTTTATTTTATTTTGCTGTTCCGATTGGTGGCAAGTAGACTACACTTGGCAGTCGATCATATGTGAAAAAAAGACAACCGAAAAATACGAGAAGAAAAGCACATTTTAAAAGGCAAATAAATACAACAAAACAAATAATGCAAATGGTAAAGAAAACAAAACCGTACATATCTATTAGCAAATCATCACCATTTAGTGTTAACGGGAAATTTGCTATCTTTCAGTTTAAATATATTCTTTTGCCACCCACGCGATCTTAATTAGCTAAAATGTAAGCGTTAAAAGTAAAACGGACTCTGGCATCCTATACATGTCTCGATGTATTGTTTTTGGTCGTATATCACTTCAAGTAGAGCATCATCAACGGGCACTATTCGTGAGTTCTTTTCTCTTTTTCTTTATTCAATTCAATGGCAAATATCAAATATCCACTAAATGCATAAACCATGTCATGGGCATCACTATATTGTCTTTGTATATTTTTTCAATTGGAGGGACGGGGGGGGGGGGCGGAATGTGTTAAATACGAACAAGACAAAAAAAAAAAGTGTTCAGGCTCGTGCATACGAGAGTGTGGTGTGATCTATCTGACATTAAATGATGCATTTCTTCAGCTTTTAAAATAAAATCAAATCATATCATATACATGTACTATTTGGAGTTTTATGCAGAACACATCATTCGCTATTGTTAGTTTCTTATTGAAAAAAAAAAAAAAGAAATAAAATTTTCTCAGAATAAGTAGAAAAATGCTATTCTTGAAGACGATCGGCCGATATTCATTCCATTAAAATATAGAATAAGATAAACGGTTTCCAAAAATCTATATTGTTGATTTGTCGTAAGTTAAAATCCAAATGCATTAAATACTCAAAGAAAAAATATAGTATCAACTCCATCTCGAGCTTATTCTGAACGTCAATCACAAACAATCATTGATCAGTTGATTTTTACTGCGCCAATTGTCGCATTTATAGCACATACTTGAGGTAACGAAAATATATTTTGTATAGTTATTGTTGTTGTTGATGTATTAGTGTCCCGCAATAACAATGATCAGAGAGCAAAACGCTACCTATATTTCATTCACTGCACTTATATGCCAGCAGCTATGGTCATACCATATACGTATATTAAAAAGTAAAATGGAAAGAAAAAAAAAAGAATAAACAGTTTTGTAATTTTCGAACACGTAAAACTAAAGAAAGAATCAGAATAAGACACACAAAACGCATTCTTCTTTAACAGAGAAATGACTGCACAATTTTTTCTTCGTTGTTATTGCTTTTGCACTGTGTGCCGTAGTAGATTTTTTTTTTCGTTATGCTTTTTTACCCATTTTATTTGCCGTGCACTTTTTTCATTCAATTTTATCTGCGCGCGTAGTCGCTTTAAAAGATGGTGTGCTTGTTGTTTATTTCTTTTTCATTTTCCTTTTTTTTTTCTTTTTTTTTTTTTTAATTTCTTCCTCCGGTGTGCATTGTCTGTGTTGAAACGAAGATGCTGCTATTGCTGTTGAAGAGGAACAACGGGCGAACGAACTAAGAAAAAGAGAAAAATATCAATACATATTGGAATGTGTGTTGTGGAGTAATGTATTATCGATGAGACTCAATATCGACATTCAACTGCTACCGGGCATTGGCAAAACATAAAAACCTGTATGTCTGCGGCGTCGAACCTATAGCAAGAATGTTTGCATTTGCACTTAGTATCATGTACACTGAGCTTGAGTCTGGCTCATTCTATCTCTCTCTCTCTCTCTCTCTCTCTCTCTCTCTCTCTCTCTCTCTCTCTCTCTCTCTCTCTCTCTCTCTCCTCTCTCTTTTGCTCCCTCTTTCTCTCTCTCTCTTCTCTCTATCTCTTTCTTTCTCTCTTTCTCTCTCTTTCTCTCCCTTTCTTGTTCTATAACTTTTTTTCGTTCCCTTTCACTCGTTCGCTCTATCTTTCTCGATTATTGCGCTTGCATCGACGAACGATGGCAAATTTGCGTTGTTCCGGTGTACCGTTTTATTGTTGTTGTCGCTGTCATTCTCTTTGTCTTTGCTTTTTCTTGATGTAATTGTGATATTTTTTTTTTTCTCCACTTCTCTTGCTTCTTTGACTCGCTTTGTTCATTTTATTTTACTTCTTTTACTCGCGTCACAGTGAAGCGTCATAGATATGGAACTTGAATGAATATCTACTTTTGGAAGTTGAAACGATCAGGAACTCAATGTAAGCAAATGAGTAGCGAATACTTCTTCGAGAAAAACGTGAAGAAAAAGTCGATTCGAGATCAAAAAGTAGAAAAAGAAGAAGAAGGAGAAGAAAAATAAGAAGTAGAGAAAAAAGAAGAGTATTTTGAAGAGCCAAACGAAATAAAAGGAATAAATAAAGAGACGCAGTGAAAAGAATATAAAGAAAAGAAAAAAAAAAGGAAAAAAGAAAAAAATTGGCGAACGGCAACGAAATAAATGGGTGGTACAAAATAAATTGATTTTTAAATTAAATTCCTGCCGTGGTTGTTGTTTTATTGTTATTATTATTATTATTTGAAATTTGTTATTGTTGTTGTTGTTGTTGTTGTCTGTCCTTCATAATCTGTGCGTTAGTGCACATAATGCGTTCACTCCTCAATATGACAGACGTTGGTATAGACGCATTGGAAAACAGTAAAATTTCAGTTTAAAATGCTAAAGTACATTTGGCAAACGAATTTCGATGAAAAAAAAAAAAAATGATGTGTGCGTGCAAACTAGAAATTCAACCTGAATAAATGAAAAATGTTCATCATTTGCAATATAAAATTTGAGTTATGAGCTGAGACTGATGAAAAATTAAGTATTATAATCACTTTTATGTCTTGACATAATCGAGTACATTTTTATAAATAATAGTTTTTCACAAAGTTCGAGATGATCGAAAACTTCTGTCTACATATATCTTCATATTTGATGTTTATTATTGTCGGGAATGAACTCTTTAACCACAATATTCAATGTATCGTGGGATTTGAAATCTTTTCGGTATTTTCTAGGGTATTTCATACGCATTTTTACTCAATGTCTCACGAAAAAAAAAAAGAAAAAAAATAAAAAGAATAAATAAATTTTAAGAATGAAATTTATTATAGTCGACGATAGATAGTCACTATCAAATGTGGGGTATTTCGGCGATTTATTTTGTTGTTCAACAGAAGAGTGAAAGAAAGAAAAAAACGAAAAAAAGAAAGTAAAATATATGGATTGGATTTGCTTATTTATGTGACTTTAATTGAGGTCTATTATCATTGGTTTCGAACTAATAGGAGTGCTTTCCTCTTTGATTCCTTCTGCATTTATGTTGTTTTTTCATTGTCAATAATGATTGTGGAACTATACACAGTGAATTTTCGTCGTTGTACCGAAATTCAATCGATTTCGGCATTTCATTATTTGATACAACTAACGAATCAAACTAATACCAAATTGCTTTTGTTATAATTACACGAATTCAAGGTATCCAAAAGGTATATGAATTGTTGTACAACAACAAAATACCAGAAGTTATAAAGGTACCGAACCTTTGAAAATATTTTGAAAATCAATGAATGAGACCGGTTTTTCTTTTAAAACAAAAAATTTCGAATCAGTTCACACACCAAAAACGAAAATTAGATGAAAGCAAATACATGTGTTGAGTGACAGCCAGTTCATCGTGTAATTTTCTTCATACCGATACTGGACCTTTCTTTCAAGTGATTTTGTATATGTTCACCATTTAGATAGCGCAAAATAATGTGTAAGCATCGAAAATATAAAAGAAAATTTGAATATTCAAAGAAAATGCTTTGCAAACAAACACTAATTAAAAATCGAAGTTAAAAGACAGACATCGAGCATCGAAATCATTCGGTAAACTAAATAAAATGTGTATGTTCAACGTTGTAAAACAGTATTCAAAAAAAAAAAAAACAAAAAACAAAAAACGAAATCCAGAAAACAAGCAGGCAAATGAAACAAACAAAGAGTTAAAATATATATATATATCGAATGGATTAATGTTGCACCTCCAAATCGTTGGATTTTTAATTGCCATTCGACGAAATCAATAAAAGATAACCAAATAGAAATAAATTATTTAATTTTGATCGTTCTTTTTTTCTTCTTCTTTTATTCAATGTAATTTCCTTGCGGTTCATCGTCGCTTTTTATATTGATAAAGTAAAAAAAGGAGAGAGAGAGAGAAAAATCACATCGACTAACGAACTGTAACCAAAAAAAAAAAAAAATGTAATTCGGATACTATGAAAGCACGAACATAAGTGTATTCATTATTGAGAACACGTTTTTCCATTTAAGCAACAATTCTTCTGCGTATTTAAGTGAATCTATCTTACTTTTGTATTATATGATTTCTCAACTGTTTTTCCCATTCAAGTTGCTCGCAGTTGCGTTCCATTTACCGCAAACCATATACACTCCAAACAAAAATCTATGTGATATCCAACCGTTTAAAATTCGCTAAAAAAAAAAAAAAAGAGATGTGCTGTAACTGCTACTTTGCAGCCACAAAAAAAAAAGTCCTGCGAAATAGAAAAAAAAATCCATTTTATAATAATATTTGTCATAATTTAAATCCTATTAATCTTCGCACACTTTGTGATAAAGTGAGCGAGATTGCGAGGCGGTGATTCGGTAAGCGATGTTTCAATCCAATGACATGGACACGTGGCAAACCTCAAAAACCATAATTTAAATAGAAAGAAAACAAAACCGAACACCATTCAACATAAAGTATTTGAATTCATAGAGCACAAATAATAAGTAAACGCTCGCACATGCGATTCAAAATGTTTTGAATGGTAAATTCATAATTTAGCCGCAGGGGCTACTCTTGATGTGACATCATATCAATGATAACATGCACTTATTCGCTCTCTTTCTCTCTCTCTCTCTCTCTCTCTCTCTCTCTCTCTCTCTCTCTCTCTCTCTCTCTCTCTCTCTCTCTCTCTCTCTCTCTCTCTCTCTCTCTCTCTCTCTCTCTCTCTCTCTCTCTCTCTCTCTCTCTCTCTCTCTCTCTCTCTCTCTCTCTCTCTCTCTCTCTCTCTCTCTCTCTCTCTCTCTCTCTCTCTCTCTCTCTCTCTCTCTCTCTCTCTCTCTCTCTCTCTCTCTCTTTCTCTCACTCATGCTCAACGAAAACGCTTTACGTATCGAAAAAGAAGTCATTTTCAGGCAAACGCTTTGATTCGAAAGCCTATCAAAATCAATGTATAAACAAGAAAGAAACCACAATGGTAATTTTAAACTGTTCATTTTCTTAGCAGGATATAAAATATTTATTTTGATCTAAGTGCCGGTGTTGCAAATAATATTGAAGATTTTTCGCAACGCCCGAGTCCAATCAGCATATATCTCATTCATACTGTGCAACACAAAGGTGGCTCATAGGATAACTCTCAACATTGCTTCATTAAATTGGAGCGAAAATAAAAAGGAAGCAAAAAAAAAAACAAGAGCTCATGCATTTATTCGAAAATAAAAAAAAAAAAAAAAAAAACAATAAATCAATGGAAAAATAAATGTGATCGTTTCGCCTTTGCACATTTCATATTGCCCTCAATTGTTGCTGCTTTTTGCTGTTTTTTTCTCGCTATTCTTTTTCTTCTCCTCCTCCTAATTCCTAGCTGCTGTTTTGTGCAATATCATTTTTATTATTATTTTTTGTTTAGATATATTATGATTTTAAATAGCTACTACGTTTGTTGTCTTCGAAAGTTAAGTATCACAGTTACCCACTTATAATTCATATATATATGAATTGCTTCTTTTTTATTCAATGAGAGAGAGAGAGAGAGAGAGAGAGAGAGAGAGAGAGAGAGAGAGAGAGAGAGAGAGAGAGAGAGAGAGAGAGAGAGAGAGAGAGAGAGAGAGAGAGAGAGAGAGAGAGAGAGAGAGAGAGAGAGAGAGAGAGAGAGAGAGAGAGAGGAAATATGGGAAAAAAAGTACACTGAGCATCAACAAGAGTTTATGCGATACTGACGATGCATATGAAGACTGAAGAGTCACGTAAAAATGAGATTTCAATGTGATCTAAATAAACGCATGCACACTTACGCATCCGTAAGTACACGTGCCCAATTGCTAATAGCCGTACATGCACGTGTGTTTTGGTTTATTTTGTTCGTAGTTTTGTTTTCGTATTAGTTTTTTTTTTTCCTTTTTTCTTTTATTATATCCAAAAAGTCGACGATCAAAAAGGGAAGTATTGCCATTTTTTGGTCGTTTTTCAATGCTCCGTCTCTCTATCTTCCTACTGCTAAAATTCTGTTCGTTTTTTTTTTTTTTTTTCAAGCAAATGTTACAGTTCCCCAAATGTCCGGACCACACTAAATAAACTTTTATTCCATATATCGCTCAGTTCCGTTTTGATATTTTACCGGAAAACATTACACAATATACAAAAGTAACAACAGTCTCGGCTGTCTGGCTGAAGCAGCTGCTGTACACACAATTTTTCGATCCCGCGCGTTGTATTCCCATTCTCGGGTAATTTTCTCTTTATGATATAAATAAATCTAATAAATTGAGCAAAAAAAAGTGGGAAAATCCGAAAAGTGTGTGTGTGTGTGTGTTTGTGTGTGAGAGAGAGAGAGAAAGCAAAAGCTGAAAAAAGACTGGAAAACTTGCATAAAAAGTTGTATCAGCAGGAAGTTAATCGGATGTAAGATGGATAACCGTTGTATTTTCGAAATATTTAATGAATGGTGTGTTGTTAGATTCATCGTTCAAATTGCATATCGTGTCATCCTATCGCTTGTTTCTTCTTCTTTTTTTTCTTCATCTTCTTCTTCTTTTATTTTTTTGTATGTAATTCTCCGCTTAATTAAGACATCAATTTCTTTCAGACCAATTCAATATTAATTGTCTGCATTTTTTGTTTTTTATTGAGATACAATAAAAAATGCTTACAATTCATTTTTTGTCTACTGAAAAGAAACGGATTCAGTTTCATGCATAATTGAAAGAATTCAAATGGAAAGAGAAACACTTTTAGATTTAAAAATTGCGTAATTGATATTTTTTTTTTTTTCATTCTATTGACGATGTGCACAACATTCACCCGCGATTGATTGGTGCTCAGCTAGTTAACATTCGAATTCTCTTCTTTTTTTTTCTTTATTTAAATTGACCACCTGCAATGTAATAGGCTGATTTCTGCTACTACATCTAATTCCATTCAATACATTTTCAATGTTATTATAATTTGATGTTTGCTTCCATTTAACCCATATGAACATACAAGTAACAATGTAAAGAATGAGTTAGCATTTTAATATTTGAAAATACGAAACTCAGCGCGTAACAAAAACAAGTATATACGTAAATGGAATTCGACATGGATATGACAGACGTTATAGTTCAATACAATAAAAACAATGATTCTACAGCTTCTGCAGCATTTGGTAGACATTAGACAAATAAATTAAACGGTACATATAATGAAATGACAGTTCGCACTGAATCATCGATTGGCGAGTACGTCAGTTAATTTGCTAAAGAATCTTCAAAAAACAATACATATATATATATACAAATATAAACAACACTGAAGTGTTATTTGTTTGCTTATGTATGTGTGCCTCGCAAGCAAGCCCATTTATGTTTGTACGCTTTCAATTTTTCGTAATCACTTATCCACATGAACTGCACATAGCTATGCGGATCGACAAAGCTGCCCATGCGGCATACAAAAAAAAAAAAAAAAAATCATTTCTTTCGATCGCACACTAACTGACTGGAACAACTCAGCACAGCTTTATTACCCGAACTAATTAGTTATTATTATAAATCAATCGGTTCTTGAACGGTTCATTTTGATGGGTTGATTGTCAGGCGTATCGAATTTTAGTTTCTTGAATTCATTCCGTTCTGTGAGTTCTCTCGTTTTCCATTTGTTTGTCATTTCATTTACTGACTTTTTCATTTGTTTGTAACAGTGCAATGAGTAATGAAATGTCAGATTTAATGGAAAAACGATGGATTTCTTTTTCATTCATAAAAAAAAAAGCCAAAAAAACGTAAAATAAAATACATTGTTTACTTATGGTCGTTACATAATCTGATCGGGAAAACCAATTGACCAAATAACCGAACCACAATAACCAAACGGAAGACGTTTGAAAAACCATTACACTGAAATGTTCATTTCGGTAATTCCGGTATTTCGTTATTTAGACAAATGAAAATTGTCGAATATAAAATGAATTTAATAAAACAACAACAAATTTTCCAAATAACTATTCCAATATACCGTTTTGTTTATTTGTTTGATTTCACCTCAATTGGCATGTGGCTGGCCAAAATGAACCATTTTCGCCAATATCTCAATTTTACTGAATTTATGCGTCAAAAGCATAAAGTAATATCGCTCAATTTTATCAAAAGAAACTAATTATGTGGCCAAAATTTTATTTGAGTTTATTGGCCAATCATGGATAAAATCTATCTATTTATAAACGATATGATAATGTTAAATGCAACACGTTGAAAATGGTCAAAATCTGTATTGAAATGACATCGCTCAGATTGGCAATCAAACTCATTGGAAAAATTTGTATGTGATAATAAGTGGGATTTGCTGACAAACTGTCCTCCCCTCATACCAAAAACAAAAAAAAAAAAAAAAAAAAATATTTATATATGTATATCGATCGATACAAGGCAGTCAGGCAGCCAAATGAAATGAATGAATGTCATGGAGAAGATGGAGAAGAAATCGATGTTGCCGTAACATGGAAACGCCAGTATATGAGTCCTAAATAAACTACATCAAATCAAATTTTATATTAAAATATTTTACCCTTGTTTGTTATGCATCCATACACATAAACTTTATGTAAATCAAATAAACATAATCACACATTGACAAAAACGCCTTGACTCGCATCACAAGCTCCACGCATATACACCACGTTCAACATTTTACCAATCGCAATTCAAATAAAATGAGAAGCGAATCAAATGTTCAACGCATCATTCGATCAAACAATACACACAGTAGACGATGTAGATTGCCTTTCAATGAAAGAAAATGTTTGGATTTCGTTGTTGTTATGCGTTTAAGTTTTTGTACACTGTGCATTTTGAAAAGCTCATCTCATCGTTTTTTTTTTTTCTTTTTCTTTTTCTGTTTCCTTTCATGTTTTCTTGTCATCTTGCTATCTTCTTGAATAAAAGCATCAATTTTATTAAAGGCAAAAAAAAAAAAAAAGAGACAAGAGAAAGGAAAACTGTACACACAAATGTTCGTGTGTCCATGTTGTTGCTTTAAAATTGGGTTCAATAATAGTAATAATAAAATGTGAATGTGAGAATGTACCAAATGAAATGAAATGGAATGGAAAGACCCAACAAAACTAGACAAACACATCCACAATGGTGAACAAAAGGAATAAAGCGGAAAGGAAATGGAATGAGATCAAGAAAAACGAAACTGAAACGCGGAATGGAATGATCTTCCCGTCTTCAATAACATATAACATAAGGAACGCCATACAACATGATGGTGCACGATGGAAAATTTGTAAAATGTAGCATTCATGTTCCATCTTTACAATTTGGTATGCTATGACAAAATACATATATTGCATTGTATTGTATGTGTAATGAAAATGGGTGAAGGCGAGAAAAATCACCAATTTTGACAAAACATCTTTGCTTTAGCTGTTTGACATTGGTCTTCGCGATTGTATGGTTGCCGATCAAATCACTTTGAATGTGTCATATTGTTGGTCGTATTGTTGAAAACCATTCGATAATATTATTGCAAATCGATGTTCGGTTAAAGTACATTTGGAATGTGAATTCTTTCATTTTTGAAATGTCGAAACAATCGGAAGAGAGAAAAAGAGAGAGAGAGAGAGAGAGAGAGAAGAGAGAGAGAAAGAGAGAGAGAAAGAGAGAGAGAGAGAGAGAGAGAGAGAGAGAGAGAGAGAGAGAGAGAGAGAGAGAGAGAGAGAGAAAGAGAAAGAGAAAGAGAAAGAGAAAGAGAGAGAGAGAGAGAGAGAGAGAGAGAATAAAAAGATAACCCCGAAAACTCGAAATGGAGCCATAGAGAAGCAACAGCCATATCAGTAGCTTCAACTTCAGCTTCACCATCACCATCACCATCACCGACGACGACAATGACGACAACGACGACGGCGCATCGAATACACACGAAATTCTTCCATTCTGCACCACATACCAAAGTCGAAGTGATCATTTACATAGATGTACGTGAATTCCAAAAACGTAATAAGAAAATTGTCTGGCTGATGGTTTTTACGTCGGTTATCCTATTCGTCCCCCCGTACGTTTCATATTCCAGTTCATTGTATTTCCTTTGCAATGCCATGTATTTGCATGAAAACACACAACGGCATATTACACATGTGCTTTCAAAAATACGTGGCCACGTCTGTCACTCTGCATATTCTCTCCTTCCTCGCTCTTGCCCTTGCCATCGTTCTTTTGCTCGCTTCTTCTCATCACACTTCTTTCTTTCTTTTTTTTTTTTTCTTTCTTTTTTGGCAAATAAAACATCGACATCATTACGATTTGTGTGAGTGTCATCAACATCTACTCCACATCATATCATGCATAAAATGAGATAAATATATAGTTGACTGTTAAATTGGAATTCGTATAAGTTTTATTATTTTATCGCACTAACATTTGTATGAAATCGTATCTACAAACAACACTGTTGCTTTTGTTGCCATTGCCATTCAACTAGGCATTAAATACGTGGATTTGGTTTCATTTTTGTTTTGAAAATCTTTGAGCCATTTGATTTGCCCGTAATAATATTCGTTCAACCAATTGTTGTCGACACGGTTCATCGTTGCCAAAGAACATTTTCTTTAACTTTCCATTCACAATGTAGAAACAAGAGAATCAAAACACACAGGCACACGCACACGCACACAATAATACTGAAACGAAGAAAAGTTAAAACTAGGAAATTGCATATTATTCACATATCAAAGTCATTTCAAGCATTGTCTTTCGCAACCATCTAGACAATTTTATACCCTAATTTTCGGCTTCTTTATCAGGCTGTTTGGCTGGTTTAGTTTACGATTCACATAGTTTTACTATATATGTATATTGCGATAATGGATAGATACATAAAGTAAATGTGTGAACATCATCGTGCATCTTCGCATATACAACGCATCTCTTTCTCTCTCTCTCTCTTTTTTCTTTACGCTGGCGAATGATGCCCGACCAAAGACCGAATCAACTGAGAAAGACTGAAATGCAAAGCTCTATCTCAAATGATGAGACAAATGAAAATGGAAAACTATCAAAAGTAAATGAAGCAATGTGACACCCCTTTCACCCATTACCGATTACATAATCAAATCTTTACTTTTGCTTCTGCTGCTGCTGCTACTGCTTTTTTTCTTCTTCATTTTATGCTCCATAAACGAAGGAACTTTTAAGTTGTTAGCACTTTAGGGCGAATTTCACATCACAAAACCATTTTACAAACATGAAATCGAATTTGGACGAATTTTTTTTTTTTTTATATTCCAACATACAATTTGTGCAATGGTAAATGGAAGCGATGGAGCGAATAGTATATTGCGATAGAATGCAATCAGTTCTCTTTAGTAATAAACGATTTATGCGTTGTAAAATTGTAAAACAATGTTGTTCACCATTTGGGATCATCAATAAACCACTTTTTTACCAATTTTTATTTGTAATGCGATCAGTGATAACGAGACTATTTCAGCCACTTTACTACAAATGTGAATACGAATACACGAATTTGTGTTACTTGAATTTATTATCTATGATGGAAAACCTTTTGTCAATTTGACCTGCGTCGGATTAAATGGTTCAGTTTATTGTTATTAATTCTTTTTTTTTTTTTTGCATATTTTTCACTAAAACCCAAAATTGTGCCAATCAAACGATGAAATAAATCGTTTCATGCATTTTCAATGTCTCTGTAATAATTTGCTAACTGGATTGCAATTTGTAGATTTCAAAACCACTGTTCTGTTTATTGAATTATATTTTGCATTTTATTTACATTTAAAACCAAAAGAAATACTTTATACTCAATAGCTTACTTCGAAATTTACACACAATAAAAGAAAAAAAAAAAAAATCAGATGAAGAATTTAAACAAGTTCTAACATGTCATATCATAAAATGTAAACAATTGAAAATAAATGGTCAGAGTAAAGAAAATCCGGACATTCTAATTTATAAACAAATTGCACCGAATTGTCAAAATCAATCAACAAAACGAGTAAATAACGGAATATTTGTCGTTTTTATTCTCGTTCAGTAAACAACAATCACGTACGGATGCGATGTGACAAAAACTAATTTAAATCCAACCAAAAATACTGTACTTCCATTGAAAAAGCGGGAGGGGAAAAAAAAAAATGAGAATAATAGAGAATGAAACCACCAACACCATGATCTCTAAATAGATCCTGATTAAATGTATACATATCTATTTAGCAAAATTATAATCCCTTCCGACTTATAATAACATAATGAAGTTTGTCAAAAGTCAACAATTTGTATCGAACGCTTTGTAGACAATGCGCGCACTTGGTTGGGTGGTATAGTGCCAGCCAATGTGTGTGAATATGCATGTGTATTATAAATTGTCGAATCGAAGCGTGAACAATACAATGGTGCGTATTTATTTTCGTTTAGGTATCGTTTTTATTCTCTCTTTTTCGATCTGTTGTTGAATTGGCTTGATTTTGCTTTGCTTTGCTTTCCTTCTTCTTGTTTTTTTTTTTTTTTTTAATATTATTTTACTCGCTTCTTCAATGTTCACGGTGAATTGAAATCAAATGCATTGAATGTGCACGGTGCATTTTCACCCTCTATTTAGGCCTATTTAAAAAGAGGATAGCGCATCGTCACACTCAATACAAACAAAAAAAAAAAATCAACTCTGCAATACACATACACACGAACGCATGCACGTATTTATATTTTCAACAATAGGACGATGCGTTGACGAACAATTCATATAGGCACAACACACAAAGTATCCTACGCTGAAAGGCTCTCGTCATAAAGTCAAATTCACCTCTCACTCCATGCGATGAACAGTAGCGCGCGATCCTTATTATTTCATTCATTCATTCATATAATTTTTTTTTTTTTTTTTTTTTTTTTTTTTTTTTGTTCAAGCTCATATTGGAACATTGTTGGTTTCATAGAGCCCAAATGCACATCCCTTCAAATATGAACAGCAGAACATAATAATAGGTTTGGTCGTCGTAATAGTAACAGCCACCGCGTATATTCAACAATATTCTGCATATGACAACAGATTTTAACGAATAAAAATATGTATTGCTGGCAGAACAAGATAGAGATAGAAAGTGAGTAAAACTCAACAAATGCTAGGGGATTGTTGTATGATTGGCATAGCAAAACCAAAATGTTCAATTTAACAAATATGACAATCCTTTTGTGTGTGCATCGTTAGAAAGTCGCTATTTGTTTTGTTGTAGCTAGAGTTTTTTTTTTTTGCTTCTCTCTCTCGCTCCCTCTCTCTCTTTTTTTCTCTCTCTCACTCTCTCCCTCTCTCTTTCTCTTCTTCTTCTTCTCTCTCTCTTTCTCTCACTCTCTTTCTCTCACTCTCTTTCTCTCACTCTCTCTCTTTCTCTTTATTATTTTGTTCAATGTAACAATTTCCTTTAGTTTTTCGTGGTATTTACTTTTCATTGCACGTTTTACGTTCAAGTCATGTCGACTTGCCGCTTTCATTCGTTAATCATATTGCTCACACATTTGGTTCGGTGTATTTCCAATTTCTCTATTGGATTGAAGTGAAAGCCGATAAAAAAAAAAACTGCACACAGGCAAAAAATATCTATACCATAATGCAACGACCTCAACGGTCCAAATCATTTACACATATGAGATTTAAAGCTATAAACCGATTCGAGGCAAAGCAAACTAGCGCTGGAAATCGAATCGAGAAAAAATAAAATAAAATAAAAGGCAAAGAAATAAAACGGAGATCTGCGTATTAGAATATAACTTGGAACAAACTAGAATCCTAACAAGCAACCCTTCGAAAAACGAAAATGTCTAACCAGAACCAATTTGAAAGTTAACATTAAATACAACGCTAATACATCTCACATCTGCCACTAAATGTTTATAATATTTTTTTTTTTTTTTCTTTTTGTTGTCACTTCTCTTATTCGAAGCATTTACCATGCGTGGTGACCGAAAGTAAATTGTGGCCTCAATGCATTACCGCAGCATTAAAACATCGCGCGGGGAACATGACACAGAAACAATCGACCGAATCATTTTTCTACAAATTGAACGACATGGCGAATTTTTATTATTATTTGTTATAAATATTACAAAGTAATTTCTTTGCTTTTCTTCATTTCTGTGTTTCGCTCGGTTTACTATTGTCACAACCCCGTTTCAACAACCACAACGATATTTACATTTTCACTTAGTGTATTTTGTTCGGTTTTGACAATTTAAATTGTACACTATGGCACGGTATGGCATGTTGATGAACTATCATTTGTTGCTGCTGCTGCTGTTGTTGTTTTTATTGATGACAAATTTGCCATCATGTCTTTGTGTGTGTGTGTATGTGCTACTGCTCACTCAGAATTCCCTCAATACGAATGAGAGTTAGATTGAATGAAGTAAAATTGAAATTTTTGTTAAATGGATTTAACTTTGTCAATGTTATATTTTGTCTGTGGTTACTAAATCAACGGAATGGCTTGAGGATCGCAATGAATGCATTTTTTATGACACTTTAAAACCACAAAAATGAGGGATGCTTTGATTCAATTATAAAATTAAAATGACATTCAAACAATTTCATCGGCATCAATAATAATTTAAACAAGTGCCGTTCTATTTCAATCCAATGTCAATTTTATTTACGTCTTGAGTCGTAAAAACTTTATATTTCGCCTAATGTGACCAGAGTGAATTCATTTTTAAGAGCATTTACAAAATTTCGAATCTCAATATATTGAATGAATTAGTTTTCTTATAAGAATAGTTTTTCTTTTTTCTTTTGTCTTCTTGTACATTCATTCAATTGCACAATAAATCAGAATCCATTGAATAAGAAATTTGATTCATCCCTTTTTAGTTTGTATAAAAGATTTAACCAGTATAAGAATAGTTGAAAAACATACAAGAAAGCTGTAATTTCAAATTTGAACCCCTTCTTCCAATTATTTTCAAGGGAAACATTGCTTCAAATCCAATAAAATCTTTTCATATTCATCGAAAATCAAAGCGTTACATTTATTTCATTCGCATCGTGTATGGCAGAGGTACAAGAATGAAATTTATAAATCTTAATAGATGTCGTAAAAGGTTGTTCAAAGAAAAAGCGTATACATGGCCAAAATCGATGTAGTTTTTGAAAAGTATAAATGAAGCGGTAAGGTGAGGCAAGGCAAACTTGTGTCTTTGTATATATTTTTTTTTTTTTTTTTTGAATAGTCGTATTCATTAGTATTGTCTTGTGTTTTTCTTATGTGGCAACAGAAGAAAAGGGTTCATCGGGTCTAGTTTTATTTGTTTGTTCGTTTCTTTGTATATTATATTTGTATATGTGCATTCATTGGATATTTCTTCATTTTTACAAACACACGCACACAGCGTTTAATTTTATAGCACATTTTATATTTCTGAAAGTATTTTATACTGAATTTTTGTTATTTTTCGTGTGCCTTATCGTGAATATACTCGATTGTCAATACCTTTTGCCAACATCACCAATGTAATCAGCAACTTAAAAGCATACACGCTACGTGTAAATGTATTTCATTTTCTCTTCGCTCACCCCTTTCAAACAAAAAAGAAACACACACACACACACACACACACACACACAACACACACACACACACACACACACACACACACACAATGTATAAAACCATCGGCACATACGCACAAAATCTTCTAAATCGTCATCGGCTAGATTCTTGTAAATGTCTCACTTCTCCGTTCGACAATCAAGACAGATGCAAACGTAAACGAACTTACACCGAGAGGGAAAAGAGAAGATGAAAAAAAAAAAAAACGTTGAATTGCATTGTTGGAAAAAAAAGAGGTTGTCTTACCTTCACGTAATTTTGATGCCCCTTTTTCATTGCGCTGAGCGATGATTAAAGAAAATGCGTTCGTCTATTCAAACCGTTCAACATTCATTGTTAGCGCAAAAAAAAAAATTCCAAGTTGAATTTCGTTGTAGTGATCGGTTGAAGGTTTATTGTACCCTTGATACATATGTACGCATATTTAGTGCTTTTTCTATGCAAAATAACATTGTGATGTTTCTTGGTACGTTACGTGTTTTCATTTCAAGACAGTTTATTTATCTCTTATTCTCGTTTCATTTTACACAATTGGAGAGAGCAAACGTTCGCCGGACACCATCATTGACACGAACATGGACACAAACAATAGCAGAGCAGAGCAGAAAAAATAAAATGAGCACATCATACGCAATGAAATAGAAATAATAATCTAACAAAAACGCTGTATCGCTGTAATATTTTGTTTTTCAGTGGCCATCAACAGAGCTAGTTGGGTAATCACATCTCTTTTCACTATATTTTTGATGAATAATTTCGCATTGAGTTCTAATTCAATATTTTTGATATTTATCTATGCAGACAATAGATATCAATATTATTAGATGATTTTTTTGACTGTTTCGCGAAATATATATATCTCCGATCAAGTATCTGATGAGAATGAAATTCAAAGTTCACCTTTGAGAAAATTTTTTTTTTTTTTTTGTTTTCTCTGAGGAGCGGCTATTAATTTCGAATCGACAAGGTCTGCGAGCCAGCTTTTTTTCTTTTTTTGTTTCAGCCATGAATAATCCTTTTCAGGCCTAAATGTATTCACATTGAGTGTGTCGAACTTGATAAATGCGGTTCCGTGTGATAAAATGCGTGTGTGTATCTTAATCTAAAGGAACAATCTATTTTAATGTTATTCTTGCAGTTGATTCCGTTTTATTGCTTAATATGTTTCGTCATGCTTATGATATGTCCCGTTTACATCGTATACTCAACAATGTCGGCGTCAAAGTGTTCTGACAAAAGCAAAATCTACATACAGGTTGCTCAAAATACATACAATTACTTATGTGCGACATAATGTATGAAGAACAGAGTTTAAGAAAGGAAAAAAAAAAACAGCAACAACAACAACAACAACAACAACAACAACAACAACACATGAACACGGTACGCCAACCAAAACAAATTATATGTCAGAAAAAGTTTGAAATGTTTTCTTTTTTTTTTTTTTCTTTGCTTGAATATTGCCAATGGTGTGTACATCAACACTGAATGCATTTCATGACAATGCGTATTAAATATCTGCTGAATGCGTGCACATCCATAATAATATAATAATTACTCCTTCAAAGAGACGCATCGGAAGAGGCGAAACAAAAGAATGAAAAAAAAAAGAAAATATAATTCAGCGTATCATCATTTTGTTACGGTCCTTCTTTATGCTATCGATATACAATTGAGATAGGTGTTTCTGTGTTTTTTGGGCGCGAATGAAGAAATTCCGATGAAATTACGATAAGTCCTTTGATGAAACAAACCATTGAATTTAAAATCTAATTGTTCTTGTTAATAGCATTTAATCAAGCAAAAAGAACTTTTTTATTCGCATTGGCACAACATTTGCTAAGGCATTGCAAAGTAATATTACAATTGAAAATTAAAAGCAATCATTCGACTGACACTGAGGACGAAGCATTCCAGAGTCTGTTTTATCATTGAAGTTTCTTACATTTTTCTATGAACGTTAAAAACGGTCAAAATATCGTTCATATGCACGACAAGCAACATTCATATCTCGTTTTTTTTTTCTTATTCATTTTAATTTGTATTTTCACAACGATGTGTATTGGTCAAGGTGTCTATGGGGGCATTACTCTCAGTCACATTCACATGTATTTTTCATTTGTTTTTCCCATTTTTACTTAGTTCTCGAGAGCGTAATACAACAACGAAAATTGAAAGAGAGAGAGAGAGAGAGAGAGAGAGAGAGAGAGAGAGAGAGAGAGAGAGAGAGAGAGAGAGAGAGAGAGAGAGAGAGAGAGAGAGAGAGAGAGAGAAAGAAAGAAAATGCCACGACGGCGCACTGCGAGCTTTGCTGTCTCCATGCATAGATGGTTCGATTAATCGTATCCGCGCGACTGACTGCTGCCTGCAATATCTTCATTGGCGGTATTAATATACTTTAAATGCACCTGTACAGCATGCATACGGTTGATTTCTTACTTACATTTCTCAGCATGCTCATCTGTCTATAGTATTCCTTACCATTCGTCTAAGATTACATTTAAATTTTTATCATTTCCATTTGCTCCAATTCAGGAACATCAACAGTTTTCTCACATTTTTTTTCTTTTCCATTCCATTCGATCGGATTTCAAATTTTCGTTTTTGTTCTCATTATCGTAAGCATATTTTTTAAGGTGAATAATAAAAATATTCAAGTCTAGTCATTGAATTTGTTTATCGCATTTTCAGCTCATCATTGAGATTATGGCCTGTGTGTTAATGTTTGCTGTTATTTTTTTTTTTTTTATTGTTGTTTGTATGTGTCAAAACTTGTCCCATATTTCGATGCACATGCAATCTTGCATAATTATTTTTAATCGCGACGGTTCTGTTTAAGTAACAATAAACCGAAGAAACACATGCATATCCATAAATTAAAATTGAAATTGAAGTTGATTTGCAGGTGAGCACATGTAGATTCAGGTTCTTCCTCTTCTTTTTTTTCTTGTTGTTTTTTTTTTTTTTTTTTCTTTTCTTTTGAGTAATCTTATTTTAACAGTTAATGAGTATGCACACACACAGCACATCATAAAATACTTTTTATATCGATAGATACATGTAAATTTATTCCAAATTGAATAATTAGTAGAGAGAGAGAAAGAAAGCGAGAGAAAAAAAAAGATGCGGTACTAATTCGGTGTCGCCGATCGGCGTGTGTATATTCAAATTGAATCAAACAAGTACCGGTACTATTACATAATCATCACCGCGTCACGTGGATAATTTCCATTTTAAAGTTATTTCGTCCTGCTACATGTCTCTCTCTCTCTGTGTGTGTCTCTTTTGTTGAATTCGGTGCATAAATGCATGCCTAGAAATCTTACTTTCACTCGACCTATGTATAAAAAGTCTGAATTAAAAAAAAAAAAAGAAAAAAATATCAACATAATATTAAAAAGAAAACCTCTTCATTTCCATATGCAAATGCGGTACCGAACAGAAAAGTAATTTCAAATAGACTATAATGTCATTTCAGCTCAATTTATTTTTTCGGCCAATATTTGTCTATGTAAACAGGTTTCTATTCGAAACGATCATACAAATAAATACTGATTTCGTAATTAAAATGAAAACTTAGCAATATTCTTATAGATTATTTTATAAATAGTCGGACGTTTTGAAAAACGGTTTATCTCAAAAGATCGTTGCATATCTATTCTATGGTTAAAATTAAAAAATCTTTTCAGTTGTATGAACAAATTCAAACGATTTTTCAGTTGCAAAATTTATTGGCAATTTTAAATAGGGCTAAAATGTAACGGTAAAAAAAATGCCATCATTTGTGCAAATAAATGGTCGCATCAAAAAATCGAAAGCGGTAAATGCAAAAACCTCCTTGAGCCGTATAAAAAAGGATAATAAAAAAAAAAACAAAAACTATTGTTAGTGCACATATGCTAATGAACCGTTGGATGAGCATAGATGCAGATGCAATGCCACTTTAATGTGACATGCACAATAACGAAATCGAATTGAAAATAAAAAATAGCGGTTATGAAAAAAAATCGCAAGGCACAAAATGAAAGGAATTCTCTTGTCAAAAGAACTCGCATTTGTATATTATCTCTTTCTTTCGTTCGTTTGCTAAACAAATTCAAATTCATTTTTTATTCCCTCATCTCGGTGATCTCTTTCATTTAAAGAAATGGCAAACGTTAAACTTCAATTAGGAAAAGAAGCTATGGTTGAAAAACCGAAAGAGTGAGAACGAAGAGGAAAACAAAAAAAAAACAAAAAAACATAAATAATGTTTACAGCCTACTTAAGGCATAGATGCATATGCATATGTGATGTTCATGTGATCATCATCACGGTTTGCCGATATGCATATTCTCGGCGAGAGAGCGCATTTCCATGGGAAAATTTCAACCCTTCGACTGAGCCTGCGAAACGTTGACATCATAAAAATTGTTACGCGTAAAGCATTTCACGATCGACAGCAGTCTTTATTCCATTCAACCAAATTAAATATGCAAAAGATGACCTAAAATGGTGAAAACAACAAGAGAGAAAACGAGATAGAGAACTAAAATGGAAGAAAAACGCATGCAAACAATTCAATATAATTGTTGTTGTAACCATTGTGTAATCAAAGGGATGCGTTTTGTCATGCTCAAATGTAGGATGTAAACATTCACAACTTCTTATTTTCTTTTTTTTTTTTTTTTTTTTTTTTTTTTGTTTTTTTTTTTGTTCGAAGTTAGCTCTTACCTTTTCCGCTCGTCATCTTCCTTCCTTTTGCAAATAAGCGCGGCGCACCTCTATACCAAATCAAAAATTGATCTTCATTCTGTTGTAATAATAATAAATGTCTCTTCATCTAACTCTTTTTAATAATGTGTTTGCTCGTTTGCACAGTAAAAAACCTAAGACGGGTTCAGTGCGCAATCGATTATATAAAAAACGATCTTAAGAGTGAGAGCGAGAGAAAGAGAGAGAGAGAGAGAAAGAGAGAAAGAGAGAAAGAGAGAGAGAGAGAGATATAGTATGATGGATAGAAATTTTGCATACGATATAAACTATGTATCTCAGGCATAGCGAGCTGAGATGCTAGCGAAAAGTCGAAGCTCATCTCTCGCACATGTGCACGCAAATTTTATTTTAGGGTAAAATATTCATTTTGTCTACCTGCGCACGCATATTAAGTGAAATTGAATACCCTTTGAAAATATTTTAAGCAAATATACATGATTACAACAACAATGCCAATGAAAAAAAAAAATTATCCGAAATCAATGCAAAGTTCAGATGCAAAATAGATGTATTTTTTTTATTTTTTTCGCTTTTCATTGATCGCATTTGCTCACCTCTATCTTCATAATGTGCGTTTCTATGCGTAAACAGAGAAGAGAGGTGAAGAAAAGAGGGTCGTTTCACGCAGGTAGGTATCGTCTTTAAAAAAAAAAAAAAATGTTCGACGCATCATTCGAAAGGGATATATTTGTATAATGACGACACAGCGAGAGTAACGAAATGAAAAGAAAAAAAAAAAGAATAAATAAATAAAGAAAAAGAACTACCCGAATCTCAAACAATTGACAGCGATGACACACAAATTCTATGGTTTGATGATCATCGTAGTGTTTTTACCTCTCTATGTGTATGTTCCTTAATTTAATTTCTGCTTTGCATCCCGTATGCATTTCCAGACACTTGCAGTTGCGCAAGTATTAGTAGAGGTTATAATTTATGCGTAAACATTTCAATATTCAAAAAAGGGTTGCAAATGTATGGGAATTTTTAAATAGTTTTTTTTTCCCTCTCAGCATTCAAATTTTTTTTCTTCTTTCTTTTTTCTTTCAAGTCGTTCTCTATTAGGTTTTTTTTTTCTTGTTCAATTTCTTTGTGTGTTACATACAAGACAAATCCAAGTGATATTGTGTATGTTTGTCTTGTTGGTTGTTCGGCAGGAAAGAGGGTAACCTTTAACTCATTTGTATTTATTTGCGAATAATACGTACGTGGAAAGAAGCTCACAGTAAATGACAACTCTTATTTTACTTAGCATACGGGGGAAAAGAAAAAATCATTTGCAACTGTGTTGTGCACATTAGTTTTGGATTTCACGTATCTTAGATAGATAAAATAAGATAGTTGAATGAGAGTGAATGTCTTGCTCGTCGCTTTATTGTTTTCTCAATGTTATAGGTTATTTTATTTGCATTCCGATACTTCAACTTTCAAAGGATGGCTGAGACGGATGACTAATGCGTATTTTTTTTTCACATCACATGAGAACAGTCTTTCGCAAAAAAAAAAAAAAAAAAAAAAAATAAAATAAAATAGTTTGATGCACCTTGATTTTTTTGCAGTTGCAAAAAAGGTGTTGGTAATGATTTGACTAGACTAAAGTTTTACATTGAGGATGATTTTGAAGATTCATCCTTTTGTTGCATTTCTACATTTGCAATGTGATTTAATGTTCATCGGTATAGATATTTAATCATACCATAGCAAAGATGCATTAATTTTTAACGCTCTTTGTGCAATTTCTTTTTTTTTTTTTTCACTTTCAATTCACTCTCAATCTTTTGCAATTTGATTGAGAATTTGAATGAAATATATGATTACATAGTTGCTAACAATGCATTGCATACAACCGTTTTTATCATATTACTTATTCAAAGCAAACGAGATAGAAGGAGAAGGAGAAAGACGAAGAAAAACAAGGAGAAAAAGGATTGATGCAAAAAGAAAGAAAAAAAAAAAATAAAAGAAATGCGTGTGAGAGAAATATTTAAATAAATTATCGAACACCCATGGAAAAGCGATGCACACAAGACGACACAATATGCGTCTCACTATTATATTATTATATGCACGTATTTGAATCCAAATGCAATAGGTAAAATGCGCGAATGTGCATATGTTTTAATGTGAAAGTGTTATGTGTGTCTGTATCTGTCTCAGTCTTGCTTCCCTAGTCAACAAGGTTCTCGGTATTTTTTCCTGGTTGAACGTATTTCCTTTGTTGTATTATTATTATTTAACACCAATACAGACACAATATTCAAATTAAAGTGAATTTAATGCGTCTGATATGCGAAACGTCACACACACACACACACACACACAATGTGCAATCTAAAAATATGCATGTTGTCGCTCAATTTACTGCCATCCCATTTCAACCGTATGCTTATGGCACATTTCCCGATATACACACACACACACATTCCGTAATCTTGTGTATTGAATTCAATATAGAAGTAAAAAAGTGAATTCAAGAGCCATACCGTCGACAAAAAAAAAATCGTTTGTGACGATGAACATATACATCCAAGGTACCCTCAAATTAGAGGCTTCTCGAGCGCCCAACCCAATTCATATGCATAAAAAAATGCAAATTTTTTTTCTTTTCTACTTTCAGTTTTGTTCATTTGTTATGTTTGTTATTGGTTTTTATTATATAACAGAGACGTTTTTTTTTTTTTTACCACCGTGATTATTATGATTTCATTCTGTCGCTTGCTTGGAAATGGTAAAAATTGATTTGTTTTCCTTTTGTCGATACATATATGCGATGCTATTTCTGCTGTGTAATCATAAAAAGTGTGTGTTATTTCTTTTTTTTTTTCTGTGCCATTTTGGTTGATCGAATCAGGCTCACATGCCGATACATTTATGTGGTGTACCGGCGACAACGGAATTCATCCAGGATGGTTATTGTAACATTCATTTTTTTTTTTTCAATAAACACCATTAACCCCGTTGAATATGCATAAAAATGAGAAAAGAGAGCAATAATTTCCGTTAGAATATTAACCGAAAAGTAAAAAAAAAAAAAAAAAAAATCAAAATCAATTGTTTTGTTCTCTTCTCATTCTCTTCTCTCGATACCAATTCATCAGCAGTGAAAGCCCATTTGTATTGAGGAAATATGAATCGCGAGAACGATTAATGAATAGAGAAAAATGAGAAAATTTTATATGTATATTCTCTCTATCTATACTTTTATACAGATTGAAATGTAACGATTTTTTTATTCAAATGAAATGGCATTGTTGCAATTATACATGTTGCTTGATGGCATTGTTATTGATGTTGTTGTTGTTGTTGTGATGCTGCTGTTGAATTTGGATGCCGGTGTCGTTGATAATCGACTTTTATTTTTTGTATGTAATCGAAAACTGAAAAAAATAAAAAAAAATGTATCGAACTAAGCCAGAGAATTCCACGGAAAAGTGTTTGTTGAAGTATGGAAATCTGGTATGCTTACTATACACACCAAGAGTATCAAAAAGAATCAAATTGATTTTTTTCTAGAGATTTCATAATCGAGACACACAATCGTCAATAAGAAGATTTTCATTGGACAATCGATTCGACAGTTTGTTCATTGGTACATTTCCAATGTTTGCTCATTCAGCATAAATGGGTTCACAATTCGATTCAGTATTTAGTTCAATCGATTAAATGGGAAAAATAAAGCGGGTTTAAATTTCAACACATCCTTTTTTTTCGGCTGTTGATTGAAATTTATAGCGATTTTATGGAAAATAGTTTTGCTTTTTCTATTATATACATTGAAATGGGAACTAGAGCAGCATATGCAAACTATTTTGTTGTTCTTTTTATTATTATTATTTCATCGTCGCTTTAATATTTCTTATTTGTTCCGGCGAAATAAATCATCATCGTTGAAAAAAAAAAAAAAAAAAAAAAAACCAACAAACTGTTAACGTGCAAAATTGATTTCAACAGCTGGACGCATTTTTTCACATTTGCATTTGAATAGCCGAAAATAGGAAAACCAATTCGATGTTAGAATTTGAATTAGCATTTCAGCAGAAAAAAAAAAAAAAAAAACAACAAAATGTGCAATCGGCATGCATTACAAAATTGGCGTGTTGATTTCATTCAGTCGAAGTTGTGAATCATAGTAATTTTCGTGTGTTCAATTGAATATTGGTGATATAGCTGCATCGGCAAATTGGGCGGCAATTGGAATGTTTTGCAGTGTCGATAATGGTTATTCGATTAGTAACCGGTGTTGATTGTTTGAATAACCGTAACATAACATTTTACACATAAGGAACGGACAGTCCAGCGAAAAAAAAAGAAATTCTTTGTGGTCAGAGATAGAGAGAGAGAGAGAGAATAAACCAAACAAAAAAAAAAAAAAAAAAAAAAAAATTGTCGGCTACCTGTTGGACAGGTGCTGCGAATGATTATGTATTGTATCTTTACGTCGTAGTAACGCATAGCAGTGAATAAATAAAAAAAAAAAATTCATGAGAATAGCAATAACAAACATTTTCCAGTATTTTTACGCGCATTGTATATACATCAGACAAGTCGTATCGGATATAAGCCGGCTGCTTTCTATCTACATGTAGGCATTTATATCCGTATTTTGACGCACCATAACCATCTTTCAACCACAGCACGCGTTTTACACATTCAAACAAACAGTAAGTGTGATAAATAGAAGAGAGAAGAAAAAAAACAATTGTAGAAAAAAAATGATAATGATTGAAATTATATGCACCCAATATTCAAATTAAAGGACAAGAATCATAACAGCGTGCGCAATGTCTTCAACGTTTTTTTTTTTTGTCTTTATTCCCATTGTCATTCATATATTATTATTTTTTTTTTCTCTCATATATGCTGATATGTTCTCTTCATTCATGAATCATGATAAAACAATGAGCATCAAGTGACTCGATTTCGTTTTTTTTTTTTTTTTTTCGAAGAGAGCAAGGAACATCTTTACCTGATTCAATCGAATAGGAACGTGCCACCGTGTGTTAGATATTCTGGACGTGATGAGCAAGGCTCTGTTACTTTTAAAACAGATCATTCATTCCTTAACTTAACAATATGATCGCACTGTCTGTATGCGGCAACCGTTTTTGCTGATTTGAATATTTAAATTATTTTAACCGCGCGGCTCGTGTCATTAACATTTGACTGCGAATTGAACATATTTTGTTTGAATCAACAAACAACTAAATAATAAAATTTATTTCTTTAAACTAATTTGTTACATTTTGGCATCTAACACCCAAAAAGTGATTTTTTTTTTCTTTTTTTCTTTTTGAATTTTTCACGTAATAAATTCTTACGGTTTTCTGAGCACTAATCAGACCCTTTGCTACTTAGAAACGATTAAATTCAGTTTGAAAAATGTTTAAGGCCAATTTAAAACTAAAAAATCATTCAGTAATCAGCTGCTCTCGATGTCATGTTCATGGATGTGTGTTTTTAGTTGTAGTTTGTATTTTCAAAAGAATTCTTGTTAAAAACGGTGTGGATATGTACATTCAGTTATCTCAATGCATTTATCAGCACATGACCATTATAATTGTTTCTCTTCTTCTTCTTTTTTTTTCTTTCTCTTTTTTCTTGTTCATTCACCTTGCCATCTTTTGGTCAGTTGTTATTCTTCTTCTTTTTTGTTTTGTTTTTTTTTTTTCTCTTTGATTGTTACGTGCTCATTGCTCACACACAGCGCACCCGATCAATTCTTATACTTAAGAAATGTCGCTAGCCAAATTCTTGGTTTTGTACGTGGAACGTATGCGATTTAATTAACATTGTAAAACCAAAAACTACAGGCCAAATGAAGTAATAAACATTTCGAAAAACACCAATTTCATTTCGATCTGTCTTAAAACTGGTAAAACAAAAGTCCGGGAATAACAGACAGTGAGTAATGAAAAAGAGAAAGAGAGAGAGAAAGAGAAAGAGAAAGAGAGAGAGAGAGAGAGAGAGAGAGAGAGAGAGAGAGAAAGAGTATGTGTAATGTAAAGAGATTATTAAGCCGAATGGCATCTTGTTATTTCGAATTTGTACTTTTCCGCACGCGCGAAAACCTTTCTTTTTACCTTGAAGTCCGTCAAATAAATAAATAAAAGTACCATTTTGAAGTATATTTGAACCTATTTCATTTTAATGCATCTCTCATTTTTGTAAATATTATTACAACGGGGGTTTTCTAGAGTTAACACACTCTTGTTACACATTAATGATCGAAATATGTCTGGTTTATGTAACAATTTAATTGAAAAGAGAGAAAAGTGACATAATGAAAAAAAAGTGGCTATAAGTTACACGTGAGGAAATGATAAACAAGACCCAAGAAGCGCTAAAGATGATCACCTCACGCATTCGGGCCATCACGTGCCAAAAACAATTTTCATATGAATCAAACATTCATTTGGAAAAATATTTTTTTTTTAACATTATAAAGTTATGGACATTTTCCACGAAATGTAGCATTAGCTACATTTTAGTCTATTAAGACATTATTTTTGTTGATTTTTTGTGTTGACAATGCATATCCATACTGATTTCTATACGAAAATTTAATCCCAAAAAAAAAAAAAATTCTTGAAAGAGATGTATAGTTTGATTTGACTGAAAACAAAACATTTTTCATTTTTTTTTTTATTAAAAAAACTAACAACATTTGACTATATTTCTTGAACATTCAGTTTGAAAACAGAATAAAAAAGCCGATGATTAATTAGTTAATCGTTAAAAAATGTGGATAACGAAGAATGAATACATTTTATTTTCTGTTCAAAATGATTTTGAATAATGCGAATGTTGTTGTTGTTGTTGTTGTTGAGCATCGTGATTAACAATATTTGATTGCAAAACAGAATATTGTTGATAGTAAGTTTGCTTAAGGCACGCGTGCGTAAATTCATGAAAGTACGAAAAGAAAATATTTGCTTGCTCGTTTGCACTAGCATCATTTTTTTTTTGTTTTTATATTATTATTTTCGACTTAATTTCCACTCTTTTCGTGTGCAAATCGTCATATTTTTATAGAAAACAAATTGTATGTTTTTGTTCATTTCAGAATATGCTTTTCTTCGTATATAGCACAAACAGAGTACAACAGATAGATATTTGGCACGAGCACAAATAATCCATTTGTTCTTATTACTTATATTGTTTCTCACTCTGTTAGTATTATTTCTTCTGTCTGTTCATTTTGTTTTTTTTTTTTTCTTTTTTTTTTTTTTTTTGGCTGCATTTACCTCATTTTTGTCGTTTATCATTTGGTACACTGCAACAATGTGTCTGTGCGATACTTATTACAAGTGACCGACTCTGTAATTTGTAATCGACAGCATGGTAGCGAACAGTAGGGAAAAATGTACAATGATTTTTCTTTAGCAAACGAATAAAAAAAAAACACGGTCCACAGCTAAATTCAATGTGTTTTATTACAGGGTGCATTTTTTGTACACTGTTTATTTGTTAGACTCGGTTTCATTCACCAATACCATTCAACAAATTTCCAGAAACGATTTGAAAACATTAAAAATACCAAAATATAACGATTATTCATTATCAATTTATACCTCATTTATTCAGCATACTTCTTATTGTTTCTTTCAATATGTTTCTGATCTTCTTTGATTTACCATTGCCTGAAATTACCCAATGAAAAATTGGGTAATTACCCAGAATCACAAATTTACAACGACATTTTGAATTAAGAATTGAAAAATGTTTGCTAAAAAGCTGAATCGAAAAAAAAGGCAACAATCGCATCCCATCGCACCCTGTATTTAGTTTAGCATTTGTACATTTTACATAAAATCCATGTGTATGTGCTATGCGCCAGATGGATGTATGTATACAAAGTGTAACTCAAGCAAAAGCAAAAGAAAAACATTGTACAATAGTTCAAATGTAAAGAATTATCTCGCGAGATCAGCGCACACGTACAACTCATTTAAATTGTCACCGTTTTCTTTCTTCGTTGGAGTAGCGCGTTGTCTTTTTTTTTTTTTTTCGTCGCGATGATGTTGCTTAATCTTTGTTGTTTGTCGCATGTTGAACCGTGTACATTTGAATATGAATAATTAGTTTCAGTGTTTTCTTATTCTTTTTGTTTTTTGTTTTTTTTTTTTCTTTATTTTTGGTATCGCACATTGTTCTTTCACTTTTCTTCCTTGTCGTGCACGATCCATGCCATCACAATAATCTCCAATGCCATACACATTTTCAAGCCACCGATCTATTTCGTAAATAAATAAGAACATTTCAATTCTCTCGTTTTTCTCGCAGTCTTCGGTGCACTTATACTTCTTCTTCTTTTGTTCATTCAAATACTCATTTTATTTCGGTAAAACATTATGTTTACATCCAAAATATGTTCAATTTTGAGACAATAACAAGCAAACGATATACATTGTATGCGTTGCGTAAATAAATTTGAAGATGATAAAAAAGAAAAAAAAAAAAAAAGATGAAAGTGGATATATTAAAAGCGATTACAAAGGTGCTGCCAAACCAATTGTTAAGAAATCAACGCTGTACCTCTTTATACGTATTCAAATTTAGGTTGAAAAAATATTAAATTATTTGTTTTGAACATTGAAAACATTTTTCTGGACATTTTCAATACGAAACAACATACACAATTGTTGAAACTACATGGAATTATCAGAAGATTTTTTAAAATATTTGATTCACCTTTTTCTCATTTTATGTTTATTCATTTATTCCCTTAAATAAATAAAATATTTTAATTAAAATACTATCAGTCAAAATGATGCTACAGTTTATAGTATGAAACTTGCCGGTTTTTTGACCGGATTTCGAATCCTCTAAACTGAAAAGTGCTACTCTAATGATTAGAGTCTAATCCGAAATTTCGGATCCTAAGAAATTGTACTACACACACGTCCCGTTATGAAATTCCTTAATTTTTGGTTTGGAAATGTTTTTGTAATGAAGAAAATGTCAAACTTGCAATCATTCAAATATTATATATGACATATAAGTACACATACGTACGATATTGAGCAATGCATTAGTGCAAACAACAAGATTAAAACACCATTGAGAAAAAAAATTTCAATCGAAACAGAAAACAAATAACTTCATGTTTATTTCAATATGCTGTCATTGCAAAAGTGACGACATCCACGAACAACTATTAAAAAGTTGGTTCAGTAAACAGCGAAATGACTATTCAAATGTAATTGAATGCAAAGTCAAAAATATCATATTTCAGAAGAATTTTTGAAGGCGAAAAGGATGCATCATGATGATGATAAACTAAGTAATGAAGAAGCACATCTAAATAAAAAGTTCTGAATATAGATTTTATATATCTAGTTCTACTTCAAATATCTAGTTATTATTGATTAAATAAAATGGAAAATTAATTGAAATTTCCTGTTTTTTTTTTTACATTTTTATCCACATCCGGATATTCGGATCCTCTAACAGAAAAATTTGGATCTTCTATATCCAATTTGCCGACATTTTTCGGATCCTCTAAAAATTTGAAGTTTCTCATACTACAGTGGTCCCATAAAAATCGATCAATTTTTTTTTTTTTTTTTGCTCAATTTCAAGAATGACTACATAAGTATGTAGGTAATTTGTTTCGCTACTTTGAATAAAGCAATTATTGTGCATGAATTTTTGCAATTTCATAGTACATAATGATGGAAATTATGCGGCAAAATTTAACCTGTGCAAATGTTTTTATTGACCGGTATTCCTATTATGGCCATGTCTTAAGAAATAATGAATTAAAAGTTGTAATTCCATCAATTTTCGTTGAAAAAAAAAAAAGCTGCATAGTGAGAAGATGAAGAAGAAAATGAAGAAAAAGAAAAAGAAGATGAAGGTGAAGAAGAAGAAAAAAAAAGAAGAAGAAAATGAATGAATGCACTTTCAATTACAAATAATATGTGCAAGATTTTTGTGAGATTCAATCGTATTCATTACCGGATAATCATGAAATTGGATAAATAATTTACGCTAAGCGGAACTAATAAATCGATGCTTTTGCGTTAGTCGATCAAATTAAATGTGAATACAATTGTGTTGAGAATTTGCGGAAATTCGAGAGAGACATATGTACGTCAGAGATATGAAAGTCGGTATTGATGATCGTTGCATATGCAAGTTTATTTGTTTTTTTTTTTTTTTTTTTTTTTTATAAAAAAAAGATCTCAAATAGGCGAAAGCATTTTCGCATTCAGCGTAACGAGATGAAACGAAGCTAATCAAATGCATTGTGGCGTGGCCGTATAAAAATTGTTTCATGAAACAAATAAAGGGGCAAAAAAGTAAGCAAAACCAAAACAAAAATATCAATCCAAATAACTAGAAAAATTCCATCATATTTTTGTGTGATGAAACATGAAAAATGGATTTCATGTGTAACATCTTCATTCTTTATGTCCGTATATGTTTTCATTTGAGGTATTTTAAAAATTAATCAAAGAATTGGGTTTCCCCCGCTTAATGTTGATGCTTTATTTTTCTGTTTTCATTTCTTTCTTCTTTCAATTAGATTTTCTACTTTTTCTTTACCGTTTCAATGTATCAACATTTGAAATGATTTATATGTCAAATTGGCATTAAATGTTTGCTGTTCCTCTGAATAATTATACGATAGCGATGATCATGTATGCAACTGAATAAATCGCTTGGCATATTTTCTCATTTACAATGGGTCATTTCAGCAGAGAATTGCTAAAATACATTTATTTGATGAAATGAAAATGTCAAAATTTTCTTTATAGGTTTTTGATACCGAAATAACTCCATTTTTCATTTTCACAAACAAAATAAAAATTATATGAATGTGACAATTTTTTCTTGAGATGAGTGCGCATCTATGCTTATGCCAAAGCAAATTTGTACATATTTAAGTGTGATTTCAAGGAAATACGTAAATCATTCTTTTCGCCAACAATTGAATATCAGTTGTTGTCCAATACACAATCCCATCCACAACTGATTTCTCACATAATTTATTTATTCATTTGTTTGCTGAATGTGTGTGTGTTTGTGTGTTGATTGTTTCGATGCGATCGAATTAAAAATTATCAGCATTTAAAAGACAGCAACAAATGATTTCTCGCACATATACACTTCACAATTACATACTTATTTATGCAGATGCATAAAATGACTTCACAGCCCAACTCTTAAGGCATTCTTATACAAATCTACAGCGTGCTACGCACGAGGCAAACGAGTTAAATGTGCGACTAAATATGCACATATTTAATTTTTCATAGTTACTTGGTTTGATATGTGTGCGCCGGTTGTTGATGTTTTTTTTTTTTTTCGCTTTTTTGTTTTTGTTTTCATTCTTCAAACGAAATTGAATTTACTTACCGTTAGGACTTTACTTACGACTGACTAACCTTTCTATGCATGTTGTTGTTGTTTTTGCTGTTTTTTTATTTTTTTCGCCATTTGCATAATAATGATTAATCTGGTAATGTACGCTGCAATTAATTCGGGATTCAAAACTAAGATACTTTACGATATCTTTGTTCCGTTATATGGATGCGGTTTTACTCTCTGGCTAACTTCCATCGATACACTCAATTGAAGTTTGTGTGTTCATATGTCATATTCACTCGTCATCGTTAATCACAGTGTCGTTAATATATTACGTTTACGATCATTTACATAAATTTATACATTAACATTGAACTTGAACCAAACGATTTAATTTGTTCTAGTATTCCTCTTTGATCAATTCAAATAGAATTTACATAAATGAATGCATGATTTTACATAATCCATGCAATCGAAAGTGTTGTGTTAAGGGCGGTCATAGACAAGCGGCAAAGAATCACATTCACGGTTAAAATAGCAACAAAAAAGAGAAAAAAAAAAAAAAAAAAAAAAGAACAACAACACCAACATAACTGTTTAATGAAATATTTTTGCATTTATAGTGCCACAACGAAGCGGTTTTCTTTTTTTTTTTTTTTTGCCTCATTTCAAAACAATATGCAGATTTTCACGTGGCAATTTTAATTGTTTGCATTTGAAATATTTCAAGTTACAATGTTGATTACATTTGACTTAAGTTCAATGCATTAATTCGAATGTCTATTGTCTTTTGTTTGTTTTTTTTTTTTCTTCATTACCTTCTATTTACAAATCATGATGACAGCAAATGATTTAATAGCCCATCTCTGATATAATCAAGTTCGATGCGATCCGATGTGGCATTCCCAAGAAACTCAAATGCACGGGAAAACGTCTGATACAAACACATGAAATTCATTCCAGTAAAATTCCAGTTGTCAACATAATTTAGAGAATAGATTGATTTGCGTAAATAAGAGCACATTTATTTAATGATTTTTCAATGTGTACTGTACACAATATCATTTAATATATGGGCGCATCTTTTGGAGTCAAAATTCATTTGAATTGTATGTTATTTCGCTTATTCTCACATATGTTCATAGTGTGTTCTTATGCAATCAATTTTGTATCAACGTAAATGCATTCCGTCGCATTTTCAGTCAGCTAATCGGTTATGTCAATTTAATGTTTAAACATGAACTGCTACTACTTCTGTTTTGGTTTATTATTATTATTATTGTTATATGTTTTTGTTGTTATTGTTTTTTTTTTTTTTTTCAATGGAATCAATCGATGGTTCATTTGATTCACTTTACTCCAAATCGAGATCTTGCTACTGATGTTGATGATGATGCGATCAATTCTTTTGTACATGTGCTGCGTTTTGTTTATTTTTTCATTGGCCACTTACCTCCTCAAGTGTGAGAAAACACAATGATTGAGCTGCCGTACTTAGAATCAAACCAAAGAATTTAAACACTTTTTTTTTCTCTTTTTTTTTTTTTTTTTTTTTTGTAACTATTTGTTTCAATGGAAATTCTTTCATCTTAAATTGAATATTCATAAAACAAACTGAATGATTTAAAGCATTAATTTTCTTATGATATAGTATTTCTTGCGTTTGTTGTGCGTATCTCGTGCAAACGTTTGTAAATTACTTTGGTTCTAAATTTCAAATCAATCAAATTGTGCGTTTGTATTTACGCTCGTATTTAAGCGGTTTTTTTTTTTATTTTTTTTTTTTTTTGATTGATTGCCCAGCATTATTGAATGATGGTCAAGGCAGGTTTTTTTTTTCTATCTAGTCAGTATTTTAACAGAATGAAGGAAAAAAAAAGAAGCATATAATGAAAAATAGCATACCAACAGCTATAGCCATCACAAATAGTACGCTGTTGATGAACATTGGAAAAAATCTTAAGTATTTCTTAATATCGATTAATTAGGTCTTGAGCTGTCAGATTGTTTCATTTTCTTGGAAATTTAAACATACATTTATCTCAATTGCATTTTATGAATCCATATATTTTAGCCATTGTTTTTATTTATATATAATTTGGCACAGAATTTGTGATATCAATAAACATATATATATTGATAAGCCAGACATATTTTTGTTCAATAATTTCAAATAATTATAAATTAAAAGAAAAAAAAAAAAAAAATTTCTTGTTCACATAAAGAAGGCGTACATTAAATCAATTTTAACATTTAATGTATATACTTTCAAGAAATTATGATTGATCGCTTATGTATTTAAATATCAATTGGCAAAGAAATGGAACAATCACGAAGCTCTCAACTCTCGATTATTGTAATTTCAATAATGAATAACTAATGATTTCCGGTTTTGAAAATATTGCAAAAATAACATTGAAACAATGTGCAAAGTAATAATCATTTTGATATGAATGCGGTAACTCCCTCACACCTTCGATCCAATTAAATGCTTGCATTATCTTGGCTAAAATGAAATAAGCATATGTGTGGTTTTTGCGGTGACACAGCAGAAGCAGTTTTAACTGTGTGACAAAAAATTAAATAAATGAAAAAGGGAAAGGGACGAAAAAAAAAAAAAAAAGAAACATGTCAAAACATATTATCATATGTTGAAAATTAATGGACGTTTTCCACATTTTATAGACAAGTGTCTAAATAAATGTGTAATTTATTAGATAAACAGAAGGTGAATCGAAAGAAGAAAATAAAACAAAATCGATGAAAATAAGCGACAAAAAAAGGAAAAAAATGTACAGCAAGTGTGGCGCATTTTATTTGTATTGAAGACGGAAAGAGACAAGATCACGGGTTTCTTATGCCAAATTAAGCATGCAAGAGATAGCAAACGTGCAGATATTTATGCACAACAAGATAATAAACAATAATAACTCCGCAATTTATATTAAGACGTAGGTTAAAGAGTTGTCGCTATTGATGTTGTTGCTGTTGCTATTACTGTGGTTGTCGCTGTGGCTGTCGTCGTCGTTGTTGTTATTATTGGATGCTGTTTTTCATTTTTTTTTTTCATGCTTTCTTTTACTGAGATATATTCATTGTTATATTTTGTGGCTGCTGAAATGCGATTACGCTCTTTTCGCAACACCTCATTTATACATTGCTATTCGGCTCTACATTCTATAAACAATAACACTAAACTAAAATATATAACGAAATAACTTGTTTTTGATTTTATTTAGTGTACTAATAATGCATACTTTGAACTAATATCATTCGCCCATTAAATGTATCATTTTCATACTTTTATCTGTAAAAAAAAAAAATTGTTATTTCATTTACGGATATTTTAGCCATTTTAGAATATTATTATCAATTTAGTACATAAGCTTACGAAAAGAAAATGAAAATAATAAAAATGTATTGCCATTTGATTTATATATTTGCCAAATTTTGAACACAAAAATGTGCAGATGAGACGAGAGTATGATGCATGCAGACACATTTCAATAAAGTGATTTAGATTATTTTTATTATTTTATTATTTAATTTTTATGGCGTTTTAGCGCAAGTTGAAAACATTCCACCACGAATAATATTCCATTGGTGTTTCTTTTAAACATTAGATAATATAATTGCAAATGTTGTAATTGACTTTGGCGATGCATTTTTTTTTCCTCGTGTGTATTTCATTTCTCTTACATCTATTTTGATGTGTAGTAATTAAAATGTCATAAAAAGAAATATAAATGACAACCAGTTCTTAATATATATATATATAAACGATGTTTTTTTTTGTTATTCTTACTTGAAAGCTGTTGCTTTAGCTCGATTTAAAAAGAAAAAAAATGGATTAGAATTATTTTCTTCTAAATTTTCATGTAGCGCGTTCATGTAACATACACCTTGCACATTACAATTTCCATTATGTTCAAGTAAAATTAAACATTAATGCTGGAACCGTCATTTGTAATTGCCTTAGCAATCAAACGCTAATTAATAATTACACTTTTTTTTTTTTGATGTCGTTTTTGCGTGTTACAAATCATACATATTTTATTGATTTCGAGGTTGATGAGTTTATGTCCTCATGTGCTTCATACATTATTTGCACAGTGAAATTGTAAATGAAATTGATATATAACTTATTGTGAATACCGTCTTCTGATGCCGTTTGCATCATTCAATTTGATAGTCATTCAATTTCAATATGAATAACTTTCATTAGATTCAGCGCCAATAAATGAATGCCAACGGTACATTTTTGTCTGTGCACAATGCAATCATATCGAAACGATGTCAACTGCAATGCGTCATTATATAAAAATAGAGATATCAGAAGAATAGCAATCAAAATTAATTCGATGAACCTTTTGACCTGTTTCTATTAAACATTTATTCGGCCGCCAAACAAAATATCCAATCAACGTTGAATGATGCTCTCAACATCATCGATGTTTTCATATTTGTTTTCATCATCATCATCATCTTTTTCGTTAATTTTTTTTTAACAAATATTTAATATTTACTTCTTTTCTATTTTACAAATGAAATCGAATATTGTACTGAAATTCAAGACATATTTCATTTGATATAACATCTACCAAATATGTCTGTAAAATTGATCGTAACCATCGATGTTTAAATATTCAATGCAATATATATAACTCGTGCATAATATATCTCGTCGAGGATAACATATGCTCAACAGAGTAAAAAGAAATGCAACTAAGAAATAAGAAGCAAGAATCGTAAAATTGTCCCCTATTTCTCTATCGATACCAATTCGATCTTGATTCGGTGACACTAATAAATTGATGTCGTATAAGTCGCACATATGCCTACAACACAAAAGTTCAATGTATGCACAGATATGCGAACACAGAAACAAAACAACGACGACAACAACAAGGAAGTCCACACACACACACACACATAGTAAATGCTGTGCGCAAAAGAAATACACAAACAAAAGGTATTGAACTCTTTTCACCTTTGTCGCCTATTAACTTTCAATATAAACCCTCTTGTTTTCAATTAAATTCGATTTTGACTGCAGTCGGAAACGGTATTTTTTTTTTTCCTTCCCTCAGTTCACGCTTTTATTCATAATTTTCTACTTATAAAATGATAAAAAGGAAAAAAATCCTAAAAGAAATTATTGGCGTTTTCGTGTTCTTGTCAACTGCCAATAATTGCATAGATTGTGACGTTGAATGAAAAACAAGAAGAAAAAAGCGAAAAAACCGCATATTTGCCAATTCAATTTTATTGTAAAACTATAACTAAACGATCGAAGGAGAAAAAAAAAAAATACATGTTTAGACAAATTAAGGTAACTAATAAAATGTCCAAAAATATGAGTGCCTGTATTTTGACGCACGTTGTTTCGATTGTTGCGGTCGTTTCAAACCGGAAACAATAAAAATGTCATATTAAGCATTTAGTATTGAAATTATATATATATTTTTTTTTGTCTTTTTGTTTCTCTTCGTTTCGATTTAGTTTTGCTACTTTGAAATATGTTTGTCTATTTGAATATGTCATTGTGATGGTCTTTGTTAATTCGTATTCTGTAGTTTTGGCCGAATTTCGTGTGACTTTTTTTTCTTCTTCTTCTTCTTCTTCTTCTTCTTCTTCTTCTTCTTCTTCTTCTTCTTCTTCTCCTTGTCTGAATACGGAATTTATTCGAGTGTTTTAAGATTCACTATTATTGCACGCATTAGTTGATATCAAATTTATTGCATTGGTCATGCATAACATCTTTTATATATATATATATATAGCTCCAGATGAGCAACGGTACCGATGATTGTCCCAAAATGCGTATACATAAAAACACAATTGAAATCGAAAAGCGTGGCCGATAACCACCACATATGTTGCTTTCGGAAGCTATTTAAAATGCACTTAAAAAAATTCGTTTACACACAAAACTGTTCCTATCAAAACCTGTATGGAGGTCTGATACGTTTTCTTTTTGTCTTTTTATTTTTGTTTTGTCTTTTTATTTTTTTTTTTTTTCACTTTTTTTCGTGAGTTTTCGTTTTCTTGTATTCTTTCACATATTTGTGGTTCGCACTTTATTATAGTTACCAATTTTCCAGAACAAATTTACTCAGAGGTAGTGCTAATCGGTTAAGTAGAGTGGCGTGGGTAAAATAATTGCCCCATTAGCCACTTAGTGAAGTAAACTACAGATGGTTAAGTGCGGTAAGAAAAGAGAAAAAAAAAATAACACAATAATAACCACAAAAAATCTACTCGGTACGAAAATTGAATGCAGGTATTGACGTTTGGCTTACATTTCATTTTATTGTTTTGTATTGTATTGAATTGTTTATTTGTTTTTGTGGTTTGGGTGTGTGTCTTTAAAGGCTTTTTTTTTCATTTGTGCAGTCAAATTGAACAAAGTTACAAAAAAAATTAGAAAATTTTAAAGCCGTAATTGATCGTCCAATTTTTGACTGATATTTCAACGTCTTATTAGAGATTTTGACGAATGAGCCCATTATAAACAGCAAACAAGGCATTCAAATAAAAACAAACGTAACAATGATGATGATGATGTTGATCACGATGATATGGCATGTGTTTAACTTATTCATTTTCGTTTAAATTTCGATGAACATGTAACAAATTAGTGCACGCAATTCATAATCTAATCAGACAAGATAGAGGCAATAGCACCTCAAATGTATGGCAACAATTTATACGTAAGTGAATGATCAATGTCTTTTAAAAATGACATGAAAATTAAGGACAATTTTGTAGTGTGTACGATTTACATTGATGATGATGACTAAACGATTATAACCTACCGCAATCGATTGGAATTGTTTTGGCTGTTGTTGTTTTTTTTTTTTCTTTAAACCACACACACACACACGTGGGCCACTATTCAAACATTTAATTGAAATATCAGATGATGAATTTGTACGCTCAGTGCCATTAATCTCTTGAAAGTGAAGAAAGAAATATGAAAACAAATCTGCAGAGAATTGTGAATGTGGCAAAGAGCAAAAAAAAAAAAGATCAATTTGATATCCCAATGTTAATAATATTTTTTTTTTTTATTTTCTTCTGTTGGATTGCATTGTTTAACTTCACACATTCAACTGGCTTATGGACAAGGCCATTAAAAAAATTAAACGGATTGAAGATCCAAACCATCTGCATTGAGTTATTAAGTCAATGTTGCTGTTTTTCCCTAGCATAGGCAATTCAAGCATTTGTTGCAATTCCTGAATGATTGATTTTAAGGAAGCGCCGCATGGGTTTCATAATGAGCGAATAAGTAGATAATGACAGTCTCTGTCGTTTATCTGATTTTTCGGCCTCTTTTAATACGAAAAGAAGAAAAAAAAACAAAAAAAAAAAAAAAATGTTTGAACGAAATGTCATGACTGCAGTTACGAAAATTTTGCACCTACTTAATTATTTGATGTAATCCTTCGATCTTCGCAGCTGGCTATCAATGTTCATGGCATTAATACACTGGAGAGAGAGAAAAAAAAAGGCAGTTAAACTTTTGCACAGCAAAGAAAAGCAAAGCAATGACAACAACTAACGTTATAAATGTACGATGTTTCAGCTTGGCAGCGCTAAAATGTACGAGTTTTTGTTGTTATTTATTTTATTTTTATTTTTTTTCTTTTTTTTTTTTTTTTTCTTTTTTTATTTTTTTTTTCTTTTTCATTTTCTAGGCGAACCACATTTTTCGAATTTCACAATGGACATTTATAACATACAATATAACGATTCGTTTTGCGTTGATATCTTACGTTAGATTGTGGTTTTTCACTCTTTCATGCTCATGCTCAGCGATCATTCGATATTTCTATCTCTCGAATTGAATGTGTTTATAAGCACAATTTGGCATTATTGCACGTTCACGCGCGCGCTAACGACTCCTCTTAATAACACACAAATACGCATACAAACTTAAAATCGAAATGATACACATGAATGCAAAAAAAAAAAAGAAAAAAACAAAATCACAACAAAAAAGAATGAAAAATATCACATTCGCTTCTCTCGGACAAGTTAGATTTGTAGAAGCACTTTATTGAATCGAGACTCGTTCGCAATAAATTATTTATAATGGACTTTTGATATGAATGCCGTAGATGTTGACGTGCCAACAATAATTCAGTTTAGTAGAAATCACTTGCTGAACCAAAGTCATTCAATGGGTTTCCTTTTAATGTATATAGAATTTACACACACACACA
The DNA here is from genome assembly GCA_029041755.1 of Resseliella maxima. Classification (NCBI taxonomy): domain Eukaryota; kingdom Metazoa; phylum Arthropoda; class Insecta; order Diptera; family Cecidomyiidae; genus Resseliella; species Resseliella maxima. The sequence goes on along the minus strand of JAQOWM010000955.1, from coordinate 444,843 downwards.
CACACACACACACACACACAAAATGTTTGTTTTTTTTATTTTTATTTTTATTTTCATTTGTATTTCATTTCATTTCATTTGATCTTCTGGTCAATTTTGAGGCCAGTTGCATTTCAAGCGGATGCTGTCATTTGTTCCCATTGAAGAATTTTGCCAATATTGAAAATGAAAAACAATCATTGGGAACATTCTTTTTGCGTATTAAATTTGAACGATCGTAAACAATTCTGAAGATTCAAGACACACGTGTTTTTGTCGTTGATACATTTGCTTGCTTATTTATTTCAATGTTATCATCATATTTCCATTTTCTATAATTCCATTTTCTTCATTTGTACGCGCACATTCAAAGATGTTTTACTTGCAACCAATTTGGCCAACAAAATTTAATTAATCGAAATGAAAAGGTATATAATCGCACAGTTGTAATTTATATTCTTGTTTTTCTATTTGAGAAAGGGTTGCTTGAACATAAAAGAATAACAAAATGTCTTGCGTTCTTAGTCGTTTGTTGTGAAAGGGTTTCTGTTTTTTTTTTTTTTTTTTTATTTTAAAAACAGAAGTCTCTTTCCTTTTGATAGAACAAATGATAAGGCCACACACACAAAAAATATGAGGGTTGAATTTTGATGATGAAAAAAGAAAAAAAAAAAAATAGGATGAAAACATGTAAACTGTAAACTCTATTCGTTTCGAATATTATGAAAAAAAAAAAAAAATGTTAAAAAGCAAGAAAAGTGGCAGCTAAATTAAAAGCGGAAAAAAGCCTAAGTTCGTAATTTTTAGAGTTTAAATGCACCTGCTTTGATATGGTAGTGTTATTATTGTCTGTGTGTGTGCGTTTTTTTTTTCGTCTTCTGTTCATGTTTCGTCTTTGGATAAAAGAGTTGTGGACACGATCAAGTAACATGATGGCAAATAAATGTGGAATTGTACGTTAATTTATCGGTACAACGGCAACATAATAAATTTAACGCATGCAAGCAGTAATTCTGGTAGCGACCACGAATGTTACGTTCAACAATGCGACCTTACTGTTAGAAAATAAAAGGTTCAACGTAATTTCAACTAAACGAAAAATATATAACATAACGACTGTGTATCGTTTAAATTTGATAAACAACATATTGTTAACTTTGCGCTGCACACTATGCAACTACGCACATTTGCATCAAAATAGAACCTATGATATGATGGATATGAGATATTCGAAAATTGTGGAAATTTCATGACTAAGGTTCCGGATTTTGAAAAAAATAAAAACTAATCAATTTTGTTGGCATTAAAAAGCTGATTATGCACCCATCGACATTTTAATTGAAAGCAATTTCAGTAAATGTTTGTGCTCATTCTTTTGCTGCTTTAAATCTATGCCATTCGATTAGTGATGACTATTTTGCAATAGTTCGGAGGCCATTCCATTGCCCAACTCATTTCGGTGACATTTGATAGAGTGTCGATCAATTTATTCAGATTCGAAATGAGGAGAAGAAGAAGAAGAAAGAGATATTTTTTTTTCTTTGCAAAACTAATCCAAAAAAAAAAAAAAACATGTTTCTTATTTACACGCGCATTGAAACGGGCGCATCGTCAATCAACGACACGGGCAAAACAAGTTGATAGTAGTTTTTCTTCTTTTCTAAGCAATAAAATCAACACATTTACACACACACAATATGCGTTGTGCGCACACATAATGGAGAGTGCGGTAAATCGATAAAATTGATTGAATTAACATTGGCATAAAATCAGAAAGAAGCGACATTTCGAAAACATTGGCGAACAAAAGCAAAAGTGTTAGAATTTTTCTGAGTTTCTGAAATCAGGTTTCAATTAACGCAGTAAAAAGAAAAACAAAATGCATTAACACGAGCCGTGTAATACGAAAAAAAAAAAAAAAAAAAAAAACATTATTTGTCGATGCTGATCTCGAGAGAGGAACGAAAAAAAAAAAGCGAAATGAAACAACATCATTTATAGGTAAACATGTTTATTCGTGTTGCTTGATTTTTTTCGTATTCGTCTCCTAGCCAGTTCAATAAAGTAAAATGAACAACGAAAATAAACGTACATTTATCGAATGCAGCTTAATGCAATGTATCCGAACAACATCAAAACTATAATATCGTTTCATGGCAACAACAACAACGATTCACTATAAATGAAACCAGTCTGAATTGAAGACCACATATTCCCATTCATAGAATCTGTTGAGTTTGAAAGAGAATGAAAGATGCGAGCAAAAAAGATGGAATAAAAGAGAGTACGCAAATAAAAACTGGAAACTCATCACTTGACATGTATTAATGGGTCCATGTTTGAACGAAATGGAACATGACATGAAATTCTTTTGAATGTTTTGGTAATCGTTGCATTTATGTGATGGAAACGTTTGCATGAGCTATTACGGTAATCAAGAAATTTGAAATTAAACATTCCGATCACGAAATTAAAAACAAATCGCCTCCCAATCATCACAAAAAACAATAACAATAACAACAACAACAACAACAAAAACACACCAAGATATTTATTATTTTACAAATTCTTTGCCACCTATTCTTAGTCAGTTGTTTTGAGAGACACAATTATCAGAAATTAAGGAAAGTAATTTCATTTTGCTTGCGGTGATGTCCTCAAATGATGATTGCCGCTTATCAAACAAAAAAAAAAATTTTTTTCTTCTTTGCCAATCGTACTGTTTCCAAGAATCTTTTAATTGTAATGGAAAAATGCATGCTCTTTTCTACAGTCAAATAATAAATGCTAATTATTATCCATTCCTTGTTCATTTTTCTCATCTCAGGTGCTTTGATGCAATTCATTGCATTGCACGTTATTAGAGAATCGTTTGTGTAAATTTATTAACTAATTTATTGTTTAATTTTTTTTTTTTTTTTTTTCTTGTCATTTGACTTTCTCTTGTTTGCACACTATTCTCCATTGACATTCCAATAACATGATGTATTGAGTATCAAGCAATGCTGTCGATGAAGATAATAATGAAGATAGCAATCAGAATTCCAATGCACAGCAATAGCAGCAGCAGCATCAACAGCAGCAGCAGCAGCAGCAGCAGCAGCAGCAGCATCAGCAATAACATCAACAATAACAGCAACTAATGTAAATACAATAGACTTAGGCTTCGAGAACGGAAACTTTTTGATGTCATCTCAATGAAAGCAATCAATATTTGAATTGAATACCGCACACTTGGAGACTGGACATCATAACAGACATGAAAATTCATCTAGCTTCGAATAATAACAGCAAACATTTCGATGTGAGCAAGTAGACAACATTCAACCCATGCAAGGATTATACAATAGCAATCAAGATGACATAGAAAAATAGTGTGCACAACTTACTTAGTTCGCTGCTGGGCAAACAGACGACTTTTCAGTCATTCATAATTATTGCAGTTTGCAAACGTGAAATGTTCCACTGTAATTTTGCATTGAATGTGGAAGAAAACCTGTGAATCACACTGGCTGGTGTAATGAGAGAGAGAGAATAAGAGAGAGAAAGAGAGAGGAAGAAAGAAAGAAAAAGAGAACGTCGTTTTCATGTGAGACTTTAAATTGTCTTTGTAACTCAGTTTGACAGAATCTTAACATTTAATGTATTCATTACTTTCAATTAAACATTTGCTTGAGGTGCACAACGAGAGTTACACAAATTTCTCATCACATTGACAAGCATAGATTCTTTAAAAGAGTAATAATAACTTTAATTTCAATTTTAATTCAAGTCAATCAAAAATGATTCAAATGTCTATTAATTCGACGGACTGTTGCTTACTCACTTCTTGTATTGTTTTGCGGGTCGAAGTCGCAGGTCAAGTATGTACGCGCGAGCATACAAAAATGTGTGTGTGTGTGTGTGTGTGTGTGTGTGTGTACGTAGGTCGTCAAATATGCAATAGATAGATAGAAACAATAGAGTAGGCTATTCAGAGTTGGTTGCAAATTTTAGGAACGGAAAAAAGAAGCTCGAAATGTTGCAAAGTTTGCAGGGCATAGATTAAAATTTTAAGCAGTCACTTCGTGATTTATTTTTGGTGTGCTTCTTTACTTCCACATAACAGCACATTTATACAAAATCCATTGCATTTTATGGTGCATGTCGACTGAACGCCTTGCTTCAAGCAATGTTTCAACAATCTTTTGAGAAATTATATGTATATCAATGAAGCCAAGAGTTTGGGCTACAATACAGAATAGAATAGACGAAATTCATAGCACATCATCACATTGAGGTCTGTGTTTGGCATATTAAAATTTACAATGCAGTCAGTTTCATAGATCGGCTCGATTCGGATCTACTCGATTCGAAACAAAAACAACACTCAATTTCGCACATTCGACTGCCGTGTATATAAACAGCAAAACAATGATCGGAATTACGTGCAACAGTGGAGCAAAAACAAAATCGTGTTTCATGTGGTAAGGCGATAATAAAATAATATGCAAATGGCTTGACCTTGTTATTGCTTTCTTTGGATAAATTTATATACCCGTTTCAAACGCCAGTCTAAACTGTATGTATGGATTTCTTTTTGTTTATGTACTCGTGTTTAATTTACAGAATGCAGTTTAGAATCAATTATTATTTTTCTTACGTTTACATTTTTAGCCAAATATTTGCATTTCTCACTCAACCATCGACCGCAATTCTCTCTATTTCTCTTGTTCTCTGTTCGTCTTTTTCTTTTATACAGCCGCGTCAAATGCGCATTATCGTAAATATTTTGTTGTTGTTGTTGTTGTTGTTGTTGTTGTTGTTGTTGTTGTTGCTTCTCGAAATGAGCTGTCAAGTACAAGGAAAATACATAACATATAATCAATTGGCAAAATATACTCAGTACATGAGAAATGGTTGTGTCAAGAATTTCGAGTTATTCAAAAGGGATTCACATCGAAGACTGAGGTTAATTTTAAAATTCAGTTGTATATACCACACGTGTGTGTGTGTGTGTATATAGCTGTATGCGCATGTGAAATGAATGTTGAAATTTGTCAGTTGATTAATTCTTTTGAATTATTGAGCTATCGAGCACGGCGCATATATTAATGCGTAGTTCAAGTGTCTTTTGGTGAAATAAAGCAACTATATACAAGCCCATATCACAAGCAAATATATTCATTTATATAATACATATAATCACGCTCACGCACATACATATGACATTTGTAGCAAATACTAAAAGAAGTTGACCTAATTTTACGCCTTTGATACCAATAAAAATGTTTATGATGAACAACAATGGCGAACGATACGATACCAATAACGGCTTAGATTATGTGGTCAATTAAATGCTCAAACCGTCAATTGTAATTCTGACATAAAGTCAACACACGCAATGAAATAAAGATGTGAACAAATTTTTGAAATCATGAACAGGCGACAATCAAATTTAGCTAAGAAATTGCCATTTTTATGTTAAATAAAAAAAATAAAAAAACAGTTTAATTACACAAATAAAAAAATTCAAATGAATTTCACACAGCTGCCATAATAACTGATGATTCCAACCGTTAAAATTACCAGAGTGGAAGAGAAGGATGAGAAAACAATTTTTATAGAATTTTTAGTTAAATGAAGATTCTCAATTTTCGATAAGTAGAATTTTTTTTTTTCTTTTTTTTTTTTTAAGTTATTGGCAAATTTTTGTGGATTGTGTTCGAAAAGAGTATGCAATAAAATTATTAGGTGGCTGCATTTTGTCGCGAATTAAATGTAGTGATTTATTCGTAATCAAAACGAAAAAAAACCAAAAGCATCATTATTTGTAGAGAGTGAAAAAAAAAATCATATTGCTGTTGAAATACAGCTAGATCATCAGAATGGCGGGTGCATTGAAAACCAAATTATGTATATAAGTAAATTGCTATTTTCTCACCGTGTACAGGCATTGTGTTTACACGGCAAAAATTATGGGAGTCTCGTAATCACATAAATCCAATGCATATCCACATATATACAGAAGCAAAAAAAAAAAAAAAAAAAAAAAACACACACAAAGCTCAAACAATACACGCAACGATAACGATAGCGAAGGCGACCGCACAACTATTTGAAGAAAAATGTACAAATTTTACGAACAATTCGTTTCTCGCAAAAAAAAACGAACGAAACACAATTCGAAAAAAAAAAAACAAATGAAAAATTAAAACCACACTAAGCCACAAAATTACATACACAAACAAAAAGTGCATTGACGGCAGCAAAAGCCACACTCACACACATACACACACACACACACACACACACACACACACACACACACACACACACACACACACGACAGAAATCACAACAACAATTATCCAACTCATTTATTTGCGTAGATTGTTTTCAGTGGATGATTTTGCGTGTTTTTCGGTCTGTACGCCTTTGCTATCAATATATCTTATTCTGTTTTGTTTTGTTTTTTTTTCACTTTTGTGAATTATTTATCGAAGAAAAGCGCAAATTTTTCGTTACCATTTTGATGGATATTCCTCATTATTCACAATACGTTTATGAACAGCGAAAACCAATATGATTCGTTCACCTACACACACACACACTCAGACAAAAAAAAAATTATATACAAAAATACTGTTACATACACTTCAAACGCATATTTTAAATGTGTTGGCAATATATTTCTAGGCTCTGTAAGACGAAACGATTGGTAAATACCATTTGACAGTAACAGAAATACAATGTTCAGCTGTAATAGACGCTATTTAGAGAAAAAAAAAAAACGTAATATGTATATAATCGTGTCTATTTAACATATGACCTTCAGTTAAAAGCTAAGATTGAGTGTGAGCGAAAAAAAAAATTATTAATAACAGCACCAACAATAACAATAAAAACCGTACGCTCACACACACCGTGAATTAATCAATGCAAAATATTTCCTGCTCATGAATATTTATGGCGATTTTTTTTTTCTTCTTCTTCTTCTTCTTCTTCTTCTTCTTCCTTCTATAGTGTTTCGTGCTAGTTCTACCATGATTTTTTCTCTATTTCTCTTTTCTCTCGCTTCTTTTCATTGCAAATTATAAAAATTTCTACCTTCTATTCATTACATGTGCGCACACGATGGTGCTAACGTGAGATGAAATAGTGACGGTGTTGTTTCGATTCAATTGACTTTGATTCGTATGATGGCCAGTGCGGAATGCACGAGTGCACGATAGAAAAATGCGGTGAGAAAAAAAAATGCAACAAGCAGCCGTAACAGCAACAAATAACAGCCAACGCAAGTAAGCAAACAAGCACATCAATAATATTTTTGTATGGAAAATGAAATGCACACAATTATTTAGGTCTGAAATAATTACATTAAAATTGAGAGAGAGAGAGAGAGAGAGAGAGAGGTGAGAGGGAGAGAAAGAAAAACAAAAAGAAAAAAAAATGTGTAAATGCCTAAATTAGCGCATTCAAATGCCAATCGAACTATGGTTGCCAATCGATGTAAATGCGTCAATGTGAAAATGAGTATATTTGATTAATTTGTTCGTATAAAATTATTAGTTTGTATTACTAGACACCGTTTAATTGTAGACCCATATTTATTTTAATTTTTTGTTGTTTTTTTTTTTGTCGCTGTTGATTCTTTCCGTTTGTCGTTTAAATTATTTTTCTTCGCTGCTCAATTTCAAATCAATTCAATTGCCGACTTGCAATTATTTGAATGATTCAATTAACATTTGCCGGCAAATATGTCCGCATTTTTTCTTTTTTTTTTTTTTTTATTAAAAACGATGTTTAACAACTATTCGGCAGTTTATTAATTGTTTTAACAGCCATGAGAATTTTCAAATTGAATAAAATCATAGTTTAGAACAATGTCGGTGTAAAATATTTCATCGTGGCAATTTTTAGTTTCACTGATGATATATACACACCTCAGAAAAGGAAAAAAATAAAACAAAAGGTGCTTAAAATTGGTTTTAATGTTACCATAATAATGAGCGTTAAAACTATTTTTGCCCATCTGATAATGAATGCGTGTGACTTTTTTTATTTTTCCACAATAAATTCTGATAGTCTATTGACTAAACTGAATGGATTATTCTACCTATATACATTATGATCGCAGCAAAATTGCGTATTTGAAAGAAGACACAAAAAAAAAAAAAAAAAAAAAAAACCCAACGAGCATTTTGATGTTTATTTCAACTATATTTTATTTATATTTTATTGTTTTATTTTTGCCACCAAATATACTGAATTTGTCTGGAATGGTGCGTAACAAATGCAAAACTCAATTAGATAACGCTCTGCGAGCTATTCTTCGCGCTTATCTGAATCATTTTGTAACTTTTTGACATTAACTAATTTATAAAATATAAAAATAAAAATGAAGAGAAATATTCACCGCAAGTGTATATTAAAGAGATTATCGGTTTTTTAAGAGAAAATTTATGCAAATTATTCACATTCTTTCTATACTTAATTAGTAAAATAACATTTTGTATTTTTGCACTTATATCACTTGCCATGGCTATTTAATTGTCTTAAAGATGGCACATCTTATAATCAAAAATCAACATTGTGGCTGGATTCAGTTTGGATGAATTTTAAGTTTGTTTTAGATTAGACGGTTTTCTAACTTTAAACTTAAATGTTTATCACCGAATTCAGGTAGCAAATTAATTCAGAGTTTTATTTATGGAAAAAGGAATCATAATTTAACACTTGACACTCTTGTCATTTCAATTATATGTAAGTTCTCTTGTCAATACAAAAACAATAGCCCACTGTTATGTATTATATAATATTTGTTATCGCTGACAAAATGAATTTTAAATATGCCCATAAAAATGGATGTTTAGAAAAATTCATTTCGAACAAAATTGTTCTTGGCCCATACATGAAATTGTTCAAAAATTTATACTTATAATGTGTGTAAAATCGTCAATTTCAATTTCAATTCCGAATGCGATCATTATCATTGTCAAGCACATGAGCACACAACTGGGGGCAATTCTTATCACATTTAAATTGTGTGATGAATGGATGGTGTCGTTTGTGTTGCTGTTCCAATCTCTTTACTGATTTTTCGCACTAAATATAGGTTAATGTGATAATTGATAACAATGTAATTAAATTCAATATGCATCAATGTTAAATTGCATCAATTTGAGAATGCAAAGCAAAAATTGACTAAATTTCCATTTCAAGAATTCAATGATGAGCGTGAAAATTGGTACACGTGTGTGTATGTGTGTGTGGGTAGGTGATTAGGGGAAAGTAAAAATCTAAATAGTAATCAACGACTAGAGAAAGAGTGAAATGAACAAAGACCCGCGAACACAGAAGGAAATTCAAGCAAACAGCCAAAGGGTTGATGTTTTGCCTAAACAAAAACGTCGTACAGCTATTCATCCCAGTGCTATTTAATTATGCATATAGACTGTACAATGTGATTGTGAACACATGATGCAATGGAGGCACCAATGAGGGAGTCAGGTAATAATAATTCATGTCTTATCAGCTTTTCAGTTGTTTTTGGTTTTCATTTTCTATTTTATAGTCATTTCATTTTTTTTTTCTTTGTTTTTTTTTTTTTTTTGCTTTGTTTTGTTTTGTTTCGAGACTTACTGCGTTCTTCTCATGAGGTAGTAGTCTACACCTTTTTCATTCGGCGACAAAAACGAGAACGGGTAAGCAAACCAAGATAGTATTTATATATTTATTGCGTCGTTTGTGTATTTTAATATTATGTTTTCGCTAGTTATGCAGGCTGTCTTTGAGTATTCGTACAATATACTATATACATATATATAACTCGTGGTCCTCTTTGCTTTTTTTGAGAGTGATAGAGACAGGGAGAGAATAGAGAGAGAGAGAGAGAGAGAGAGAGAGAGTGAGAGCTGCCTCATTTTTGTATCATTTCGTATATATTTCTGATAAAGCGAATAATGCGCATAGTTGTAACAATGAATTTCATTTGGAACATGGTTCTCTTGCGGGCTGATAGATAAAATTATTGCATGACTGATAAAAAATGAATAAGTTTACATTTTCACTTGTTTCGAAATAATCAGCCATGGCACCGACATTTGAATATCGCACGACACTTACAAAAAGGCATTACGTTTTTTTTTTTCCCTTTTCATTTCATTTTATTTAGTACAAAATTAGTCTATTAGCGAAAATGAGAGAAACATTGTAAATGATAATAACAAAGGCAATGACAAATATTTTAATGAATTGATTTGAAACATTAGATAATAAAGTTCATTGAAAATTTTATTACTTTAATTGATAAAACTAATGAAATCTAAGAGTTGAGGAACGGGTAAATGATAATTCTATAGCAATAAGAAGGAAGCACTTTTTATCGATGCAATAAAATTCAATTGAAACCGAAATGGTTCTTTTCATTCTTATAAAATGTTGAGTTCATGATTTGGCGCCATTGCACACAAAACACCTTTTTTTCTCCAATTCTTCGAAAATTTAAATTACTATCTGATGCAAAAATATTTCGCGATTCAGTTTATCAAAAAAAAAAAAAAAAAAAAAGAGAGATAGGTAGACATAGGCAAAGTCTATAACATACAGAGTGAATACGTTTCCAATTCCGGATGTTCACATTTTAAGTATATGTTACGTAAGACCCACTTTTTTTTTAAAACGTATTTCGGGCGTTTCTTGTTACAATTTGTTTCGTGTAACAACAAAACCAGGAAAAAAAAGAAGATGTTTATTTTAAGTTCTTCTGGGATTTGAATGAAATAGTTCAAAAGAGCATATGAAATGTAAAAAATGTCGATCGTTGAAATGGGCGAATACAATATCTTATTAAGCTGAAACCCTCTGATGTGATGTGTACAAAATGCAATATTGTGCAAGCAAAAATCTAACCAGCGCACCAAAATCCATTTACGATCACACTTGGTGACATCATTGTGCGAGTACGTTGCAAATGTATGAAATTGTTCGTTTTCACTTTTAATTTTAAAACGTTCATCCCGTTCAAAGGGTAGATAACGATTCATTACACATGAATCCCTTGAGGGTGTTTTTGTGCCGCTCAAACGAACTTAATAATTTTGCTACAAAAGCAGGGTGTTAGACTTAACATACATTATTTGCCTGAAATGAAGAAAACGATTATGACAACGAACGAAAATAGAGATAGAGATAGAGATAGAGATAGAGATAGAGAGAGAGAGAGAGAGAGAGGTGTGTGAGTGAGTGAGTGAGAGAAAGAGAGGTAAAAAGAGAGAGAGAGAGAGATAGAGAGATAGATAGAGAGAGAGAGTGTGTGTGAGTGAGTGGGTGAGAGATAAAGAGAGAGAGAGAGAGAGAGAGAGAGAGAGAGAGAGAGAGAGAGAACACTGATAGACCGACAAAACAGGACCCGAACATAAGAGACGTAATTCGGTTCCCCGTTCTATTCTAGTTGCGCTCATTCAATGATCGACACCTCAATTCATGTGCATAATCAAAAATAATAGCAATTGAGAAAAACGAACAACAGTGGGGGCACAATGAACATTTAGACGCTATTCTATTAAGTCTTTTTTGATAACAATAATAATAATAATAATAATAATTTGATTGTTGCGTAGCCAATATTCTGTGCGCTTTGTTTGCACCAAAGCCAAATTGCCGTTCTATTCGTTCTTGTTGGATGCATAAATTAAAGTGCGTAACGATGATTAAGTCGTTATAAATTATCATTTTTTTTTTCTCTCTTTCTCCGTCTCCTATGCTCATGATGTCTTTTTTTTATTTAACTTTCATCATGATTTGGATTACATATCGTTTCACTTGGCGTCTTTCATTGGTGTTGAATCTATGCATACGCGTAACGGATGTGCATAACTCTCAGAGGAAATTTAGACTTGATCTCTTCTTCTTCTTCTTCTTCTTATTTTCTTTCTATTTGTGTGCAGATTTTAGATGCGAATACAAATTGAATTCCATCTTTTTAATTCATTTACTGGCTGGAGTTGTGATTACGTTGCTCATGTCTTCGAAGTAAATTAATAATAAAAGTAAAATATACGTTTTTATACATTTTTACGTTAAGAAGCTGTGGGTATTCACACATTGTATTCTTCAAAGTATAGAAAAAAAAAATGTATTTACTATCCATGGCTTGGATCGTATGCACAGTTAAAGACTAATACCGGCACATGTGATTACGTACTAAATAATGTTATTCTCTTTAAAAAAAAAAAAAAAGACGAAATCGTGCTGAATGAATTTCGTGAGTAATTTTTTGCTTGTGCTCTTTTTCGTTATTTTTCTTTTCTTCTTTTTTCATTGTTGGAAATTCTTTTTTTTTTTATTATTGTTATTGTTGTTGTTGTCGTTGTCGTCGTTCCATCGAGTACTTTTTTTTTTACTTGTTTGCGTTGAACGAGATTAAATAGCGTTCACTTTTGAGCTCCTGACCAAAAAAGATAGACAAAGATGCGTCTTGTGTTGTATATGTTTGTTTGTTGATGACATGAAGCTAAAATAATAATTAATACTCGTGAGTGAAACTCTTCTTTCAGCTGATGATTTTATCGCCCATCACCATTCAAAAGCACGATTCTCCTGATTCGCCAAAGTTTTCCATGTAAAAGTGGCTCACTGATCGAGTGCTCGCGCTTTGACATGAAAATGTTTTTTTTTTTTCACTTTGCTTTAAATAGGAGAGAGAGACACAACGGAAAGAAGAATAAGATTGCGCGTCGCGGGTCATACACTATTTGTACATGGTAAAAAAAGTGTGTGTATTTTTTTTTTTTTTTGTTATATGTGTCCCGAAATCGGCTGTTGCCCTGCCGCAACATATTGTCAAACACCAAACATACGAGTGTGTCTACGACTAAATTATAAAGAAAACGGAAATGAATCTTTCAAAAATTAAAGAAAAAAACAACAACAACAACAAAAAATACAACACACAGGAGAACTGCCACTAAATTTCGAACGATTAAATCTTTCTTTGAATTATTAAAGTTTTCTTTTTTTTTTCTCATTCTTTCCTTTTTACCTTTGGCGAATACCCAGCCAAAACAAAGACAAACATTTTTATTCAAATGAACACGAAAACCAAAAAAAAAAAAAAAAAAAAAATCAAATGAAAACCTTAACATACAATATACTGAGCTCGTTCACTTTCATATGCAGTACTCAATTCACGATTGTTAGCACAACAACATACGTTGCGTAAAATGGGCATCGTTGCGCTTGCATTTAATAAAGCACTCTTTTAGGAGCGCACACAACAATGCGATTCATAAATCAATGAGTTCAATTGAGTACGTTGGCTCTGCCCGATGGCTAAATGTATTGATGCGTTCAGAATCAACAAATCAAATGTGCATCCGTCAACCGTCACATACGAACGAAAATTGAAAATTCTCCACTCATGACGTTATCATAAATCTTTGAAATTTTTTCGATTATTCGGCGGAATTTCGATAGTTGTTCGATGATCAGTAAGCATTCATTTCATTCAGTTGACGATGGCAGTTTACTTGTTCATCATCTGTAGCAACAGCAGCAGTAGCAGCAAACAATTTTTTCTCATTTCCATCGTATATGATCATGAATGATCGCAATACATTCACAATAATATTTCGAATGTTATTCATTTGAAATTTGTAGATTTTCCTTCATCTGGCAGGCACATCGACGACGATTGCAGGTTGCATTTGTATGTATCACCTTGCCTTTGTCTTTCATTGAAAATTTTCAAAAAAAAAAAAAAGAAAAAAAAAAGTCAAAAACTCCACAATAAATCAGATAACGAATTTCAGTTTTACTTTTTATGACTTCAAAACTCATATCTGATTTTGTTTTGTGTCTGTGAAATAAGAAAAAAAATATAAAAAATAAAAAATAAAAAATAAAAAAATTATAAACAAAACCAAAACTGAAAAAAATCGTTCAGTTGTTCGGTTGGCGCGCGATTGAAATCTATTCGCTTGCTTTACGAATTGTTTCTCTATGTCTTTACCTCTCATTGGGTGTTTTCTTGTCATTGTTGTTGTTGTTGTTGTTGTTTATTTTTGTGTGTAAGTGTGAGTGTGCAGGAGTTTTGGATTATTAATAGAAATACGCGGGCTGTACAATCGATTCGGCAAATTCGTACAAATCGCGCGTACAAAACAAAAGAACGTTCACGCCAGAAGAAGTCATAATCCAAAGAAACAAAATTCTGGTTATTTGTGCTGCACATAGCGCACAATAAACAAATCACACAAAAATGTATTTCTTTTTCGTTTTCTTTTTTCTTTTTTTTTTCTTTTTTTTTTTGTTCTGAAAGTGAAGAAACACAAAGCGAAACATACACTGAAATAGCATATGTACACACCGGAAACCAGATAAACGTGATCTCCCGAATGGGTCACAGGAACGATCGTACGTGATGCAACATTACAGACATTGGCTTTACCAGAACTTTACCATTATATTTCATTGTCATATCAAGAAGCATTCAAAAGAAATGAAATGAAGTCGGGAGTTACAGTGCAATCGGTAATGCCGACGACAGAGTGAAAGAAAGACAGATAGAATTATTGGTAATGAGTGAGATAGAGCTTATGAAACGATTGCGTGGTATTTCATATCTCCATCTTTTTTTCACTATAGTTATATTGCTTATGTCGGCTGAATTGAGACTGAAGGTGATACATTATTTGGAGTTCGTTGATTTCTTGCCGGGTTCCATTGTTCTCTTCAACTCAATTGCAAAAACAAAAGATGCGAAACAAAAATGAAATCCGCCCGGCAAAACAGAAAAAGAAATAAAATAAGAGATAGAGTGAGAGTGAGAGAGAGAGAGAGAGAGAGAGAGAGAAGAGAGAATAAACAAACAATCTAAATGTCTTAAAGAAAGTGTCTCGAAAGGAATGATCCTCTGTGATGATGACTATTTAATCGAGAAAAAAAAACAATATTGGAATAGAAGAATGTCCGTGTAAATTGTTGTAGTTTGAATGAAATAGTGAAATGAAAGTAACGACTTGAAATTTGGAAATGAACACACACATATTTTTATAAATTAAATTCAACGAATACGACGTGAATCAATTGTTTTCTTTTTCGGTTCCACTGAAAGTTGCAAATAATTTAACGACTGTGCGATGTCATTTCCTTTTCAGATGATAGATGAATGTCATTTATTGCCGACTTTATTGCGTTTTTTTTTCTTTTTTTTTTTTTTTTGAACTCTTCAGTTCGCTATATTGTCGAAAAGAATGTGTCTTTATCCTTAGTTTATAAATTCACATTTTATATTTTGATACGCGTTCACACTGTTTCGCTCAAAACATTGTTCATTTTATAATTTATTTGTGATGTTTGTGCGTTCGTCTAAACGAGCTTCTTGTTTCGGTCACATCAAGCATTATAAAACTTACAAACGAATAAATACTATTTAAAATGTTTATAATATTTTATGACTCAACTAAATCTCGAGAAAACCAACGAAGGAAATCGAAAAACTTGAGACAAAGAACCAACGACAACAAGTAACAATAGCAAACAGCAACAATAACAACAACAACAACAGAAACAGTAATAATAAAAGAAAAAATCATACACCAAATCATAACCCATATCTATTTTGGCCCCGCCATAAATAAGTTTCATTCGGAAATATGTAAGAGTTGCAAAGTTGGACCATTGTTGTACATATTTTAGTCAGTTTATACAAAATTATAAAACATAAGCAAATGGAGACGAGAATGACGACGACAACAACAACAACATCAACGGCATAATAACACAAACAACTGCAAAAATAAGGAATGAACCACAACATCAACAACAAAAACAACAACAATAGCAGCAACAAACAAGTATGAACGAACTGAAAAAAAAAGAAGTGCGACAAACCAACCGAAAAAGAGATGTGCAACAAGTAGCTAACAAATTATGTAAATAAATGCACAAATCTGTTGTATATAAAATATTGAACGGAATAAAGACAAAAACTGATCCTGAATACATTAAAATCGGCAACACTAGAAAATATATCGAAAAAGGCCAACCCAACCAACAAACACAAAGTGAAAATACAAATCGTACTACATTCACAGGCATTAAACTTGAACGGCTATCTGTACCATACCCGAGTTAGAGACAATTGAAAATCATTCCTCATCATAAACATATTCCAAGTCATTTTTTTCCTCTTTAAGTTCAGCGCACGAAGCAAACTGCGTGTCAGCTGAAAGAAAGATAGAAAGTGAACAAGCTTAAATGAAAGAAGAAAAAAAAAAAAAAAAGAAAAAAAAAGGAATACATTAAACACGAAGTGAATATCTTTATTCGAGGATGGTATCGAGCCAGCAAATATATCACATGCTAATGGGAATAAAGAAATGCAGAGATGATTCGAAAACACAGTTGAAAACAAGATACTGAAGATGGACATGTTGCATAATGATAATCGCTTTATTATATAATTTGCATTTATTTATATTTGTAATTCGGTTCATAATATGATTCTTTTTCACTGACAGAGCTGCAGACAGTGAGTGAATGAAGCGAAAAAAAAAAAAAAACAACAACAACAGAACTGAATAAAGAACAAATTAAAGTCGGCACACTTTCCTTTTTCAAGAACTTAAATTATGCATTTTCTCAAGAGCAACACACTACATTTCATACATACATTCGTTCATTCATGCGTAGCATACATACATACATACATGAGACAATATTTGTGTTTCAAAAAACCAAACCAAACCAAATGTAAAAAAAAGGCATCCGTAAAGAAATCAGGGGCAATTAAATTTCAAGCTCACACTATATTGTGTGAGCCTAAAATAAGCATAACGCTTTGCAGAGATGGGGGAACAGACTGCACAAGAAAAATGATAATGAGATGCATCACTAATGTCATGTGGTAAATTATAAATTATCATATGAGAGAAGTGTATGAACAGTAACAATCCGATGCACGAAAAGGCAAGTGGATGATGATGTTGTGCATATCAAAAGAATATTATGAACTTTACTCGTCTCTTCGTGTTTTTTTTTTTTTTTTTTTTTTTTGTTTTTTTTTTTTTAACCAATCTGGATTTGGTTTTCATTTGGTCTGCCTCTGTGGTGCTTCTCTCTTCTTTTTTTTTTTTTTTTTTTTTTTTTTGTCGGGTTGAAAATTTATAAACAGTAGCTACCTGTTGATATAAATTTATTAATCGCATCCGATGAATAAATTATTGAATGATTTTACGATTTTGCACAACACCAACGGGCACTCGCATTTGCATGGCTTATGAAGATTCTATTCCGTGGCGTTCAAAATTTACTTTTTAAGGATTAAAATTTTTTCACGTTCGAAAAAAATTGCACATCTTCAACACAATAAATGAATTAGTTAATTCAGTAAATAGTTTTCAATGATATGTTGTTAATCAAACTAAGACTATGGTTACAATTACGATAACAAGCAGAGCTTATCGAATTAAAGTGAGAAACAAAACATTATTTTAAGGTAAAACCATGTAAATATTTAATGGTTTATTTTTTTTATTTCTTGACGCAAATTCATCATTTTGAATATTGGATAAATGTCTAGATAAATGTTCGGTTGAAATTACGCATAGTGGATAGAATTGACGTGCGATGAATGCTAAAAGAATATTCTTCAATGGATGAAACTTATTCGATGATTTGTAATGGAATCAGTGAAGAATACCTCATTTTCAACATGATATTCAATTTTTTTTTTTATATATAAGTTCAGACATTATCTGGGTTCATGTTCGCTCTACTTGATTAAAACGAAAATTTGCATTTTATTTAGTTTTCTTTTTTAATTAAATTGCGAGCAAAAAAAAAAAACGTTTGAATATCCGTTTCCATTACACTAAGTTTGATCGATTCTTTCAAAAATGTATAGTATACAGTCGACATCAAAAAGCGATGGACATAAAACGAAGAGAGAACACTCATACACATAAGTTCTATAGAAAAAAAATTATTCTAAACAACAGCTCTGAATTTAATGAAACAGTCATATTGACTTTGCTTTTTCATGCACTATAACATAATGGATATCTGTTTTCGATGAATAATTGTCATAAGGAGTTTTTATAGATTATTGCGAAAAAAATTTATAAAAATTAGAATTGTTCAGTACCCGTTTTTTTTTTTTGCTTTCTAATCTTTCTGTCGCAGACACTAGATCAAAATTTGTTGAAATATGTTATTTCAGATATTCCATCAACAATTATTGATGTCTTTAAATGGCTCTTAAAGAAGTACGAATGATATGAGAAACGAACGAAAAAAAAAAAACATATTATGGAAGACAAATGTTTTCTCTGAAAACCATTAAAAGAGTCGATCGCGTTGATAATTTCTAGTTTTGTTGACACAGAAAATGTATCGGTGCTGGATTACAAATGAAGTGGTTATTCCACCTGAAATCTTGTGTATGATTAGTGTTATTCGATAATGCGTCCATCATGTGATGTGATCCAACTCTTAGCTTATGTTTAAAAACTGTGAGAAAGTAGAAGCAAAAAAAAAAACATTTTTCTAACGGTAAATCGTTTTCTCATCGGTATTAACGCGATTGAGCGATAGGGAGAAAATCAAGTCTGCCAAAAAAATTTCTAATCTCAACCAATCCAATGAGCAATCGATAAACGCTATCCCACACACAAATCATTTATATTTTCGAATCGAAAATTTCGATGCGAAAAATGTTAGCGGGAAAGGCAGAGAGAGAGAGAGAGAGAGAGAGATACGCAGCCCAACTTTACAGAAGGTTATTCAAATTTCTTAGAGTTTCACGCAAGATGCGCAAAGATATTAAAAATATTCAAACCATATTCGATGTTGGAGAGCAGCGCACTTTACAAAACATTGCTGATGTATCCATAAAAAAAAATATCACATCAAATATAAACATGGCAACTGCATTCATGACTTTTTTTTCTCGCATTTTTCAATTAAAACTAGCCCAAAAACCCTAATTAGATATCGTCTCCATTTATGTAATAACAATCTAGACATTTTGCAAGCGCTACCAAAGTTATGTGTTAACAACATCGGTGATGATACATTTTTTTTTATATGTTATTAATACGTACAACAGTGAAAGAATATATATATATACATATTTCAATGTTGATTTGATCTTTGTTGCGTCTCTATATCTCATCTATATATGATCAACAACGCAACAGCTATGTATTCTTTCTTTAAATAATATACTTCGGCAGTGTGATTGTCACCATGTTTTTGATATAGTGAACTGCACCTTGCGATATAAATCAATGAAAATGTTGTTCTAACTGTTGCCCAAACCAATTTTAAACCGGACCGTATCATTGAATTTCACCAATATGTTGTTCAAACTAGCTATAATTCAATGGTGATAAATCGAATGATTGTAGCCCATGATAGAGGAAGGCTGAACTCAAATGTAAGAGATTATAGACATGATATTATTTTCATTTTTTTTTTTTTATTTCTCTTCTCTCTCTCTCTCTCTCTCTCTCTCTCTCTCTCTCTCTGTCTCTTTTCTGTCAAGCAAATATTCAAAATTTCATGGAATAAAACATGTATTTCTATACATTTCGAGAAACATATTTGAAAATTCACAAATAAAATGAATTATATCAGAAACAACCAATCGGAACGAATGAACGAAGAATATATAGTTAGATGATGATTATATATGTTTAGATCAAAATACATAAAGAAGAATCGAGTGTTGATCATCATCATCATATCTTTCAATCTTCATGAAGATCTGCAGAGATGTTCCAATTTAACGCCAAAAAACGAAAAAAAAAAAAAAAATCAAATTTTAATGATAGCCGGTTTTCGTGTGAATTCAAGTTGAACTGTTACTTGGAAGAATTATCCATACGATAAAGAATGCTTGACCATCATTAATATAGATCGATGCTCAGTCATGAATTCACCTGTAATATCGATGCATGTGGTCGGCATTGCGTGCACCAAGTAATGAACGAATCCATCACACTAAATAAATGCTCAATCATAGTTCCTTTGAAAATTACACATTCAGAGAGGAAAAAAAAAGAGAGAAAAAAAGAGAGAAAGATTATTTTATTATTGTATTCTGTAGAGTATGGGGCACGTGCTCAACAGCAATTGAAAGAACAAACACGAATGAACGGAATGCTGAGCATTGAATAAAAACGATTTCGATTATTACGATCGTTCAACAATATTATCATCCATGAAAAATCTTCTTGTAGAAGCGAATGGTCAGTATAATTGATGAATGCTACTTGTCTTCTTCCACATTATCGTTATTCATGTTTGAGTGCTCGTGATGTATTGGCCGATCAATTCTTAGCAACTTTTAATTGCTGAATATTATGTGTGTGTGTGTGTGAGTTCTCTGTTTTTTTTTTTTTTGTTTTTTTTTTTGTTTTTGTTTCAAATCATATAAAACAAAACGCAGATTCAATTAACACGTGATGGATAATTTTAATAAATTCATTTATAGAAAAACATTTTCAATTATTAAGTTGTTATTTGCACGTAAAGAATTATTTTAGTCAATTAATACTTCAGTCAATAGATGAAAGTGATTGAATAATTTAACGAACAATCAATTTATATGAGAATATGTTTACCGTTTATGAGTGGCAGTCGGAATTCTTTTTGCTCATAAAATATTGAGTTAAATAACGGTAAATGTCAAAAGAAAAAAAAAAAAAAAGAAGACATGATTTGAATACAAAAAATAAATCAATGTGTGTGCATAAGCGAAAACATCAGAATGTGTGTACGGAAAGAGATCAAAGATTTAGCAAGCCTTTAAGTAGATTGTTCTACATGCATTGAAATTTCAAATTTCATTCCAACAGATAGCTTCGTTATATACGATTTGGTTGTATCTTTTGGCTGAAACACAAGCTCGCCTTTACAATATCGAATTGGCTTAGCACTTTTACGAAATCCACGCAGACACATGGTAAAAATTCAGAACAACTGCGTGGCTATATAAGCGATCGCACCTCTCACAAAATGTTGTCCCATAATAAACGAATAAATAAACAAACAAACAAACAAACAAACAATACAGTCCCACACAATTTCTTGTGTCAACCGAATATATTGCAAATCGATTAAGATCGGCAACGATACCGTACGTTTTGTCGTCCTCTAATTCAAAACAATCAATTTGTTTTTTCTCCCTGGTATATTGGGAAATTGCAGCGCTTTAAGCGGGTCAAAAATCTTTACGGAAAAAAAACCGAATTGAAAAATTAAATACAAACCGGAATCGTTTAATAACATAACAATTTGAAGGTATAAAACAAATAATTATTTGTTATGTTTAATGGAAAGAAATTATGCTACTGGTTAAAATAGACAATCTATAATCATATGCAGCACTGATTTCTGTGAATGGAAAGGGGAAATTAATTTGTTTGGATATTGTAAAAGATTTAAATAAAAATCATAATGAAACATTTTGAATAAATTATATTAAAATTTTGTCCAAATCAATCTTAATTTCTGAATATATTGTAACACTGTTAGAGTGTTTTGAACACACAGAAGCCCCTTGTTAGAATATATAAGTAGATAGTTTCTTAAATTTCACTTTTTTTTCCATTTATGCAATATAGTTTTAACGCGAGAGTACTTTGATATTTTATTTTAATGCAAGATACACCTTCAGTGAGCTATTAAACATTGTTCATAAATCGCTGTTGATGCAAGTTCATATAACTAAATGTAGGTGGTTTTTGTCTATTTTCGTATGATTTGTTAAAGTTTTCTACGGTGTCTACTCGGTTTTACTGTGTATTTTTTCATGTTTAAAAATGCATTTGAGGTGCGTTCAAATGCTTGTGTAAGAAGTTGCACAGTCCAAAACATGAATTTTATTTTCACAAATAATGTGCGATATTATCATTGCTTTTCATACTGCAAGGAAAAAAAAGACAATAAGAAAATGGAGGGGAAAAAAAATAAAAAATAACTGCATAACAATCGAAAAATTGTCATCGTGCTTGAATTTGTTCGCATTTAAGTTTTTACAATAAAAATAAAAATCATGACGAAAATAGTCACAGTTATGAACATAGTAACAAACACAAATCATATATTTATCCCGATCAAATGTTAAATATCATTGTAAATATTTGGTTCATTTTTAGTCAGAAGAGCATTTTGTCACTTTCTCTCTCTTTTTCGTGTGTTTTTCTTTTCTTTTCTTTTCTTTTCTTTTTTTTTTTTTTTTTTGAATTTCCATTATTTTGACTCTTTTACATAATTGAATGACAATTGCGATGCATTTGTTGCACAAATTTTTCACAGGCATTGAAAATAGACAAACCAGACATTTTTCAAAATATTAATTCAGTACTTATCATTAGCATAATGATTGAAGAGCGTCTGATTATTTAGATTTCATTACTCTTTTTTTCTGAACACAAGCATTTCAAAGCAATCAAATATCAATGAAAACATCATGCGAAATGCTAGATTTTAGTATTTATAATATTTTTTATTGCCATAATACATCTATTAATGATGTTTTTTTTTTTTTTTTTTTTTCAACTAATAATACTGATAATACTGATAATATGCAAAAATGATATACAACAAAACGCTTTAACAAAGTGAATCACAGTCAAAACTCAATATCATACAGTTGTAGTAAAATGTTCATATCCCTTTCTTTATTCATAAATAGGTAAGTGTGCGATTAGGTATTTGAGTAGAAATTACCACAAAAATTGAAAATGTATACGCACATACAAAGTAAAATGCCAGCATATAAAATAAGAGAAATGAAAAGAGAAAAAGTGTCTAAATAAATAGCATCAAAATACCTGACCTAGCCCCATTTAATGCATTATTCATATATTCAAACAATTCAAAACAACTGAAGAGAAAAAGGCTAAGAAAAATTACAAGCAACCGCATTAAAGCACAACAACGCGGCGGCATTTTTTTTTTTTTTTTTTTTTGCTCTCAGTTTAACACATAAAAGCTGAGCCAGTGAAATATATCACGCCGAAAAAAAAGAAATATATGCGTGTGTATAAATTGAGTGATCCAAGGAGGCAAACCGTAGAGGAAGCGAAAATAGAAAGAGAAAGAAAATCGATGATATGAATTCAAATTCAAAATGCCACCACTACCAATATGTTGGCTGTTGTTTGAAAAAGTGTCCGTATAACGAATGGCATGTGTATAAGTTTGTATTTATGGAAAGAATTCAGAATAATTTTTTTCTTTTTTTTTTTTATTTCTCTTCTGTTTGGAATTTTGTATGCGAAAACGGAAATAAAATTGACGCCTTGATTATTATTATTGTGTTGTAACACAAATACAATACTTAAATTCGCGTGCAATCTTAGAGCCAATAAAAGTTCAGAAATCAACAGTTGATACGACTGAAAAGAGTAAATGACGAAAGAAAGAAAGAAAGAAAGAAAGAAAGAAAGAAAGAAAGAAAGAGAGATACACGCACACATGCAAACAAGTAATCGAATCGAAAACAGGCTCTCAAAAATAGCTTAAATCTCATTTTATTGGACGAATTTTTGGTTTATACGCAACAAGTGTATATCACTGGTACTATAATGTTATATCATTTTCATGTAAATGAAGAGATTTCGTAAGGCATGCAAATGTATATAGACCGCAAAAATAATATCAATAAGCGATACACAACCATTTATATCGAATCGAAACTGAGAAATTTTTTTTTTGTTGATTTTGCGACAATGGAGAAATGCCAATTAACCGCATATAGAACATGACAAATATTACACCTGGGAAATGTTTTCGGTAGTTTTTTTTCCTGTCACCGGACAACAATACAACAGAATCACAAATAAGGATGCAAAAAATGTATGAAAGTCCACAGAAAATTCGAAATGAAATGATTGTGGTTTAACAAAAAAAAATAAAAAATAAAAAAAAAAATGGAAACATGTTGTATTCGGCTTGATGATACTTGTAGAAGTGGTTACCGCATCTCAACTCTTTAAAAATGTGGCTTGAGTACTGTAGGGCAAATAGAGAAAAACATGGATAAAAAAAAAAAAATCTCGTTCATAAATGCAATGAGAATTTATTGCTGAGCATACAAAAATTGATGCTTGTTGTAATGGATTCGCAAGTTTTACCTTGCTCATCCCGGCTTTCGATCTTGTCAATGTTCAATAAACCGTGAAACATAAATAAATAATATCTCATTCTTTTTGTAAGTGAAACAATGCGGCACTAGAGAACAGAAGATGAAAAAAAAAAAAATCGAAGAGTTCAAATCAAACACACGAAGCATTAACGAATAATCATAAGTTTTTGAGCGTTAAAAATATTGGATATAGGGTGGAATATGTGGCTTTTCATATTTCAAAAAGCGACCCTTTACTCAAAATCCCATACACATTATCTGAGTGCTTGCTCTCGACATGAGTTTCTGATTTAATTCGCTGCATTCAAAAGTGATTGTAGTATTTATTTTTCTTTGTTCCGATTCACACAGACAAACTGAGAGAGACAAAGAAAGAAAGAAGGAGTGAGAAAGACAGCCGGCCAGAGAGAGAGAGGAGAGAGAGAGAGAGAGAGAGAGAGAAAGAAAGAGAGAGAGAGAGAGAGAGAGAGAGAGAGAGAGAGAGAGAGAGAGAGAGAGAGAGAGAGAGAGAGAGTGAGAGAGAGTGTGAGAGAGTAAGAGAGAGAAAGAGAGAGAGAGAGAGAGTTAGATAATACCACATTCGATTTGTGTTGCGGCTGATGTTCGTGTAAATTTCCAATTTTGTAACAACCGAGCTACCTTCACAACTAAAACTGTATTGAATTTCCAAATTTGGATCAGCTGAAATGAACGCCATGAGACTCGATTACAAATAAATTAACGAATCCAAGCATATATCTAATCAGCGAATTATATTCATTTGATTTAAAACAGAAACAGTGCTACAAATATGTGTATTTATTTGGCGCAAAACGAATCAAAAATATCCGCAACGATTGTAATTATAGAGAAGTGAGAAGGATAGAAAACCAATTGAAGAACAGAACGTATAAAAATACGCAGCACACGATGATCTAATCAGAAAACATTTTAAATCATTTCGATATTTACGTAAATTTGTATAAAAGGTTTTTTTTTTGTAGGATTTGTTATTTCTTTTTGTGTCATGTCTTCGTGAATCTTCGGCGAAAAAGCAAAAAAAAAAAAAAAAAAAAATGAAGATGAACGACAATATATCGAAAATATTATACGTTCAGAGTTGGAGAAGTTCTTTTTTTTTCTTTGCCCAACTGGTTCTTTATTATTATTATTGTTGTTTTCGTTCGAGTGCTTTTTTCCACGTTGACCAACCGTTGAGGGCGAGATGTCCACTTCTTCTCCAAATTACGTATATATAACACATACATACATACATTTCCATGTATAAACGGTGTACATGTAGACAAATAAACAAAATATTCGATAGTTCTTACAGCTTCTTAATTGTGCTTGATTTCGTTTTGAAATTTAGTTCTATTTGTTATCGATTCATTTGCTACGCGTGATCAATATCGTATGTCGGTAAAAATTCCTTTAACCAGTGATTGTAATGATGAACATCACAAGACACACAAAATAAAATCGACAACAGTAACACAGCGTAATATACAAAAGCAAGAATGACCGCGGCGATGACATCGACGTCGATTTCGATGATGATGATGGTGATCATGATGATGATGACGGTGTTGCTGTTGTTGCTCATTTTTTCCATCAATGATCAGCAGTGTCTTTGCCTAATTTAATGTTTTCTTTATTTTTTTTTTTTTCATTCTTTGACTATTTTTTTCGTTGAAATTTTGAATATTTCTTGTTTTGCTGTGGTTTTTTTTTTTCTCTCTTTCTTGTGTGCTCTTAGTTTCTGGTTTAAAAGCAATAAATTTAAATGGTTTACTATTCAAAGTCTTGATTTTGACAATCGCCGCTACAAATGCATACGCGAGTCTTTGTATCATCTTCATCGCTTGTTTCTATCCACATTTCCACATTGAAATGGTATGGATTCCATTAAACATAAACCGTTCGCTTTGCCGCCACAAAGCATTTTATGTAAAGAAATGTATATATATATAT
Source organism: Resseliella maxima (assembly GCA_029041755.1). Lineage (NCBI taxonomy): Eukaryota > Metazoa > Arthropoda > Insecta > Diptera > Cecidomyiidae > Resseliella > Resseliella maxima. The sequence continues at coordinate 418,769 of JAQOWM010000955.1, read as the reverse complement.
GTAGTATATTTCCAATAGATTTCACAATATCACTGTTATTCGAATTTTATGGGTTTTTTTTTTCTTTCACTCTTTATTCGGAACCAAATATTTTTAAGAAATTCCGCATACAGTGGACTTGGTTTGATACCATTCTCATTTCAAACCGTTTCCCTCAAAAATGATATTTTTTTTTTCTTTTTTTATCATTTTTCCTTGTTGCCTTGTCTTTTTTGAATGTCGGCGCGTTAATGAAAGCCATTAGTTTTATACGAGTTTTCGTTTTTGTTGTTGTTTTAACAACCGCGAAATATATAAGCAATAATTAGGACACTCATCGCCAATCAAAAAAGGTATTGATTTCTAGAAAATGTATATTTATTTCGAAATGTTGTTAAATTCCCAAAGGAAATCCACACCATATAAAGAGAATATTTGTACAAATCCTGTTCAATAATTGGCATTGTGCAAAGGTTAAAACAAAATTATGTGAAGCAAATCAGAATCTATTGAACCAATACTAATGAATGAGCTCTATGATGAGATCAAGCAAAAGAGAATCTTCAACTTTTCAGTTGCAGTGTCATCATTAGCAGTAGCTCTGCCAACAATTTGAATATCTAGGTGAAAGAAATCACAAAATATATCAACAAGATGTCAAAAATGATATGTAATTATTATATTCACATATATTTTTTTTTTTTGTCATTTCACGTACTAACGAAAATGACCCTTTCCAAAGAAACAAAAGAAATACTGATCAAAGAACCAGATCTTCGATGTGATGAGTGGAATGGAATGTGACAAATATTTGTAATTGAATGAAGGTGAAAAAAAGTGAATATTTGCCCATTCCCATAACAAAAACAATAAGAAAAAAAAGGCAAGAGATTTCTTGTTCTTTTTTTTTTCTTGATGCTTGTTGATTTCGTAAATTGCATCGAAACCAAATCTGTAATGTTGTGTTTGTGTGTGTGTGTGTGTACACTGTTATACATACGTTCGGGTGATCTTATGAAACGTTTAAACAAAACCGATTTGTTGACCCTTGAAAAATTACACATCACTCGTTCAAATAGACACGAACTCAAAGATTCCAAAACTCATTCTCGAATACAACAATGCCCAGTAGCATAAATAGAATTCACAGAAATAGAGTGATTTGAAACCGTCACTTGTTTTATACAGTCAATTTGAAAATAGATTTTTTGTTGTTTTGTCATTGAACAAACAAATTTTGAAACGAATGTTAAATACTGAATGGTTTATATGATCAAATCAATCTGTCACTTCATAACTGAAGAACAAAACAAAAATATATTGCTGAGTTATGAGCACAATAATTTTTTTTTTTCTTCTATTTTCTTTCTAATATGTTTATCGAAACGGAGTAATGATATTACCATCAATTACATTTGGTTTTTTAAAACAAAAATCCGATTGGTTTAACCGCCAATGATTGTTTCATTCACGTCGATTTTATTCGTTATATTTAAGCAAAAACTCCCGATCTGACTAGCATTTTAGCGTTTAGATTAAGCGGGCATATACACAGACACAAAGCACCTGGCTAATAAACAAGCTGCATAATAGACAATGGCAAGAATGCTACGAGATAGGGAAAGAGATGGAAAATGTAAAAAAAAAAAAGTGAAATCAATAAACAATAACGAAGAAAATTATTATCCCTTTCAAAACACATGGATCGAACAGAGTGTGTTTTTTTCCTACTTTATCTTTTTCTCATTCCAATTTTTTTTTTTTTCAATATTTTTTACTAACATAAGATGCAACATTAATGCAATTGCCTCAGCCATATTTTTCACCTTTTTGTTTAACGTAGCAGTTGAAATGGTCGAAAGTGAAACCAAAAGATGAGAAAAATGCCAGGGCAGAAGCAACGGGTGCACGTCCAATGAATGTTCAAAGAATGAGGAAGAAAACAAAAAGAAAATAATAATTGTGAAACAACCCTTCTTTGTCATAAATATAATTTATTTTTAATGACAACGGTTTATGTGCCTGTTAATATTGTTGTTGTCGATGCTACTACATTACTGAAAAGATACTGAACTCCGACGACATCAATCGGCTTTCAAAAAATACGAAACACAAAAATGTTCACAAGCGACAAGGCTGCCGGTGATGATTCAACAACCATAGCTCTTTCTCTCTCTCTCTCTTTCTCTCTTCCTCTCTCTCTCTCTCTCTCTCTCTCTCTCTCTTCTCTTTTTCTCGATTGATTGTGTTTGTTTGGTGCCTATTTTTCCGATTATAGCTAATTTTCTGCGTTAAAATGTTTACCACTCTTGACATACATTGATCAGTAATAACACGAGCCATACGTTGTTCGATATCCCTGATTCCAAACATATCAATTTACGTCTCGTAATCATTACCCATAAAATCATCGGCGCAAATGTTTGCTTCATATTTCTTGTTGTTTTTTTTTAAAATATCATTTTGCCAAAAAAAAAAAAAAAATTGCAATAAGAAAGAAACTTCATCGCCTAAGGATTAACTAAAAGTCCATCAGTTTCATTCTTAAAGAATCAAAGAGATTACTATAGATAATTTTCCTGCGAATTTTTAACAGCCACTAAAAATGTCTGGCGAGAGAAAAAAAAAGGGTTGAAACCATTTGAAAAAGTGGCATTTTTTTTTTCTCTGTCCGCTATGGTTCGAACAATATTCTGCTCATTTGTTCGTTTAATATTTCACATCAGTCAACGTTTTTAAAAATGTTCAAGAAGATAATCTAGTTTTCATGGGATAAAAATCAACAGTTTTCATGGAAGAAAAAAGAAAAAAAAAAAAAAAAAGAAAAAAAAAAAATTGTAAACCGTCAATTTTACTAAGTCAACTAACGTCAAGAAATGAGAAAAACAATAAGTTTGAGGGTGAAGAACAGCACAAATCAACCGGAAAAAGAAATATCTACATCACTGGTGATAATTATGAGAAAAGCGGAAAACTTGAATTATGAGTACAATGACCAGTTTTTAAGTTAATCGGCAGGCATCTATCGAGTGGTTTGAGGAAAAAATTTCTCATTTGGAAATGATTACTTGTGATGGATGTTAAAAACCAGATCACAATGTATCATTTGTGACATAAAATCAAATAACCGAAGCAAGGACCTTTTGTACAGTTTGTTTATTAAGAAAACCAACATCGGTTCGACCTTTGTCGGAAAGGTTGCTACTGTTGATGTTATTGCTCCAAAATGGCAGCTTACTTTATTGAGGTATTTAAACTTTTTTTTTTCTGTTTTTTTTTTCGTCTTTGTCTCTTTGTCTTTTTAAAATTGCTATCTTTTGTTCAATTTTATGTACAATGCTGTAATGAAATATGAAATAGAAACATAGTATATGAAATCTCACGTCAAACAGTAGTTGAATGTTCAATTTCTCCATTCGTTCAAAAATGTTCATTTTAATTGTATCAGTTTATCAGTTTCAATGATTTTAGTCTTCGAAATAAATACATCACTCGAATTTTAAACATGTTCATTTATTCATAAATTGATTGTCGATAACACGTAGGCCATGTCATTGGTGGTTCCAACAATAACAGATGATGAATGTGAATACAAATAAATGCTGATTGATGCTGCATGTGATAGAGATTTACAGTAGTTATTGTTTATCATAAAACGCATTCAGTTAAAATATATACAAAACTCGATACATTAGAGAAACATTTTGAAAAAAAAAAAAAAAGAAATATTGGTATCGCAACACATTTATTTAAATTAAACGAATTTTATGCAGCGTCTGAACGTCTCATTTTTAGTTGACAAAAGAGATATGGGCTGAGATGAGAAGAAGTGATCGGTCGCTTAACGCTCCAAATAAAAAGCTAAAACACATGCAAACAATGACAACGTACAAGAAGCAACAATATGAAATAATAGAAGAATAGTATTGTTTTTCCCACACCACATCTTTTCATGCTTGCTCTCCGATTGTATGCATCTCGACCCAACGAGATATTTTGAATAATCTCTGTTCTTATTGTTGAAAGTTAAACAAAACTCCATTTCCTTTTCTCCCATATTTCTCTCTCTTTCTTTCTCTCTCTCTCACTCTTCCTTTCTTTTTATCACTTTCAATTCACTTTGAAAATGCTCTCTTGTTCATGCGTCAAATGAATCCAAAAAACAAGGAGCCTTTCAAAATCACCACTGTCTCATTTAGTTGGCGTAAAAACATATACACACACACACTAACACTATGCACATATGTACACGTTATATAAGTAGTATATTGATATAGGCAAAATGCCGATGCATGTGAAAGTTTGTCGATGAGTTGATTATTTTGTATTAGTTTTGTTGACCGAAGCATTCAATTGAAATAAAAGAAAGACAACATAATAGACGCATTATTCTTATCTATACAGGTTTTTTTGAGAGTATTCAAAAGTAGTTTTTTTTCCGCCGCTTCATAGCCCCAGTAGCTTCAAATATATTGCTTGTTTTACTCACGATTTTCGCTTCTATCAGAAGCGTTTGATTCGCCCGATGCCCATTATATACGTAGAAATGGAAGAAAACAAACCCTTAGTTTGGTTTTTTCATTTCTTTTTTTCTTTTTTTCTTCTACTCTTTTCGCGCTCATCTCTCTCTTTCTCTCTCCCTCTCTCTCTTTCTCTCTCTCTCTCTTTCTCTCTCGCTTGCTGGTTATATTGTATTTACGTTGAATTACTTCAAATTCCAGTATTATTACGTTATATATGGTGGTTCTCCCTCTACGTCACGAGTCTTTTGCAGCAATTTTACAATTTTTACATACGAAACAGAAAAAAAAGGAATTTAAGAGTAAGGCGAACACTTACGATAAAAATAGACTGCCAACGAAAAGAAAACTAGATTTCTACCCTTGATAACCTCGAGAAATCAATTCGAAAGGTTTCGATGAGATAGACTCTCACTCTTCCTCAGTTTTATATTTTTGACGCTAGATCGTTTTAAATATACAATCTGTTTTCGATGGCATTCACGAAAAAAAGAAAAAAAAAAAAAAATAGCGCATGTACTTTATGAACATCGTGGCAAGACGGGCACTTTGACAAAAAAAAAAAAAAAGAATCAAGAGAAAAAAAAAAGCATAACTGACAACAAAAGAAAATCAAGAAATAGTCGTTCAGCGGCGACTGAACAATGTACGGCAACAGCGCATGCAGCAAAAAAATTGAAAGAAATATTCTCCATAACCGAATAGAACGACTTTGATTGAAGCGCAGAAAAAAAGATAGTTTTATATTTTTAATAGAATCTAGTCGCCGTTGTTGTTTTCACTTCGCATAGATGACCTCAACTTGACAAATGTAAAACGGCCAAAGGGAACCGAAGAAGAGAAAGAAAAAAAAAAAAAATAAAAAAAAAGAGTGAAACCAGTTCAGGACTTCATATTACGTTCGAGTTTGAGTTTAGTTTTCGTTGAAAATCTTATACATTATTTCTTTGCAAGAGGTCATATGGTGGTGACATTTCCATTCTTTTCGGATGAATAGAAAAAAGAAAACAACAAAGTAGAGCGATACGCATACAAGAAATTACAGCTTTAAGTTGCTTGCAATGTTTTGGCTTGGTTTACATTCTTCTGTTTCATCTCTATTCCTCACTCTTTCACACGTACTCACTCTCTTCTGGTTTTGGACTTTTTCGATAAGGGAAAATTCAAATCTGATTAAATTTTTTAACGAAAAGCATGTAATACGCTCGTTTTACGAACCACTAATACAATTATCTGACAACATATTACTCATTGTATGACACGCAAGAGAGAATTTCATATAAAAATTTAGAGTTATATACGATCGCCTTTGTCATTGTCGTTGTCTTAAAATGCCACAAGAAAAAGTATCTATAGTTGGTCGTCAAAACGAAAGTGGTTCGATCAAACCGAAGATTTGTAAAATGAAAGCAAAAAAAAAGAAAAAAACGACAACGACAACGACAACGACGACGACGATGACAGCAACAACAACACATAAAATGCGACACGATACTCGGTGCTTTGGGCACTCTCTGTAATTAGAACAAGAGCACATTTCAATTCAAACAGTTTTGCAAGTGACTGTAATGGTGTTTCTTATGCGGGACCCTTTGCTGCCTCGCACCGTACATAATTTATCCATGATTAATGATCAAACTGGAAAAATGACATAACCAAGATTTCACTTTTCACATCAAATGCGATGGCCGAACAGGTTTTGCATACATTAATGCGATGATGAATGATTTCCAATGTGTCTCTTTTTATGTTGCTCTGATTTTTTTTTTTGGTCTCCTTTCCGCCATTCGGCTTAGGACACAACACAACACCAACAATAGCAAATGCAAACCATTTTACGTCGTATTAGCTTGACTTCCATTTTGCAATTTTCAATTGTAACGTGTTCTTGGTGTGTTGAGAAATTCTCACTGAAAAAAAAAACGACAAAAAAAAAAAGAAAGAAATTGTACGGCATAAATGCCTGATATGAGAGAGCACAGATTACGGACACTTCAACCATATACAGAAAGAAGGCACACACGCCCAGTTTGCAAAATCAACGAAATGAATGAGCTTCGGGTATGATCCTGTGAGAGAAAATTCAAAAAATCATCCATCATTTTCATTTAATCCCTTTGCATTGATAGTTAAATGTTGCAACCCGAAAGGATAGAAATAAAAATTGAAAAGAAAAGAAAAATGAATCAGCAGCCGTAATCGCTCGCGATTTATCATCAAATGAACTCACTGCAGTTTAACTGCATCACTGCAGATGAAACCAATGCTCACCTTCGCCAATATTGAGTTTGTTGTTTTAGAAAAATGAAAAACGAATACATCGAAAAGCAAAACTGTAACTGATGTCTGTTCATTTTTGTTTGTTTGTTTCTTCTTTAAAATTAACCGCATTCGACTCTGTTGAAATAATCAAAAACTAATGAACAATCATAAAAGCTAAATACACAAAAATATAAAATATCTAAAGCCATACTGCGTTCAAATTCATAGCGTACAGTGCGTTTTATTACATCGATTATATTCTGGAAAATTGTATGCCATTAGCTAAGGGTTAATCTGTAGCCTGTTTAATAGATTTTTTCTTTTTTTGATAGATTTTTTTTTCTTTCATTCTTTCATGTACATCGTCGAAAGTACATATCACACACATACACACACACACACACAGAGAGAGAGAGAGAGAGAGAGAGAGAGAGAGAGAGAGAGAGAGAGAGAGAGAGAGAGAGAGAGAGAGAGAGAGAGAGCACACACAATGCTAACACTAGAGCGGCTTAAAAAGTTAGATTTATATTTAGAGCTATCATCATTCTTCGGCAACGCAACTGACTTATGTTCTTTCTTGCCATGTTTTAATGCGAATAGTTACGCTACAAGAGCTCATCGTTAGTTAGAGTTGTTTATGCGCGCAACATATATATATATACACATACAATTCGCGCACACACCGAATCCATAGCAAGGGTAACTAATAACAGCGAAACACCAAATACAACAAGAAACAAACAAGTCGAGGAAAAACAATAATGAAAACGGCAATGATACAACAATAGACGTTTATATTTTTTTTCTTCTTTTATTTTCACATTCTTAATTCGCAAAATGCAATTTTTATCCGCCTATAGTTTTTTCGATTTCTTCACTTTTGTGCACACCGCACGAATCGCAAACATCAAGTATTTGGTATGGTATGGTATGGTTTAGAGGGTTTGTTTTGTTTCTTTTTTTGTCTAATGTAATGTTATACCAAATGCCAGAGCACACCGCACAACAACAACAAGTATAAAAACATTACACATTTACGATCGTTTAAGACTAATAATGCTACCTATTGTGAACACAGAAGACTGTCTAAGTGCTTGCGAACAAATAGAAAATGCTTGAAATGGGGATAAAAAAAAAACGTAAACGCTGTCCGATTGTATTACCTCGTTTCAATATCAGATTTACCCCTCATCGAATCCTCAATACCATACATGATTCTGATAAGTTTTGTTTGCCTTTCCTTTTCTTCATTTCGACCATATATTATCTATAAAATTCCACATTCTTTTAGTATTTTCATTGCGGCCTTTGTGCTTCTACCTTCTAATCTCTTTTTTTTTCAGCGTAATCAATTTATACTCGTTTCAATCATAGATTGATTCCATTCAATATATTGTCTAGCGACGATATTTTCTCAAAATAAAATAAAGGATCCTAGTCTATACAGTTTTGAATACTACCAAATGCCATACATTTTACTCTTATATCGGTCAAGATATTTCTAAAAAAAAAATGGTTAAAACACTGAAATTCCACCATCTCTTCTTCTAATACATTTTATTGTTCAATTGACCACTTAAGTTATATGCTAATCAGTTCAAATAAGTTTCAAATCAAGTATTGCTGCTTTACTTTGGCAATATTTGTAATACACATTTTGTATGGCAGATTCTTAAATCAACTGAGGCATGGTAAATATTGAAAGCTGTACGTACTAAATTCAATTAATTTTGTTTTAAAAAAGAAACTTAAATTAAAAAGGATGTGATAATTAAATGTGATTTTTTTCCAAATAAATTGTGAGTGATTTTATAGTTTAGTTTTTGCTTTTGTTTTTTTTTTTTCGATTTTGATGGAATGTTTTGAAGTGTCATTCATAGCGTGATTTAGATTGTGTTTCAATCTATAATCTTCTTCAGAGGAACAATCATGCGTTTATCTCAATCTTGTATCCCACTTTTTCACTATTTTCTTTTTTGTTTTTTTTAGGTTGGACATTTCTTTGAGGATATTCACTTCATAGAAATCATATTATCTTATATGATTGTTAAAAAGAGCGAAAACAAACACGTGTGTTTATCATATGCGTTTTACTTAAACGATCCACCGAGAGAAAAAAAAAAGGGAAAGAAGAGCAGCACTGATGAAAAGAATACCAAATTTCAACATAATTTTTGAATGACAATAGAAGTGAATAACTGAAAATGACAACAGCAATGCGTTTTACGTGACATATCGTAGTTCACGCATCGCATCGCACCCGGGTCCATTTATTTTCATTCAACATTCGAAAAGAAAAAGAGTCTCTGTATTTTACGTACGATTTATACAAATCTTCGGCCACAAAAGCAGTGCCATTGTTGTTGTTCGTTTATAGTGTTTTATTTTCGCCTTTCTTCAGCCTATTCATATTAATCGACATAATCACACATCTAAAAAAAAAAAAGAAAAACGTCCGTGAAGTTTGTACATTTTACACCGACATTTACAACAACAATGACAACGACAAGGAAAGAAAAATAAAATAAAATGTAAATGTATATATATATATATCAACAAATAACATGTCGACTAAAAACTTGAGTAGTATTTCTAGTTCAATGGTACATAATTTCAATGATTGCACCTTTAGCCGCCATCCATACAGCAATTGCATTCAATGTCTCAAAAGAGACAATGTTTCACATTTATTCCATTCTTTTCAATTTCATATTGCATATTGTATATAGGTGCAGGCTCAATTGAAGGCTCTATTTTATCTCTATTGAAAAGGAAACCGAGTGGAGACTGCCTTGTAATGAAAATGAGTGATGGAGACATCGTAACATTCGACATTTAGAAAATAGGATTCTTGGTAAATTGAATGAAATGCACCGAATAGAGCAGACTGACACATGAATGCAAGTTTGTGTCACTTGGTTCGAGAGATGTTTTTTTTTTCCTTTTGCTTTTCTCTCTTTTTATCTCTCTCACACTCTCTCTCACTCTCTCTCTCACTCTCTCTCTCTCTCTCCCTCTCTCTCACTCTCTCTCTCTCACTCTCTCTCCCTCTCTCTCACTCTCTCTCCCTCTCTCTCACTCTCTCTCACTCTCTTTCTCTCTCTCTCTCGGTCCCTCTCTCTCAATTTCTTTCTCTCTTTCTGTCTCTCATTCTCTCAAAAACTAACAAATTTCCTTTTGCCTTTGGTACGCATACAGATATGTGATTTTATGCGTCTGCTCGATTACTTCACACTAAAAATTTCTCGTCTTCCAACACCTTTTTATGTTTACTCAATATCTGCCATGGTTTTTTTTTTGCCAATTATTCCTATTCCATTTCGCGAATATTATGGCAAATTGTTTCTAGTGAAATTGCTCAATGGAGATTTTATGCATCAAGATTTTATGGATTGTCGCCATGAACGAATAATTCATGTTGTGTGTGCACGTGCGTATACTATATTTTTTCACTTCATTTTCAAAGTAAATTTACTTGGAACCGAAGATTAAGTGTTTCCTTTCGTAAAAGTAATTGCGTTAAAATTATATTGCTTATTCTCGTAAAAAAAAAAAGATGCCAACAGTCGAAATGGAATGTATTTTTTACCTCTATCCTTATCGCGATTTTCGTCTGCCACAAAGCAAAAAAAAAAAAGCAAAAAAAAAACAAAACAAAAAAAAAAAGAAACAAACAAAAACAAGAACAACACTAAATTATGAATGTGGGCTGCACAAAATCGCTACAAAAAATAAATAAATGAAACAATTCGAGCATATTATTATTATTGATGTATCACGACAAGACCAAGCAATGAGCAAACCATCAATATGTCAACAAATCAACAACAAAAAATAACGAATTTCTTTTATCAAAATTCTCCATCTTTACAATCACGTCAACATCTTTGCACGAAAACTATTGTGTATTTTATACAATTTGTGTACATCAACCAATTTTCCACAAATCAAACACGTTAAATAACAACAATTCAAAGTTATATGATTCTATAAATATGAAAAAAATCAATCATTTTCAAAAGTGAACTAATGAATTTATATCCGTACATTCATAATTGCAAATTTCATATCAAGACCACGGTGTTGAATATATTAATACATTTATTTTGGTGGACAGGAATAAAATCTAATGCTTTATGCAAATGCAAATGTAAATGTAATACAGTGAAATTTCAAATATTTGTTATGAAAAAAGAAGAAAAAAAAAAAAAAAAAAACAGCACGAGTTTTTTTCTTATTTGATATTGTTCAGTTCACACGTTGATGATTTTATGAAGTATGTTATAATTATTACCATTGTAATAATGATTTGAATAAACATTTCATTTTGACAAAGATAAACATTGCTTACACATTTATCAATATATTGTATAAACACATGGCGATAATTATTGTCTAATTATTCTTATTATTTCGTTTTGATTTTAAGGTGGAATCAATGCGAGGATCGTTTATGATATGTTGTTCATAGGATAAAACACTTTATTTTCTTTCGATGATTTGAGAATACATCGAGTAAATAAAAGATATGATGACAATGTATGCAAAAAAAAAAAAAAAAAGAAACATACACACAGCATGGCTGCGTTTCAAGGCGTATTGTTTGAAAACAATGCATGGCAACGAATTAACGAAAACAAAACAAAATCAAACAAATCAAATCTCCTCTTTGCACATTTTCAACGATCACGTTGACGATCCAGCAGCAATATATCTATGCGGCGCGATCATTGTGCGACAGGCAAAAATGCAACAACAACAACAATCAAAACTACAAAAAAAAAAAGGAAAAAAAATACATAAGACAAGAAAAAAAAAATCAACGACGGTTGAAAGAAGAATAAAGGAATAATATGGATGAAGGAGAAAGAGCGAGAAGTAGAGAGTTAAAAAAAAAACATAAAACGGCAAAAACGTTCGCGATTCAAACAATGACCAAATTCATTGAATTTCGTTGAAAATGATATAGTTGCGTACATTTTTCTCTCTTTCAACTCTTTTGTCGTCTTCATTTCACTGGTATTTGTACAAGATCGTTTTCGATGCGTGCGCGAGCAAACAATGAAAGAGCCAACAATAAGACAGTCAGCAGCGCTAAAAACAACTATAAAAGATGGAAAAAAAAATATTGTTCTGTTGTTCCACGGAATGTTTTCAAGTTATTGTGTTAATGCGCCATATTGTCTCATTGCATTCAGCCTGTTCATAGAAATACATCACCATTCTCTTTGGTTCTCTTGCAAACATTTTCATCTAAACAAATTTGTGCCGTGTGCATACGACGAATACAATATACCTCCAATACGAATGAGAATAAAAAAAAAAAAAAAAAACATTAACAAATAGCTACGAATTGATGAATATAAGCTACTTACATACGATTTGACCAAGGGTTTCATACTGTTCAAAAAGAAAATGAAAAGAAAAAAAGAAAAAAATATTTTCGCTCGTGTAATTCCTGAAAAAAAGAAAATACAAACATTCTTTGAACTGAAGACGGAAATAGAGATGGCAATTCGCCGGAATTGTGCAATACACTAACCGAAATTATTTGCCTGTTTGTTAATATCTATATCGAAAAATAGCATACAAATCTCTCTTGTCCTTTCCATTTACTCATGTGTAATTTGATTTTTTTTTTTTTTTTTTTTTTTTTTTTGTTATCACATTTGGTGTAATTATTTGATTTATTTAGTCAAACAATTATTAAAAATCACGATAAACAAGGCAATGTGTGAAAATTTACATAATTTGTTCAAATGAAATAAACAAATGAATGTCGAGTTTGGTTTGTTATTGGTATCATTACCGACAATTCTAAAGTTTTCAGTTTAACTTCTGTTTTACTTGTTAGGAAATATAAACACTACACAAAAGGAGCTAGCATCTCTCTTATTATTTGCTTGGCACATAGCAGTGACGATGTCAAACGCACAAACCGAATACAATTTGTTTTTTTTAGTGGAATTTTGAGAATTTGTTGTTGATAATTGGAAATTACCGTTTCACTCAATGAAATGTCCAATTTTCCACATTACAGAATTCGAAAAATAATTACAACATCGAAATGACAACTTTTAATAAAAATGAAAAAAAAAAAAAAAGAGAGCTTAATCGGAGAAATTTAAAAGAAGAAAAAAACTGGACGAAAAAATTTTAAATTGTGATGATTTTTAATGGGCTAATTTTAGACGACCATTGAATATAATTCAATGAATAATTTGTGAGTTGAATCGAGTGTGATAGACTCTATAAACATTGTTAGAGTTATGCTTATTCCATGTTTATTGTGCGACGCAAAGTTTTCGTATTCACAACAACGATCATTTAGTGAGATGACAAGTGATGGAGTTGTACATTGCTATTTCGCGCCGCGCACACGAGTGTTAATTGAGATCAAGTGATCGTGTAATATTTTTCTTTTTTTTTTGTTTTGTTTTATCCTTGTTACTCTTATAATGTTTACTCTTTTTTTTCATCATTCGACCGCAATAAATGCATACCAATGATTTCAATTAATTTTGTGTAATTCAATGGTTTTGTATTGATGACGTACTACAAAGCTGTATGGTATTTTTTTTTTTCTTCTAAATTTGATTGGCTAGAATTTCGATCTTCAAAATTAGGAAATTCACTTACTGTCTTTATGCTTATAGATTTAATCTTTTGCTTATAGATTTAATGCGATGTGCTATTTTGAGCAATTGTATGGATATTTGCATTGCATACAATATCAATTATATTACAAATGACTCTTATCACATTCAACAAATAACAAAGTTACACAAATTATTCCACTTAAATAATTCTGAGGAAGTTGCGTGATTTCAAATCTCAGCGATATAATTTTGTATGACAAAACCTTATATCGTTTCAATCAAATGAATGCTCACAAAACAATTCTAATTCAATAAGAAAAAAAAAAAAAATTGAAAAAAATAAAAAAAAAACACACACACAAACAACGATATTTAAATAAGTATGAAATGAAGGCAAACTTCATCATCAAAGCAAACGGTAAATGGACTTTCAAATAAAAAAAAAAAAAGGTAAAGCAGTTTAGAATGCGTCAATCAACATGAGTACGATCTTAATATTAAAACAATTATATTTGTACACCTTACTCGAATGTTCAGCATGCATCTTTGAAATTCCCATTTCCAACAATAAAACGGTTTCAATCGGTTTTCTTGTAATCGTGAAATGTGTATGTGAATATGTGTGCGTGTTTTTTTTTCTCAAAGAATGAGATGCTTCGGTTCAGTTAATGCGAGAGACACTTATCCCAAATTAACAGAATTATGTTGGCACGCGACAGCCAAAGATCACGAACCAATTGTTTTTTTTTTTTTTTTTTTCGTATTTTCTCTTGTTCGTTGGCGGGTATTCGTGTCTGTGTTTTTGTTATTGCATCGATCATTGGTTTTCAGCTGTGTGCTTTGTACGAAATTATTGTCATTTTCGAAGAATTTCGTAAATTTCCAAGGAACACAATGCTATTTTACGCTACATACATGTCGATTTATTCTGTTTCTTTTCATTCTATAAAAAGAAATATACCAAAAATCAATCAATTCAATTTTATGCGAAATAAAATCATTGACTTATAGTGAAATTGTTAATTTTATTTATTCATTTAAATTATGATTGTAAAATTATGGTGACTAATAATAGCATTATTAATTCAATCTCAATCATATGTTTAATTATTCTCGTCTTTTTTTTTCTTTTGACGTTTATGATACGAATATTGGTTCATTAAAATCCAAATCAACAAAATCAAGAAATTTTATAAAATGTTTTTTTTTTTTCTGATTTTTGCGTTTGAAAGAAACACATTTTAGCACATAAATTTACTTTGAAGCTTATGAAGTATTGCAAAAAATAAAAAGGAGAGAAAAAATGGGGAAGTAGAAAAGGCGCAACAAATTAAAAATGCCAATAAAAGAAACTTTATACATGTTCAAGCGTTGGAATTTGACTCAGCTTGTCTTGAAAGCGTTTTTAAGACTTTTTGTATACAATCGAAAGGCTTGAAGCGATATAAGCGATTGTTACGAAATAAATAAAACCAGAAGAACGCGCGACAATAAGTGAATGAAGAATTGGATAGACTAAAGAGCATATAGAGAGAGGGAGAGAAAATGAGCAGATTTATTCGGTTACACCTCGAAATTCAAAAGTATGCCGAAAAAAATGCTTCCTGGTGAGCGACAAGTGGAAAAATAAAAAAAAAGAAGAAGAAAAAAAAAAACGTTAAAAGAAATTTATTCATATAATCGTTGTTTGAGTTCTACTATGAATAGTTTTTTCTTCAGTTTTATGTCTCAGCACAACATACATGCTTTTACTATCGACTGGTTTCAGAGGGCATTCATTATGATTATTATGATGACTATGATGACTATTTATTGTTGCGTTTTTTCTTCAGGGTTTTTTTTTCTTTCTTTCTTTCTTTCTTTCTTGAGATTTTTGAATTTGGTGATAGGCATTTATTTTACGTATTTATTTCAGGTCACCGACGAAAGCGCAACTCCAAAAGAGCCAATATTTCTTCTGTTTTCTTTTTTCCGTTGTTTTCCATGTCCGATATATTCATCGAATATCGAAACGCATCCAAATTAACTGATGGAATGAATTTCGGTCATTTCACACGACCATCGGATAGAGACAACGTAAGCAGATAAGCAACATTTGTTGTTCGAATAAGATATTTCCAAATGATGCCTACAAAGTACTTTCAACACACAATCGATTTTCGAGCGCGGTTTTTTTTTTTCTTCAGCCGTTTTATTAGCCGTTTATCCCATGCGTATGGTTATGATTTGGATGTTTGATTTTGTTTTGCTTTTGTTGTTGCTGTTGCTGTTGTTGTTGTTGTTGTTGCTGTTGTTGTTGTTGTTGTTGTTGTTGTTGTTGTTTTTTTTTTTTTTTTTTTTATTGTTGTTGTTGTCGTTCACCGTTCTCTCCCTGATCATCGGCTCAATTCTTTTGTCTTTTTTGATTGTCTTCTTATGTATCTATTCCAAGCTGTTATCTTGAACTCTGTTGTGCTGTACGGTGGGATACTTGATTATACTAGTTTCGCTTTCTCGTATAAACGATTGAGTAAAACAAAAATGAAATCACGTTAAATCAAATCAACAAATCGAATAAAGTCGAAATGTAGCATGTGAATGTTGAAAAAAAAAAAAAAAAAAAAAACAGGTTAACGCACCATACGCAATACAGATTACAGAATGAAAAAAGAGAAAAAGGTTGATTTTAATAAACATAAATTTTCTTTACATTTTCCATACTTTTTCATAAATAATTAGTTGAAAAAAAAAATCGCTTCGGTTTATATGATTTTTTATTTGAGAGCGAATAAAGATAAGTCAGCTAACGTGACTGATTACTTTAATTTTGGTGTTTTCATAAAATTGACTTTAACATTTGTATTTTTATTGGAAATCAATACTGGCAAAATATTAGATTGATCATTTCCAATGTAAAAATTGAAAATAACGTTTGTGTTCATTTTTTGTCCATTTCAATAAACAATGGTTGGTGGTTTTTTTTCTTCTACATTCATAGAACATATTTGAAATGAAAATAATAAAAAAAGTGAATAAAATAAATTGAATTACATCAATTTGCGGATAAAAAGTGCCATTGTGATGGTATCCTTGTTGTTGATGGACATATTTGTTGAAATTGGTCAACATAGTTGAAATCGATGTCACATTTTGAAATGGTTTGATGTGTCCATTTGTTGTGGTTGTTGTTGTCACCATTGTTGATCACGTTTGTCTTGTTTTCATCATCAACAAATTTTGATCGTGAACATTTTATGTTTACGCATACCATATGTAAAACGAAGACTAATAAAGGCCAGTTAATCAATAAAAAAAAAAACCGAAATACGGCAAAAATTGAAATAGATTTACTATTTTTCCTCTCGCTTTCATAGTGTGTGTTCTTTACAATACTGTATGTTCGAGCCATATATTTGTTGCGTGTTCACGATTTTATTTACGACCCATCGGCTAATCAGTTTTTGGCTATTTCGAATCAATACGGCGTTAGTTCGATGCATGTATTTTTTGCTTTTGTGAATCTTCTGTTGTTTCGTTTTGTGTTTTTTCTTTTTTATTTTCTTCTCTCTCATTTGAAATGCTTTTGCGCTACGTTTCTATGTGTTTCATTTTATTGGTTGGGAATCAAGGACGGACCGTTATACATATTTATTTTATTTATTAAATAGATTTTCGGTTTATTGCTATTTGTCACCAGTATATATGGAAACATATGCAAGCGCGCATCAATCCGATGTGTGTGTGTGTGTGTGTGAGTGCGTTATGCGATATATTTTATTGGAACAATAAGTTTGCTTTTACCATTTTTATCGCATATTGTATCCATCGTGACAACAACCCGAAACTAACTACAATAAGCCAACAAGCATTAATATGGCACAAACAACGATGGCAATAGTACGAAAAAGAAAAAAAAAAACTGACAGTGATCGAAGTAGAAAATACAAATAAAAATAAAAATAAAAAAAAAAAAAAAAAATAACAACAGACACCAATTACGGAACGCGTACAGCGTATTCGAATTTCTTTGAAACGATAATGACATCATTCGCGTACTTTCATGCTCTTTTTTTTCTCTTTTTTTTTTTATTTTGTTGACAAACATCACACATGCAGTCTCTTTGATTTCTTTTCAATTTCAATCAATTTCCCTCGAATTGCCTATATGATTACTTTTATTTCAATCTATTTCTCCATTCATTCGGTTCGTTTACTTCGCAATAATTCTAATTCAAAGGTGCTTTCAAACCAAGTCAATTGTTGAATTTCAAAGGTATTGACTTTCATTTTGAGCATACATTTCCATCAGTTACAATTAAATGTGGTAATAGAAACGATATGGTATTAAATGAAATCCAAAAAACGAATAATTGTTATTTTGTAAATGAATAAATAAACATTTTCAATCAAAATAAAATACATTGGTCATTTCCGTTTTGCCTTGAATATTTCTTGCAGCCACTCACAAAGTGAGTCACAATGCAATATATGAATGAAGTTTGCGTGTATGTTTCATTTTTCACGTTTTTTTTTTTTTTCTTTTTTGGTTTTTGTTTTACTGTACATCCACAATCTGTAATCTTGGTGCTTAACAACTTAATCTTATTAAATTTGAAATGATTTTTTCATATGAATTTCATTCAAGTGATGCATTCTGTTTATGAATTAACCAAATCAAATATTGTCAAATGTGGAAAAAAAAAATTAATCGAATGAGAAAAACAAAAAAAAAAAAATGTAACAAACAGGCAAATGACGCTTCTCAGAGACACGAGTAGTAAATCACTGTTCGATTCCAATGAAAATTACTCATTTTTTGTTAATTTTCATTATTTAATGCCAAAAAAAAAAAAAAAAAACAGAAGAATCGTAGTTTATTGATTTCGATTTATTACAATTAATTCGCCTAAGTATTATGGCTCATTCGCATCAACAATTTATTAGAATAAAATTCAAAAACACCTGCAACTGATAGATAGTTGCTTGTTACAAATATTCTGACAGACACTAATTAACTGAATGGTGTTTCAATGTAAACAATTCAATAAAATCCATTAGTATTGTACATAACATCAAGATGAATTGTGAATATCTAAATATTCTGAAAATATGTGTATGCGCAGCAAAGCAAAATCCAAATATCGAATCAATATATTGTCGTATATCAATCGTGTTAAAGTTGTGAAGTCAAAGTTTTACCAAGAATGAAATTAATTTTCATTTCAGTTTTGATGTGAGCAAAAGTTTTGTAACTTTTCTTGCCTTATGGCTGTAGCCAATTTCCAATCTAAAAAGCGAAATCATTATCGTCAACATTCCACAATCATGTTCTGAAAATCGATTGGAGTATTCCATGGAATTTGAGCACCGGAAAATATTAAAAACACACATGTACAGTGTAAACTGTAGCTAAAATGTTAAAAGTTTTGTTTTCACCATTCTCTCTTCAGTACAATTCTTATCCAAGAGGAGGTCTAGTGTGTGCGTATAAGCAGCGATTCATTCGTTTCCCATTTCATTTCAATCGATCGATCGATTTTATACTTTTGCTCTGCATTTATCCGTTTATTTTTTATTTTTTTTTTTTTTTTCTTGTCTTCACCTAACTGACTTTCAACCGAATGCATCTTCATTGCTATGTCTATGTAGTACTTTTGTATCTGGTTTAATCATTGAAACCAATTCGATTCATTTAATTCTTTTGATTTTGTTCATAATTTTCATGTATGTGTGTCGTGTGTATGGTTTTGTACGTTCGGGTTTGTTGTCATTTTTCGTTTGGTCATATATATTGTCTGTTTGAATGTGCGCTTCTGTTGAATACTTTCATTGTTGCTGCATTTGGGTTGCGTTGCGCTTTCAGTTGTTGTTTCATGTTTTCGAAAAATTAAATGAGTTAAATGAAATACAAAAATGCTCACAAGAATGTCATGCACCTGCCAAGAACTTGTAAGTAAAACTCTGCTCAAGCGTACATTTCATATATAATTTATAACTTTTAGCTTTTGGCTTTCAAAGACGCTATTCAGTGTTGATTTTTATTTATTTATTTTTTTTTTTTCTTTTTTTTTTTTTTTTTTTCTTTTTTTTGCCTTTTTTTCTTCTTTTATTTTGTTTTTGGTCAAATCTTCTGCAATAAAAACAATAATGGAATCAGACGATACTGGACAATGTCTGTGTATTTAAAGCAGCATCAGCAACAGCAGCAGCAGCAGCAACAGAAAAAAGACGACGGAGAATTAAATGCTTTTTACGAATCGACATTTCACATATTTTGTCATTTTATTTCATTTCATTCAAAAGAACTTCAGTCATGTTGTTGTGTCCAATACTGTTTTCAACACATTTATATAGATATATATTTGTTTTGCTTTGCTTTGCTTTGCTTTGCTTTGCTTTGTTTTATTTTTATTTTTTTTTTTTCTTACTGTTCTTTCGTGGTTCATTGCAAGCTTCAGAGTTTTGCTTTTTCTGCGATTTGTTCATTCGACTGAACAGGAAAGTGTGTTCTGCTGAGAGACACAAATATGTATGCACATATACGTTATTATTGTGCGATGTTGTTTGAGTCAGCGATGTCATTGTTTTGACCACGTCGCCTTCTTGCTCGTCTCAGTTGATGTTGATGTTGACGAAGACGACAACGGTCGTCATCGTCAATTTGACTGCTTTCAGTTTTGCAGTGTATGGTGTTTCTGTCTGTTTTTTTTCCTTCTCCTTCTTCTTCTTCATCTTCTTTTTCTTTTTATTTTGTCTTTTCCACTACAACAAATAGTAATTGTAATCCAAAAACCTTGTCTTTTATTTGCTCTGTTTGTGCTTTTTCCTTATTTTACTGTTTTGTTGTTGTTTTGCTTGTTGTTCACATTCGTTTTCTATCGCGTTTGCCTTTTTTTTTTTATCCATTTGTGTTGACCAATGAAGAAGAGCCATCAACAACACAGGAAATACTTCAGTTTTGAGTTTAGACTTGGTTAAAATTTTAATTAGGCATATATTCTTTTTGAAGGAAAGAGACAAAAACAAGACCAAGAACAAGAAACAACGATCAAGCAAACGGCAATATCTTTTTGGAACATGGCTTACCGCATAAGACGAGACTAACAAAAAGGCGCATGCATAACAAGAATGAAAGAAAAAGAAGAAAAAAATAATATAGAAGCCATCAATACATACAATGCGAGGCATGAACAACTATAATATCAAAAACAGCAAAAAGGCGCGAACTTTGTTCACTCATCACCCAAAATAAATGAGGAGAATATGCAATAAAAGTAATGAATTGGCACATGCAATTTTGATATTCATTTAACACAAGTACTATCAACATTCTTATATTGTTCAAGTATTTTAAGGACAAATGTGAACTTTGTCTATTTTACATTTTTCCATGAAGATTGAAATAAAGGTTTTCTTTATACACCAACGCTGTTGAAACGAGCCGATATCTATATTTATGGTTTTTTTTTTTCTTTGTTTGGTTCGCTCTTAAAATGTGTGTGAGTTATTTATCATAAATGAAATGTAAAACGATCAAATCTTTAGGCTCAAAGTATGAAGAGCAAGTGAACATATTAGACGATAAATGGAGGAAGAAGACAATAAACGAAACAAGAGCTACAGACAGACAAGTGCAAAAAAAAGCTGCGCTAAGCGCACACAAATCGACATAAATGCACTACGTTAGGCTAAAAGCATCAAAAATGCTCTTCATTTAATGGGCTATTTTTGTGTGTTTCACAAAAATCGATCAAAAGAAGAAGAAAAAAAAAAAATCGAACAGAAGTACATAACAAAAAAAGAAAAAGAAAATGTTTGGCAAGGGAATCCAACGTAGGTAAAACGGTTTTGAGTTCAAGAAAAAAAAACAAAGAAAAAAGTAGAAAATCAAAAGTAACACATACAGACAACAACAAGCAACCTAAAGAATGAACATAATCAAGAATGTCAGAACTCGAAAAATCCGAAACTAATGTGTTATTCTTGCATTTTGACTGAATCGATTTGGTGCATTTTGGCGTTTGTTTTTAATTTGACGGTGATTCGTTTTTACATTTATCAAGGTATATTTCAGACTGAAATTCCACATTTGTTGAATATAAATATTAAACAAGTTGGCGTATGAGTTGTTTTCATTTTTTTTTTTTCCTACTCGCAGATTTTTCTTTTAAATGGTTCAAATCACTTTTGCCTCATGAGTAATATGGTGTCTGTAGCATTTCGTTGCGGTTGTTGTTGTTTTTATTGTTTTTTTTTTTCGCTTGATTTTTTAATTTTCTCAAAAATGCAATTCCATTCAATTTTAAGTGTCTGTTGCTGTGATACAATTCTCAATATCGGATTCATTTCAGTACACACTTGAACAGACGGAACTCGATCGCTTGACTATAAACAACTAAAATTATTTAGAATTTGAATAAGCGAAATGGAGCCGTTTAGTCGAGTGAGGCAAACAAATGTTGATTCATTAAAAAAAAAGAAAAAAAGAAAAAAAAAAATATCAGCAACAAATGTTCAACTGAGATTTTCAAACGATTTGTGGTAAGTCGATGGAACAGCGCGAATCTCCGAATTGATAGAGAGCATAAATAAAGTTAACCAATATCGAAATAATAACAATTACCATAAATAACAAAACTTTATATGTTGTCAATGGGTATATATATATATATATATTTGAATTTCTCCTTTCCAAACACTACCAAAAACTACAATTCTTTTGCTCTATTCATGTGGTTTTTGTGATGCGAAGATAATTGGGCAAAGTTGTCGTCATTTGATTTGGTTTTTTATTTAAATTGTGTTTCGTTTGACAGTTGCGTGTCGTTTTTTATAGAGATTCCCCAATATCGATTGACTATTTTGGGTGCTCAGTTTAAAGGTTTTACTAACACTTGTCATCATGTGTATGTTTTTTGGTTTTTGGTCTTTCGAAATAACTAACGGCCGACGATTTTAATTTTTTTTTTTTTTTCGTTTTTTAAATGACAATAAAGAAGAAGAAAAAAAACCGAAAAATTCAATCGAATTCAAAAATTCATTTTGCGATCTGTAATCTAAATGACTAGTGCGTTGATGAGAGCTTCTGATGGCCCAAAACACATTACAATCAAACCGATCAAACGACATAACTGTATAGCAATAATGCCAAATCACAAAAATTTTGAAAGTTTTTTTTTTTTTTTTCTTCTTTTTCGTTTGTACGACGTTCATTTCGCTTTTTATCTTTCATTCAGCGATGTTGTGACAAGATTTATTTATACATGTTTGTAAGCATCGGTTTTTTTTTTTTTTATTTCGTGTGTATAAATTAGGCAACAAATAAAAACTTAGCGAATAGATAATGACCATTGTGTATTTAAAAAACCATATAAATTTAACGATAGGAGGCAACGTTAGAGAATGCAACGATGAAAAAAAAAAAAAAAAAAGTATATATTTATTCACAAAAATCCGCCAAACATTTTGAACATCTTTCACAAATGGTTTTTTGACCGAAAAATTACTGCGTGCGATAACAATAAGATATCGATGGCTTTCGCAGATAGACCCAATAATACTGATGGCCATCTAAATGGTCTACGGCAACACCTTTCACCGTAAAACTGAACCTCTCTCAACTGATACTCTTATGCTTATATGCTAATGATGTGTGTCTGTGTGTATCTGTTTTTCTTCACTTCTTCTTCTTTATCTTCTTCTTTTTGTCTTCATCAAACAAAAATTCAACGTATTTTTTTCAACTCTCTAGCTGTCGAATAAATGCACAACTAAAAGATTCCCGTGCATGAACCACAGAATAGCGATAAAGTGGCAAAATGTGAAAACAGATCAATATGCTTAACTAAGATTTATTGAGCTTATGAAGAGATATTACCTTGTGGTCAAATCCAGTTTTCAAATAGTTTCCAATTGATCATCCGGTGTTGGTTTCGGGAACTCACAAGCCAAAAAAAAAGAAAAAAAAAAATATATATATAACCTGTTTAAATGAGTGACATTAATACTTTTACAATATGTAAACAATGTCGGCATAAGTAATGAAATATAGTAGAACACCCTCGGTAACATATTTTTGTAACATTGTTCCGCACTATTTTCATACATTTTATTTTTATCAAATTCATACGAATTTCTAATTAAACAATGCTATGGAAAATTTCCTAATTCAATACAAATCTATGTGAATTCACTTCTTCAAATGTTTTCATCTAGTTAATTTCCAATTTTTGATTTTTATTTTCCTGTTGTATTGACTTCCGTTAAATGATTGCCGTGCACTAATTATTTGCTATCAAATAAAAAGTGTTATTATTTTTTCTCAAATACTCATAGGCTGACACAGAGTTTCCTTGACACCTCTCCTTGACGCTCTGTAACTCCCCTACAAAAAAAAAGTTTGAATTAAAAGCAAAAAATCGTCTATAAATTCCTCTAAAAATGAGGCGAATATGCTAGAAAAAAACATGACATTTTCATAATATTAAGCATCCTCTATATGCTCATGTACATTTATAAAATGATTCTTTTTAAAAAAATCGCTTAAATTCACAAGCGAAGAAAATAAACAAATATTGCTTGTAGTTCGATTAAAAGCAACCTTCTGAGTCATTTCGTGAATAGATGATTTTGGTTGTTTTTCATCGGTGAACAAGTCTAAACATACGTTTCAAATAATGAGCAAAAAAAAAAAAAGAAAAAAAAAAAATCACATGCAATTGCTTTGATGATCTCTTTTTTATTTGATTATCATTCATCTTTTGAACGTAATAAAAGAATTCAATTCGTTGTGTATTCCAGCTTGATAATCCATCACATGTCAAATGTCCAAATGTGCTTAGCTATTTGACATGAGAAATATTGTACAATCGTAATATGCTCATATGATGTGATTAGAACTGTTATGTGTGGCATGTTATGTAGACATATTAAAAGTAAAAATGAAATTGCATGTCAGTAGTCATGCGCAATATCATCCTGAATCTAAATGTATATGTACAAAAGTAAAAAAAAAAAGTAACATATCGCAATTCATTGTACTCCAAACTATATGTTATATATGAAATTTATTTTTGAGTGTTGAACTCTTCAAACCTAAAAACTGTCAGACAATGCATTTTTATATATAATACATCCTGCCTTATCTTGTTTGTTATACATGACATTACTGTGTTCAAGTTACCACTACCATACCGGCTAAATTGAAGAGATAAAGAGATCGGGTAATTTATTTAAATTTTACAGCCATGCAATTGAAAATAAAAATGAGAGAAAAAAAAACAAACATAACGAAACACGTATTTTCTTGAATTGTGTTCTGGCGACAATTGATAAAAAATCAAGTGTTTTTTTTTTTTTTTTTTTTTTAATTTCCAACCGCTTCAGGCTGAAGTAGTTTTAGTGTGCCGGCCATTACACTTGAACTTGTATAACAATTACGGCAAAATATATCGGTAAAATTCCTGTTGATGGGTATGTATTCATGAAGATTTGACGGGATTTGAAAATGATTTGCGTTTAAAGTTATTCAATGTTGTCTTGATAGGGCTTTTTCGATATGCATGGATGACTCACTTAATAACAAAATTCAGAAGAAAAAGAAAAAAAAGAATGAAATGGAATGAACAAGAGAGCAATGATGATGGCGACGGCCGACAATGAATAAAGTGTGCGGGGGAAGTACGCAAGCACAATATAGAATAAAATGCACAAACTAATAGACAATAATGATATAAATAATCTTTGAATGAAGAAAAGACTTACAAAAATGAAAAAAAAAACAAACAAACAAACAAAAAACAATATAAGAAATTAATACATATGCACGCATTAACCACAAATTATCTGATATATTCAGTATTATGCGAATGTAGTTTTCGGTCTCGCCGTTCACCGTGAAATATAATACTAAAAATTGTACGCTGAATACGCAACGATGTAGTCGTGTAGGCATAGCATATGCATATAAAATGGAGCCTCATGGATTCACCATGCTCTTTTCCATGTTCATAAATAGAACACAATTTAGCCCGTACATGTGAGAGAAGCATAACAGCAAATAATACAATAGGTGGATATAAATATTGGTATGTATGGAAATATTCGTGTATACAATAATAGATGAGACAACACTCCAACGACGCGTAACCTAGGCAACTGTAATCGCCGCAACATTGGAAAAATCAAACAAGCGAACAAAAAATCATAATGGCGGAATTTTCAATGTTGTTCATTTGTCCCAGTCATTCCATTTTGTATGTACATTTTTTCATTGTGCATTTTTTTGTTTTTTTAATTTAATTTTTTTCTCCTTTTTTTTGGCGGACCTTCTTGATAGTTTGTTGATATTCTATTTTCCAAATTTAGCAAACCTTAATGTATAAAACATTAACTACCTGCATGATTCATACGAATACTAATTGTTTAGGTTTCAATTTCAATTATTAGAATCAAGAGCAGCAAATTGATTTGAATTAAAAGATATACAAAAATGAGTTTCTTAAGGAATTCAATGATTTCGTTTGTTAACTCATGCTCTGCCATTACTGCATATTTATCTAAAGAGTACGCGTAATAATAATCGTATAATCAACAAGACTAAAAATTCTATACATTTTTTCCCCGGGTCATTTTAATTCAAATTAACACGCGTATTTGAAAAATTAAAGAAAAATCGTTACCGTTTTGTGCTCTATAATTTTTTTTTTTTCTTCAATTTTATACATCATATCTCAGGATCGATACGACTTGTGTTTACAGTTAACATTCTTTTCCAACCAAGTATGGCTAGTAAGTGTCAAATAAGTACAATAAATATAAAAATTCTTTCCATTTTGTTACTCGATTTCAAATCACACTTCACATTTTTTTTTTTCTTTTTTGGCCATTTCATATGCGCTCTCATGCAAACTGAGCCGAAAAATATATACTTATTGCTTTAGCTAACTCACTCACGCTCATTCAGTTATGTGGCTTTGTTTTAGTCACTCATTCACTCATTTTCATTCTTCAATTTGGATTGCGTTGATTGTTGCTTTTTTATGATTTTTTCTATACGAACAGAGCTAGAGAGAGAGAAAGAGAGAGAGAGAGAGAGAGAGAGAGAGAGAGAGAGAGAGAGAGAGAGAGAGAGAGAGAAAGAGAGAGAGGAAAGAGAGAGAGAGAGAGAGAGAGAGAGAGAGAGAGAGAGAGAGAGAGAGAGAGAGAGAGAGAGAAAGAGAGAGAGAGAGAGAGAGAGAAAGAGAGAAAGAAAGAAAGAAAAAAAATGACTCTCGCATTTGCATATCGTAAATGTACTGTAAGAAAATAAAATGGCCATAAAACACGAGCTTTTTGTTATTTTGTTCTCCACATTTGATTTCTAACACCTGATTGTTAATACATTTCCATAAATTAAGTAGAATTGTAAAAACAAACGAATGATATATTTGAACGTGCCTGGGTGCAAGAGAGCAACTAAATATCAAACTAAGGCCTTGCGTACGTGTGTATACGGATAATGTCCAAACACAAATATTCAACATCAAAAAAAAAAAAAAAAAAAAAAATGAAAGAACAATGTCTCTGTACAAACGAAAACATAACACAAAAATTATATGTAATTTCCAAGAAAACGAAGATTTACTCTCAATTGTGATCGCTCGTGTTAGATATGAAGATGCTTCTTGATTTTATGTCATCACGCAGTCATATTTAAATTTATAGTTCATTTGACCAATGGTCATAATTTTTCAACGTATTGAGAATTTCATTAGCGCCATAAAGAGTTACAGTTTCAATAAACACATTTTCTATGAATTTCTTGCAAAAAAAAAAATTTTTGATTAATTTTCTTCAATTAACAAAATCAGTGCATTTACATGTTCATATTGACACAATGAATGTAAAATTCCAAAAATGGATCAAATTCATGCCGAAGTTATGATAGTGCAACCAATTACACCATTCAAAAATTCATGAAGACGTGTATAAAATGCACATATTATGTGCAGATAAATTGAGCACCCACACATTGTTTACGCGTTACAATTGCATTTAGTCTGAGTGATGCACATCGCTATGTACGCTTATTGTGGATCTTTGTTTGTTTGTTTGTTTTTTTTTTTTTTTTTCAGAAAAAGAAAAAATCAAATTTACAGAAAAAAAATAATCGGTTCACGAAATCGAGCTAATATTTTCTGATTGATATGAACGAATTGAATGATTGCCGTATTTGGTGCATGAAGCCGAACTAATTTATCCAATATGAATGCAATTCAGTGGGCATTTTCACCGTATGTTTACATTTGTTTACATTTGTTTAAGTGTGTTTTCATATGATTTCTTAACTGCTGTCATATAGCCGCATTTTGACCGTAATTTTTCTCTGCATTTCAAACGATATTTCATTACTTTCAAATCCATTTTCAGATTTTGATTGATTATCAAAAGTTTAAATTTTATTAAATGATTTATAGCAATTTAAAAAGTGTCAATTCAAAAAGTCCAGCTACATGATTGCCAGCCAAATGCAAATATTATATTATAAATACATATAATATAAAATTTAAATGATTTGATAAATTGAATTGATACTTGATTATTCCATTCTGAAATTAAAAAAAAAAAAAAAAAAAAAAATGTCCGTTCAAGCAATTGCAAAAATAATTGATTTTCTTACAAACAACAACTAATGCCATCAACCACTGTAAAATCATTTAGTTTTCAATTTGTAAATTTTATTCATGTTACATTTGCAAATTATACTGATTTATACTTTGGTATATATGTCCAATTTGTTATTCCAGCTATCAGTCTCAGTCAGAGAAGACACGTTTACTGGAAGCATGAAAAAGG
Organism: Resseliella maxima; assembly: GCA_029041755.1. NCBI lineage: Eukaryota > Metazoa > Arthropoda > Insecta > Diptera > Cecidomyiidae > Resseliella > Resseliella maxima. Next base: position 390,595 of record JAQOWM010000955.1, on the reverse strand, counting down.
AAAAAAAAAAAAAAATACAAACCCAAAACTCACAAATGAATAAGATAAAATTTAACAGAGATGGAAAAAAAAAGAACATTGAACGCGTTCGCGCTTGTTTATTGAATTGTTGACAATTACGTAATCCAAGCAGCCATTAGAACAAATTGTATAGTCGTGATGTCGAGTCTGTTTTACATCGATCTCTTTCAATGTCCCACTCTAAAATGTCTAACTTTGTATGCGAACCATGGTAAAAAGTGCATATATGATGCGAAATGATCAGAATAGCACTGCTACTGTAATTTTTCCATCCAGATTCCTTTCGAGCCTTCATAAAAACATGTGTGATAGTGTGTGAGTGTTAGTGATTGTATCTCTCTCTCTTTCTTTCTTTCTCTCTCTGTCTCTTTCTCTCTCTCTCTCTCTCTCTCTCTCTCTCTCTTTCTCTTTCTCTCTCTCACGTGAGCACAACAGAGAAAATTGTATGTACAATGCGATAATAAATCGGTTAGTACAAGATATTACCTGTTGGCGGATTTCTGTTAATAATGACACTTCGGAAATGGTTTGTACTTTCTAGCATCATGGATGATTGGATTTTTAGCTTGAGGATCCAATAAAAGTGTAGAAGCGAAGACAATTCACAGTAGTTAGATAGTGAGCGCATATAAGGGACGTTGTGCAATCAAATCATCATCTTTAATTATATGGCATCATAATGATGCGACCATTTGTTCGCGTTTTATCGTGGTGCACAGCAACATTTTGCTTGTTGTATTCGTTAAAAGAATATTGTAATAATGTCAAGAATCATGCAGCTTATCTGCCATAATTTGTTCGTCGATTTTTTTTTTATTTTTTTTTTTTTTTTTTTTGTTTTTTCATTCTCATCGTCTGCATCGTTGACGCTATTTGTGCTCTAAAAATGATATCATTTCGTCACATTTATATCAAGTTCATTCATGTTATGACAAGCGATTGAAATGGAAACTTCATTGGGCTGAATTGCACTTATGTTCAAAATTCAAAACACTAAACGATCATTATGTGGAATCTGTTGCGCACAATACACTCCAATAGATTTGTTTCTTTTTCTTTTCAAATCAATTTGAATGTAATCAATATGATATATGATGATAAATCCATTTTTCAGCTATAAACACACAATTAAAAATTTCGAAATTCTCTTTCAATTAAAATCTCAGTATTTATGAAAGAAATTTTTACATTCAATCACATCTGCAATCGTCATTGCTTATTTTCAAAGTTAATTAAAAGCGAAAGGAAAATAAATAGAAAATAAAATTGTAGTAAACTATTGACAACAACATTTCGTTGAAAAATAAAATTGCATAAAATTGAATGCAAAACCAATTATAGTGCCAATATATAATAAATTCAATGCTGTGCATCTATATATCTGTATAGTGTATACATTTAGTATAGTGTCCTGCGTTGCAAAGTTTTCACCAGACAGGACTTTTACTTCAATATTACTTTGCCAATTGTTCGAAGTGAATTAGCATTTATGAAACGTTTATGTGTTCATGACAGAAATTTCTATTGTTGACAAGGCAAAACGAATAGGAAAGAGAAAAATGTGTAAAATGAGAAAAATGTCAGAGATATTCAAAGATGTATTGAAAATAGCATTTCAATAAGGTCTTATTGCAACACAAATTCAATACTTGATAATTAATAATAGAAAATTGTCACGCTAAGTATGTCTGAACTTCAGAAATGGTGATCAGTAAAAAGTTTGATAAAAGTGTTAGACTCCATAAATACGATACAATCATCGATAATCTGCTTTCAATCTCTGTATTTTTCGATATTAACAATGATGGCAACTATCACAACAACATACGTTTAAATCGCAAATAATTCTCTATGCACCTCAAAATTGCCGGCATCATTTATACCACGATGACTTATGACGAGTAGAAATTGCTTTTTGGTGTAATTTATTTATGCACAGTTACGATCGGCTTTCAATATACAAACAAAAATCTACGGTGCAAACTGCTTCTACAAACCATATCAATTTTTTTTTTTTTTTTTTTTTTTTTCATCCAAAGGTTCCATTTGCACGCCACTTTTTGCTTGAGGGTGTAGACAAATCGACGATGGTTATGCTTTGGCATTCAATCGATTGATGTTATCTCTTTTTTTTTTTACTTCATCTTTTTCGTGGTGTGTGAGTCAATGTGAAAAAGGAAAAAAAAGCAAATCAACACAAATAAAAAAAAAATTCTATAGAATAAGAAAATGAAGCAAATTGCGAGACGGTTCCATGAGACGAACTGAATTTTTTTTTTTCTCACTCTATTTCAACACACCAATATTTTTCTTTTCTTTTATCATAAATATCGTATGTATTCTGGACGTCAAATCTCTTGCATTTTTGCCTATGTTGTTTTTCCACTGAAGTGTATCGTTTTGTTTGACGTTTTGATGAGAAGAAGCCGCTTGCAAAGTATTTAAAAACATAGAATTTCTCTTTTAATTTTTTATACTTTGGAACAAGATCCATGACAGAATAAAAAAAGAATGAACGGTTCTTTGTAGACCGACTGTATGTTAAGCGGAGTATAAAACAGACAATTTAAAATGGACAATGATGGTTGGATTTGAGACGTCGATGAAAATGTGCATTACATTTCAAAATGAGACGATTTCCTGACGAATGTCAGTATTTTTTGTAATGCATCGCAAAGCAAAATATTCTTTTTTTCTTTTTGCCAATTAAAACTAAATTTATTGAAACGACATATTTTTGGCGAGCCATATTCAACTTGTTTCATTTTAAATAATAAATTTAGACGATTATTGCAACGTCAGTTTGCTTATTTTGTTGTTTTTTCATTCGTGAGAGTGGAAGGGAAAAATATGAACAAACAAATGGGAGAAATAGAATGAAAAACGAAAAAAAAAAAAAAGGAAAAATGAAACAGCAATAAATCATTCGCAAATCGGAGTGCTTCGTTGCAAAAATCATGTAGGCATGCCCAGGCATCTTGTTAAATTGCATTTTCGTATAAATTTATCAATCTAACAGCCAGAAACACAAAAATAGCGAGAGATTTTCTTTCTATGAATTCATCGAAATAGTCCAACTTTCCATGCTGTATGATAACATTGCTGAAAAACGTTGCACAGACACATTCACAGCATTACTACAAAAATACAAAAAAGAAAAAAAAAAAAAACTCAAAAAATGTTGGAAATGAATTGGATCGCCTAAAAAGTAAAATGAACACTTTATTGCATTTAATGTTTATCATCAGCTCAATAAATTTACTGAACACGTATTAAATTTGTACATTCTCTACAGCTACAAATAAAAAAAAAAAAAAAAAAAAAATGAATAAAAACAACAAACAATCGATTATTTTATACAAAATGACCGCATTGCAATAAAAGCCACGTTTAATCATTTGGCAATGGTTTGAATGCAACGATATTTCTAGCAAAGAAATCACACCACACCAGCATCCTCTAGCATACTAAAGGCAACAAAAAAAAAAAAAAAACCCGAAAGCCATATTTATTTAGGCAGTGCCCGATGCTGAAAAATAGCTGATAAATTGAATCGCTCTGATTATAAATCTAATCGTTCGACGCGTGTACAACATCGAAAATGTCTGGTGCGCAAATAAATAGATAACACATTTATAGATGCGCGTCCGTGATTACTACTTCATTAAATTCTTGTCTCTCGCTCCGTTGCTTGTACATTGCAACACAACAGCAGCAGCAGAATCAATTTTGTGAATCTTATTGCATCGTCGAACTGAATTGCCCGAACCCATTGAATCGAACAACGGTCACAAATCATTCTTGCGCACGTGAAAAAAAAAAGAAAAAACGTTGAAAATAAAAGCAAAGAAAAAAAAACGCGCGAACAAACAAGCAACAACTAATAAGATTCAGATGTTTTTCGCTGTGGTCGAAATTATTGATCACTTGAACTTCTGATTCGATTCGCATTGGATAAATGCTTGATGTTCTCTCTTAATGAAGCACTACATACTTTCAAATTAAATAAGAGTGTGTTGAACAATTTGCGCGCATTCTTTTTCATTTATATTTATCATGGATATTCTCAGTTATTTTATGTATCCATCACATGCCGATGTAAATTTTTGATGAATTTATTAATGGAAATCGTACAAACTGCATTTCTGCACTAAATTGAATGGATAAATGCATCAAATGGTAAAACAAAACGATCACGTGTGGAACAATATTATCAATTGGTTTCGAAACAATTTTTCCATGGAAATTGTCACGTTTAATCCAAATAAAGTGTTATATTGCTCAAGAGTTTTGCATTGAAAATTAGCTCATTGTGATTTATTACCTGTCTGCACAAATATTGACACAACATTAAAAATGAACGAGATATAAATTAGAATTGTTTATATCATTTGTATGGAATATCAAAGGGTTTGCTTTGTAATCGTTTTATTTTTGAATGATTGAATGAAAATGATATCTTTATTGTTTAATTTACAGTTAATTAGGCATCTGAGTTATTTGTTAATTGAACATTTTTGACTAATTTGAAGTTTGCGTGTAATTGAGTGTGTTTCATTTATAAATGTTCAATATACGAAATCTGATGGATAGCACAGCACAGCACAGTGACCGAAACGATGGATGCACAATTATAAACAACATTCAACAGTCACATTAGTTTTTTCTCTTCTTCTTTTCGCCTGCGTTTATTTTCATGATAGCTCAGCATATTTTTTTTTTAATCTTTTTCGCTTAGGCTACTTCTGATGTCCAGTACTATTTTGTGGCTTTGTTTAGTTCTCGCTTGCGCTATATTTTTTTTTATCTTCAAACATTATCCATTGTTTGAAATGTACTGCTGTGTCTAGTCTTTTCGCTCAAGATGCGCGTTTGCGTTTTTTTTTTTTTTTTTTTGTATTTCATCGTTTATTCCCTGTTCTTACTTTGCCTTCGTCGTGCATGCACTTTTATGTTAACGGAGTGATTCTGAAATCTACTTTTTGATTCTTTGTCTTTATTCAGAAGCATCGAGAGTTTTGTTCATTTTAAACACTCAATTGCCGTGCTCTTCTCCTTGACGAACATAGAAATTATTTGTTGCCATTCTGTTCACATAAAAAATGCAGTGACCACTGCCAATGGCTAAAACAGCCGAATCACTTGCCATTTAGATGTTTTGGTTGCTGATATTTTTATTGTTTTTTTTTGTTTCTGCATTTTGGGCGCTTCGATTTTCCTTTTTTTTTTATTCTTTTTCGATTTATTTCTTTCCGTCTCTGTTCTTTCGATTGTTTTTTTATTTTGTATATTCAAGTGCGTTTTTATACATTTTATTTTGTTCACAATGCACACGTAGCACATATATTAATGTGTGTATGTGTGTGTGCTTTGCTGCGTTTGCGCGTGCGCGCACGGCCGATCCTCACTGTATCATGTGCATGTGGAGCAGGCAATATCCCATATTATGTCTGTAGAGAGACATTGGATTAATGCAACTTGTTTTCATTCAGTGTTTCGTTCAGTGATTGTGATTTTGGCGTTGTGCAGTCTTTTTTGTCTTTTTTGTCGTTTATTTCCTGTTGTTGCTTTTCACCAAAAGTATTGTGATCACGGAGGAGGAATGCAAAATTATATACATATATATATATGTATATCGAGCAACAGCAACAGTAGCAATAACGACAATGATGAACAAAGACTGAAAAAGAATCGAGATTTTCATAAAAATAAACTTCTTTTCCACTTGTATTGTGTGTTATTATTCAATATTATTGAAATTTTTCAGCGCTACCGAATCACGCGGCATCATAAATGTGCATGCACGACCAGCTCACCCAAGAGAGGCCGAATGCCACTCCATACAAATCGTATACGACTACCGTAGCACGAAGTCACTAAAATATTAATGAAATGAAATTGCAAAAAGAAAAGAAAAGAAAAGAAAAGAAAAGAAAAGAAAAGAAAAGCAAAGCAAAGGAAGAGAAAATAAATGAAAAGATGCATTAATACACTATCACAGTGCAATCCAAAACAATAAAATGAAAAACGGCAACGATAGGATAATCGAAGAGTCTAAGGTTATAGCATAAATCTATTGAAGTTGCTAAACCAGAACAATTTTAATTTAAATATAATAAAAGTGAATAGGACAAAACATAAATAGAACTCGATGCACGAGCAAATTGAATGGCAAAAAGAAGCCATTGAAAATAATATAGCATAGAAGTTATCAAATATCCAATGCACATCGTAAAACGCATATGAAGAAAAACAATGCATTCATAAGTGAATAATATGCCAAAAAAGTCAATGGATGAGATTGTTTCTTTTTTTTTTTCACTTTCTTTATCTCCCTTTCTCTCTTTCCATCTATTTTCCCGCTTCTCCTCCCGCTCTATCACCATCTGGCATCTGTATGTAATAGATATTTATCCGGTAAGAGAAAACAAGCGAAAGAATCTCTTTTCATATTCAGCGATCAACTTTATAGTGTTCACGTATTTGCTGTGATAACTAGCTATTGTTGCCACATTCGATCGCCTGCACACTACGCGTACATTAAAATGTTTGCCTCTTAAAAATGAATATTATTCGGCAACCGATCAGTAGCAACAACAACAACAACAACAATAACAAAAAATTTGTGTATTTATGGTTACGCTTATGCCAAAATACATGTAAATGCACATTCACATTGTTCCACAATATTTATCTATTATTGCACTGCCTTGAATGTCTATTCGATATTTACTGATGGTCGCAACTATCCGAATATTAAATACCTAGCAAACATGAAGCTCAAATGTTAAGACCAATCTTCTAATAACAGAAGCCAAAAACAAAACAAAAGGTTGCCACATAGTTTTGGTTGCGGTGCATTATGAGAGAAGTGTAAACAGTATTCCTGAAACGAAGGGGCAAAAAAAAAAAAAAATTATAGGAAAACTGCTGAGCTTTGAAAATTGCCTTGATTGTACTTCTGGCATTTGTGCCGAAACGCACTCAAAAAAAGGTCGGTTTTTCTACTGGAGCAAGTTAAATACAACCGCTTAAAATGGTTAAATAAATACTACACATCGTATTTATGGCAAAACAAAAAAAAAAAGCACATATTTTAAGCGAAAAATGTTTTTCGATCGCTTATGGAATATCGATATGTTTTGTGTATGCGCTGTTGTGTGTATGTGCAATGTGCACGTGTGCGTTTTTTTTCATTTTTTTTTTTGTTGTTGTGCCCATTTTTGCCTCCATATCGATGCTATAGCATATCTTGGTGCCTTTGTGACGTTTTCATCGTCTAATCTCCATGTGGCTATGCAGACATACTATACACACTCACTGTATGCACTATGTTCAAATTCCATTGTTATGACCAAAACACACATCAGGAACTACAGTTGCAAAATATTACACCAAAAGGAAGTTTAAATGGATGTGAAAATCGTGTTGTGTTCATTTGACCTTAATTCTTAATCATATAATAGTGGTTTTAGTTGTGTTTTATTTATTACATTTCGTGCATATTTCGTTCAAACTCAAAACTATTGAAACTTGACTTTGTTGAATGCCTTGGATCATTCAAATGCGCATATTCACGTCAACTATTATGGTATTTTGACAGCCAGCCACTACGAGAAGCAAAGAACATAATCGCATATTGTATGCAATTTGTGATATTTAACCATATTTGAAATTGCACAATTGACATAAATCCAATCAATTTACAACAATGCGCCGTCAAGAAGAGGCACCCAAATTGCCTTACAGCACTTTATGTTAACACTATCAATGTATCCATATTCCAATCCGTCTCCAACTCGATTTTTGTTTGTTGTACAGTGAACACCAGTCATTCGTTGTAAAATATCTGGATGGCTTTTGGAATGAAATTTGCAAACTCAAATTAAAAAAAAAAAGAAAATAAAAAAGAAAAAAACAAACCTTTGTGCCATCATTATGTCAAAAAGTTGGCATAAAAAATGCTTCCAACATGAAATGAATGCAGCTTACGGTAATGAATTCGGCCACTAGTCTTTCTCATTCTCTTTAACACGGAGGAATGTAGAAAAAAAAAAAAACTGGCCCGAAAAAAGCACGAAGCATTTTCAACACGATTGCTGTCAAATAATTTGTTAAATAAATAGTAAGGGCATATCTTAGTGAATTTCTATTTATTTATGCGAAATAAAATATGCATTCAAACATATTGGTGATTTGAGCATCTTCTTCGTTCACTGCTGAAATGTTCGGTTTACCAAATAAATATTATTATTTCAGTGAAGCTAATCACGATTTCATGGAATTATTCATACAGAATGTTTCTCACTCGCTCTCTTTCTTTCTCTTTCTTTCTCTCACTCTCTCTCTCTCTCTTTCCTCTCTCTCTCTCTCTCTCTCTCTCTCTCTCTCTCTCTCTCTCTCTCTCTCTCTCTCTCTCTCTCTATTTCTTTCTTTCTCTTTTATTAGGTAATGTTCTAATTTTCATTCAATGGGATCACATAGATACTTCATGATCATAATTATTATTATGGAAAAATCCCAAATTGTAATTTTAAGAGACGAATTGCCGCCATTTGATTAGACCTGATCAAACGTTTGAACGTTCATTTCATTGTTTTTCTCGTTGTTGGCTCGTCTGCTATTTATTTATATTTTGATGGTTTTTTTCCGATGGTGTCTGAAATTTATTTTTGCAAAAAATTAGCAGTTAGTCCTGGTTCAGGTTATTGCTTTTGGTTGTATATAATTCAAAAAGTCAATTTTCGACTTTCCCGCATTTTTTTCTTCTTTTTTCTGTTAAAAGAGTTTTTTTCTGAGCGAATATTTTGCACGAAACAACACAAGACACTAATAATAAATTGCACATATAGAAGTTGAGTGTATGTGATGATAGCTACTATTCAAGAGTGAAATGCTTATGTTCAGTTGCCAATTTTGTAGAGTATAATTTAGTGGAAAAAAAAAAAAACAACAACAACAACAACAACAACTACAATTTTCTATATTTTGCTGGTAGAACTATAAACAGTATCAAGTCTAAACACTTAAACGATTTGTGTATGAATCGAAGCGAAAATCGCGCAAATCTAAAGTAACAATATGATATATGGAAGCAAAGTGTATATTAAATGTGATGATGCCAGAATCAAACTTATTGCACATTTGGCACATTTGGCACATAATCTGTTTACATTTTATTTTTTATCATCACAACTGGCCCATTGAATTTGCGAATGCATTTTATTCTACACAGAATGTTTGAATGTATTAAGAACAAAAGCAGCAGAATTTTTTTTTTTTTTTTTAAATAAAGCATTTCAACGATAGTATAATATGCATAATATAGTTTTAGAATGACTTGTAGACGACACAAAAAATGATGCCAAAATATAAAAGTGAAAAAATAAAAAATTGAACGAAAAATTTGTGAACCGTAAATAACTGCGTTAGCATTAACTAAAATTTATAGCTGCAAATTACTGACACTTCCACATTCATACCTTCATTTATTCCACAAAGTATTTGCAATTGAAATATACATATAACCACGTGCAAATTGGTATTAGTGATACGTACGGCTGTACGGAGTATTCTGTGTTCATGCATTTTATGACATAATCGAATCACAATTGCATTCATTCACAAATGACTTGAATATTGCAAAGCTTTTATTCCATACTTGTGTATATTTTACATTCGAAACATTTGTTGATATAATGTAATGTATATATGAACGTAGTTAAAGTTAAAAAAAAAAAACTCTATGAGTTTTATCCTCAATTTTTGTGTTTACGAAGAAGAAAAAGTAAAAAAAAGACGAAGAAGAAGAATAAAAGATATATTCAAATCATTCGGAATTTCAGTCATTGATATAGATTATTTTGTTCAATTAATTGATTGATGTTTCTAATTATAGCAACATTGTCTGACATCTACACTGAAAATGCCAAGATAGATTGGATACAACGTACAAGGCAAATTCAGTTTGTGTATGCATTTTCATATAGTATGAAAAGATCCGTTAAAGTCAAATATTCGAAAACAAAAAGCATTGTGAAAGAATGCAAATGCAAATGCAAATGAATATAAAGTGTATTACGAGAAGAAAAAGAAATTTCTTATTCAAAATTGCTCCTAGGTCATGGTTACGCCGTAATGTATGGAGAAGAGAGTAGGAAAGAAATAAAGTGAGTGAGAGAGAGAGAGAGAGAGAAAGAAAAAGAAAAAGAAGAAAAAGAAGAGCATAAGAAAAAAAGAGTGAGTGAAGTAGAAAATAAAAAAAAAACATCCAATTTTTATTGATTTGACCTAAAACGCATTCAACACAGAAAACTGAGACTTTAATTATACAGTATAAGTGACAAAGAATTTAACGTGCTAAGACAGTACCATAGCGAGAGATACAAACAGAGACAGAGTCAAAGTCAGAATCGCATACAATCGCGTTTCATACAAATCTATAAATAAATACCTACGTGAGATTTGTTGAGTTCGTATATCTGTGGCCACCAGTTAGTTAAATCTGATGAATATGAAATGATCGCAAGTAAAGTTGCAAATGTATCGACGGTCAATAACATAAAATAGTTAAAATGGTGCACACAGTGTTTGATTTGTGATTTAATATTGTGCGCACCTGGAACGGCTGGTATTCGATTTTGAGCCCGTTGCATGTAATATTATGTATACGATATGCGTTGTCATTTTTGGAACTGACATCTATTTTTATTTAATTATATTTAATAAGACACTGTTACACACAGTATTTATGACGAACGGAAATTTCGTTTGCAAATATTAAATATACAAACATACAACGAATATGTTCCAGCTGAACGGTAAGAATGGCAAACAGCTACATACACATGAAACGACATATTTTGAATAATATACATGAGCAAAAAAAGAAAAAATTATCGTTGCACCGTCACATTATTGGATATTTTCCATCGATTTGATCGATTAATATCTGTCAGGAGAGAATGTGTCGACACGAAATTATAATGATCCGCATACGAGTATGTAGTTTCTATTTCTGTTCACTTTTTTTTCTCTTCTCTCTCTCTCTCTCTCTCTCTCTATCGCCGTTTCTTTTTTTTTCTCTTTTAATTCATTCCAATTATACGTAATTCAATGTTGTGATGCCTGTTGAGAGGCATACGACATACGACATACGACATACGATAAATAGCGAATACGATGTGAACAACCAATATCGCAAACCTCAAGCATAAAAATGACCAACCGAATGGCACTGAGACAATCGTAATGTGGGAATTTTTGTAATAGAAGATTGGATGAGTGTGCTCTGTACAAATATTTCAATTTGAAAGACATGAAACAAGTGTAACGTACAGGTTTTTTTTTTTTTTTTTTTTTAAATCGAATAGTCTGTTGCGTTGTGCCCATTCACATAAATTAAAATATATAAAGCGAAACTGATGATCGATGTTGATGGCCATCGTTGTTGCCGTTGTCTATATCGTTGTATAATAGAGATAGATATATGTGCACTTAATTAGCACACACACACACACACACATGCTCACACATAAATACATATTTATAACTATACATATCTAGCATGTGTGCTCGAAATGTGATGAATATATAAACGATTTGGATAAAATTCCAATGTGCATTGCATACATATTCACGCAAACAGTTAAACAATATTACTTGCGGCTAATCTAATACAAGAGTAATAAAGAATTTATATGGAAGCTGTGTGCGCGTTATTCATTATATTACTGAATCAGTCGCCGGAGTCGAGTGTCAAGTCAAGATCGAGGTCAAATCCATATGAATTATTATACAATCATATTTTATTATAGTTACAATTCCATGTTGCACCATAATAATAACAAAAATAATAACTAAGAATTGAATGAAACGTGAATTCTCCTAATTCATTTGAAAATATCGATATAGTATTTATCGTAATATGTATTTATGGTGCTAGATGGCTTCGATGGAAATCATATCATTTGAATTGGATTGGATTGGATTGGATCGGATGACAATGCGATCGATATTTATGCATTGAAATGATTGACGAGTAGTCCAAGTAATTGTGATCACATGAAAATGTTCCGTCGATTTTAATTAAACTCGTTATTATAATCGACAATGTATTGGACAATGTGCGTGTGTATTTGTACATATCGTTCATTTACTTTGGTAGATTGTTTTCTTGTTGCTACTGTTCACACTGTATCTTTCTCATTCAACTTATTGATGTCATTAATTTAATAAAAATTATAGCATCATATGCCAAATGAAAATGATCAAGACACGCCAAACAACATTTATTTGATCGAAGCTCTGCACGGTCGCGCGACTGTTTGTATAAACCTATATTGATATGCAAATGGTAACATAAAATTGTATATAAGATTCATTTGTTGTTTTCCTCACAATTTACTGTGTTTCTTCAGCGTTCAGTGTTCGGTGTTATTATTATCATTGTATGGTTACATTTATTTATTTATGTTTGTCTGCATAAGTGAATGATTTCCCCCTAGAGAGGCAATGAATTAAAATATGAAAAAAAGCATAACAATATATATATAGAAATAATAATTATACAAATTTGTGCACACACTTTTTTTTTTCTTTTTTTTCTTTTTTTTCTTTTTTGCATTTGTTCCGTGTATATGTTTGTTTGAATTTTCAGTCTTAATTATGTGGTTTGGTCAATGCTCATGCATAAGCATCCATGTGGATGCATGCGCAATTTTACTACGGCTACATGACTATATGGTTCAGATTATTATATACATAGTATTTTTATTAAGTACTCATATCATACCTGTTTGATCACTTTCAGCCAATGTCTGCGCAATGTATGATGTTTCATGCCGTGATGCAACTATTTTATCTCCTTTCTCTCTTTCTCTTTCTCTCTTTCTCTCTTTCTTGCTATCTTTATATCTATCATTCTTTTCCACTTTTTTTCTCTTTATAGCATTTTTGTAAATTATTATCGATAAAATTATAGCTTACCTGTGTTGTGTGTTGCTTTGTATTGATGTTCCAAGATGAGCATTGCCACTGATTCGGTAGCCGTTTGTATTTAATTTCAATTGAATGTAATTGAAGGTGGCGCAAAGTCTTTTACCGGAAATCTAAAGCGCCACATTATTATCCACTGATTGAAGTTTAATGTCCCAATGCATTTTATTGGATAATATTGTATGGTACGAAGTAGCTCAGCTGATTTTTTTTTTTTATGTATTTATCAAGTTCACATTGGCACTTACCGTATAATTTGTACACCAATATGTGAAAAACTAAAGAGAATATTTTCGTTGTCTCATCCACCAGACAAAAACCATTGCAAATGGATAGCGATAGAGAGAGAATGAAAGAGAAAGAGAGAGGGAAAGAGAGAGGGAAAGAGAAAATGAGTGAGAAAGAGAGGAAGACACATGCAACAAAAGCCACCTTGAAATCAGTTCATAAATTAAATGTGTTCGAGTCAAGTTGATTTTTAAATAGTTAAACAACAACAGCAGAAATAACAACCAAAACTGACTACTACAATCACTTTATCACTTCAAGAGAGGTCCGAATAAATAAACGGTAAATCATTATTAAAGTGCATGAATGATGGAGAAAAATACGTAAAATTCTAACCCGTATATGAGAGAGAGAGCAAGTTTGATATAGTTAAAGAATTCGAATACCAACAATAATAACAACAGCAACGGGCTCAAATATCGAAAAATGCATTCATATTAACATTATTTTGGTTTATGGTTCAACGGTAGAACAAGTACCAGTGCAAAACATTTCTGTTATTCACTGTCAGTGAATTGTTCCTCTTTCTTCTTGTTCTCCAGTTTGATGTTAGCCCATCTCTTTTGGATCTCCTTCTCTCTCTCTCGCTCGCTTTCTCTCTCTCTCTCTCTCTCTTTCTCTCTCTCACTCACTCACTCACTCTCATTGACTTTTTTGTGCTCGTTTGGAATTGCACACATTTTATTTTCATTCATAAATTTATTTATCAATTTCTTGTTCATGTTTTTGTGTTTTTTTTTTTTCGTGAGCATCGTCGCTTCAAATATGCATTTATCTTGCCATAGTCATCGTTCCTATGTTATGGTAGTTATACGCAAAAGCGTGTAAGAAAACGGAATGCGAAACGACGAAACATGGAAACAACGACGATGGAAATGAAATAGAGAGAGAGAGAGAGGGAAGAGAGAGAGAGATAGAGAGAGAGAGGAAGAGAGAGAGAGAGAGAGATAGAGAGAGAGAGGAAGAGAGAGAGAGAGAGAGAGAGAGAAAAAAAAAACAAGAACAAAAGCGATAAACTCTGGTTATTGTACGATCTGCATTGAATTTTACTTACTGGCTTGCCATGCATATGCATACGTGTGCCAATGTGCCTGTGCACTGTTATATGCTGCTGAAGATGATACATGTGAATTCATAATTTTTCATCTCGTATTGTTAGTGTTTGTGTTTACTTTTTTTCCTTTTTTCTTTTTTCCTTTTATTTTTAGGTAGTTTTGTGCGCGTATTTTGTTTTCATTGCTATTTTCGTTTTCCATTTCGTCTCGCACGAAACTCGCATTTAATTATTAACTTGTTCTGCAATGTCTGATACCGAAATGCATGCGTATCTCATGTATTTACCCATTAATAGAGCAAACGATCGCACATATATTGGATTATACATCCGTCTGGAATATTTTGGAATGAATAAATATTATTTTGAAAGAAAAATAAAAAAAATACACTTCAGAAGCAATGTTGATTTTATCATTTCAAGCATCAATTGCAGATATTGATTTAATCGGAGTGATTTTGACTTTATTCTCTCGTGAGAACAAATAAATTGATAGAATTGAAATGTTGCTTTTGATTATCATCGTCATTTAATTTTAATTTGTATTAAATATATTTAAAAATTTTCCTATTAAATATATTTAAAGTTAACGGTTCTTAAATATATTGGCATGGATACAATATGATTGGAAATCTTGAGAATCCATTGTTCTTTCTGTGTAAATGAAATTTGAAATTACATTTGAATACAGAACTTTAGCTGTGTGCGAATACATAATCAAGTGGTATTTTTGCCTTTATTGTATGTAGCAATTCATTATCATTAAACGTTTTCTTCATTGTTACTTTTTTTATCAGCCTGACCGAGAGAAAGAGAAGAGAGAGAAGAAGGAAGAGATAAGCGAGTAGAGAGAGAAGAGAGCAGAGAGAGAGAGTTATATGACCTCGACTTTGTGTTGTGTTATTGTTTCTTGTTTGCCTATTAGCAACATGAATATTTTTAGTTTATTTTTACTATTGGTGCAACATCTCATCTTTACACTATAGAATTTCCATCGCGCAGCCAGTAATTATTTGATTAGAGGAAAAACACATACCACTCTAGACGGTTGATGTTTTTATTATTTTCATTTTTTTTTTTTTTTTTTTTTTTTTTTTTTATTGCAAAAAATTGTCGAGCAAACGACATAACATAGTGTAATTTGTTGGGGCGTGTAGAACTTATAGGTAATATCATGTACAACAGACAATGTGCTTTGACAACCATTCGAGATAAATGACTCTTAAGCATATTTAATTGCGATTGATTGTCACTTTACTACTGGCTTCCGTTGTCCGCTACATCTTTTGAAAAATCTATCTACGCTCTGACATCTCTCATCTTACCATAATCAAATCAGACATGAGCATAGGCTATGGCATAGCTTAAGGGTCTGTCAACATTGAATGATTATATTTAGCTAAATATGGTTAAAAATGAGTAGAATCGGTTAAAATCGACTGAGAATTTACTCAATTTGTTCCAAATTAACCGATTGATAGTATTATATTTTCTTCATTATATTTTCACAAGTGATAGAATTACATTAAAACGAATATTTTTCACCCTAGTTTTCACCGCATTTCGTAATCTTTTGCGAATGATTTATTTAGTAATAACATAAAAATGAGACAATTTGGAGATATTTTTTTCTTTAATAAGAGAATTTTCTCGGACAGACGTAGAGATGTCCAATAGAGGTTTTCAATTTTCGGGCAATTCGAATGAATGTCCGAGAATATTTCAATTTTTCGGACAAGTCGAACAGATTTCCGAAAAAGAATTTAAATGTTCGGACAAGTCGGACAGATGTCCGAAAAAAAAAATCAAAATTTTCGGATATGTCGGACAGATGTCCGGAAGATTTTTCAAAATTTTCGGACAATTTTACGGACGTCCGAGCAGTCTGTTGATACCCTTGATCATAGCTGATGAGCTAGAAAATGTTGTTGTTTTATCCATAACATAAAATGTTAAGCATAGTAGTTTCTGTGTCTCATTTATGATGCCTGTTTATATCAACAATTTTTTTCTTCTTCTTTATTGCATCTTGATTTTCCATTAACCTCTTCTTTTAATTTCACATAGTTATTCGCTTGAAATATAAAAGAATAAAAACAACAACAAATTTCATAGTAAAATGATTTTGTTTTTCTCAAGCGTCAATTTCTCTCTGTCTCTCGCTCTCGTACTCTCTCTCTCTCTCTCTCTCTCTCTCTCTCTCTTTTCTCTTTCTCTCTCTATCCTCCTCTCCCTCTCTCGATTTGATCGACTTGTTATTTTGACATGAATTGAAGTAAATATATAAAGGAAAAGTCATCCATTTAACCATAGTTTCCGTTAAACCAATTAATGGATTTTAATGAATAAGCCAAATCTGTGCTGCGTAAAGCAAAGCAAAAATTTCAATGGTTTGTGTAGTCGTATAATGACATGTATACAGTACGACAAAATTAAGGTTGATCATTCGATGGATTATGAAATAGATGAGAGCAAACATCAATTGCCATATATAAACGATGTGTGCATGTTTTAAAACGCCCACACGGTTACAACCAGCGAAATGACATTCAATGGCATTTTGTTTGGTGCACATTGTGTATATTTTTCATTGTTTGTATCAAATTGATTTCGTCAATGCGTATTCGTCTCTTTTTTATAATGTTTAGTTATTTCGTTTGTTTTTATTTTTGGTTTTCTCGATCGTATGTTGGAAAATTATGATTTTTGTTCAATTCAAAAAATATCATTAAATTGTTCATACTTGTTATGTTAGTTAAATTATTGCCATAGATTTAAGTGTACCATTTATTTGAAGTAAGCAACTTTACAAAAGTAGGTAAAAAGATCGTGTACAATGGCATTTGCATTTATAGTAATGTGACATGAAATTATAAATCGAACTAAAATACGCAAGTTGGCTCTCAAACTTGCAGAGAGCAGATGAGAAAAATCATCATTGTCATCAGTGACTGATACTTATTATTATACGTGCTTTGTTTGGGTGGTTTGGCGGTTTATTTACGTGTGTAGGTTTTACAGGTGTGATCAAATTCTTTAGTTTGGCTTCGATTTCCATTTCCATTTTTTTTTTTCTTTTTTTTTTTTTCTTTTTTGATTTCATTTCAAAACTATCTTGCCGACAACACACGTCAAGTATCAGAATATCTGAAATTGCAATGGATTTGCATGTAAAATGTAAATCACAACTCAATGAATTGCTTAAATGTATTGTCTGCAATGTTTTAATTCTCCGAATTACTTGAATAACTTTACACAATGGATTGTTTAGAAAATGTTCCTCACGAAATTGAAGAAAAAAAAAAAACACCAAGAACAAAATCAGCTGTTCGAAATGTATAAGACAATTAATATACAGTTATGACAATATTATCCATTGAATAATTATTCATATTATCTGCTTTTTTTGATGTAAAACAAAAAGATGTACTATGTATTGCGGATTGAATTAAGCATTGTTGCTTTGTATTCAATTCTTAATTCATATATTTCGATTTGAAAATGAATTATAAACGTTCGTACGTAATCATGACGTTTTTGGTATATATAAATTCAAATAAAGTACGGCACAGGATAAACAATTTAAGTTAAGCAGAAGCCATTTCTCTTACGTGTAAATAAATGAGTGACTGCTGTGAATACTTTGAAAATACACTTTTTACATCATTATACTGAACTGAATGATGAACAACAAAATATTCAAAATATTTTGGCTACTGCTCATGGCTCTATTGCGTTGGTCTGAAGTTATGTACTTCTTACCATTTTGTTGACAAGCAGCTTCTCCATTCAATAAGATACGAACAAAAAAAAAAAAAAAAAAAAAAAAAACAAACAAGAAAGTGGTCATTAAACTTATGGTTTGTTTAACTTTAGCAATTAATTTTCAACGTATTATTGCTGTTTTTATTTCGTGAAATGATGCTTCAAAGGCCACAACAATATCGACCAGTGGCGTATTACTCGGCTTACGCGCGCGCGCGTGTGTGTGTATGTATATATTTTGGCATGTATTTTACAAGAAACAAAGAGAGAAAAAAAAAAATAAATGGACGCGCGCAGCACACGTTCACATTCATAAGCACATTGCACACGTGTTAATACCATATGTATTATTATTGTTGTTGTTGTTTTTTTTTTTTTTTATTTGACGGACACTGCAATGATACTTACAAAACAAAATAACGGTAAATTGTTCGATTTTGAAGTTTTGTTGTTTTTCTTACGCAACCTTATATTACGCTTAGGTAAATAAATTTTAGAATTTTTTTTTTTTTTTTTTTTTTTTTTTGAAAATTGTATACAAGCCAATGTTCGTTGAACATTGTGGATTATTTGCAGTAGTGTGATGCGTATAAAATACAGCGTATATATATCTAAGGTGCGTTGGTTTTCTTTTCCGGTGACCTTTTGTTTTCGATTGTGATTGGATTAGCACATCGATCAAGAAGAAAAATTGATTTTAAACACTAAATGAAACTGAAGACATAGCAAAATAGACTGAAAAAAGCAGTTTCAGCATACTTACAAAAAAGACAGTAGTATAAAATATTTCGTTTTTCTTTTTCCTTCTTTATCTTTATTACTTTCCATAAATTTTGTCTTATTGATCGCTTGAAGTTATTGCGGGGAAGCATGTCGTCATTTTATTGAACAATTTTACAAAGAAGCGAGAAAAAAAAACCATCAAATACTCGAAATAGGCATATCATTCTCGAAAACGAAAAGCAAACTTGTTGAATGCTCACTACTACAGCAAATGCCAACCTATTTATTATAATAATTTGTTTTCACCGTGTGTTAATCTTTCGCAATCTTTCTTTGCTGTGAAATAATTTCACTATCTGTTTTGTTTTTTTTTTTCTTTTTTTGCATTTGGTTGATTTGTGCAACCAACACGATCACCAAAAAAAAAAAAAAAATCTCCAATCCCGCGAAATACGAACTAATAAAAGTGGCAAAAATGATTGAAGTATAATGTGTTGTGTTGTGTTTCGTTGATTTGAGTAAATGCAAATTTATCCGATGATCAGCAGGTGGAATAGGGATAAAATGAATAGAAAATAAACGTTAATGAATAAATGTGTAAAGAAATGTCTGATATGTAATGTGTATTTGTGTATGGATTAATGACTGTTGATGTGTGATGTTCGCGTAGCATTGAATGGAAATTGTAATAATAAAACGCAAATAACTTTATACATTTATCCATCTATGTAGATTGTACATTGTATGCGTTACATACATACATACATACATTGGCACCGGCACGGCCAACCGGCAATATTTTCTGTGTAACGAATAGGTAAATCGTAAAGTATTGAAGAGTGTGCAATGGGCAAAAGGAATAGCAGAAAAAAAGAAAAAAAAAAAAAAACAACGATGGAAAGCAATTTGTTGCAAAATACTTTATTGAGGACGTGCCCGCGTCAAGGTTTCTCTCATCAAGCTAACAGCAGCACCATAGTCTCTAATAGCTGTAACGCAGTAGCCAACCGCGGCATTAACGGCATGCCATGAAAGAAGCAAAATCAAGTACGTGCGGAATATATACGATGTACGACGTACGAAGCCAGTGTTAAAGCACACAATCGCTTGAAGTGCATTGCATACAAAGTAAAACGAATGAATAAAACTAAAAATGAGAATGAAAAGAAAAAAAAAAAAAAAAAAAAAAAAACCAGCTCGAATTGAGCCAACCACACATCGCCAATCATACTTGCACGTTGCATGACTTCCACACCAGCATAGAATATGGCAAAGAAGCACAAACATACACTAGCTTGCCACATCGAATATACGTGAATATTCAAAACTATGCCACACATCAAACACTTAGTCTGCTGTGCATGGAGACTTTTTTTCGTGTCTGTGTTGATTTTTTTTTTTTTTTTTCACTTATTTCTTCTGAGTTTGTTTTTTTCTGTACATGCTACTTGCTTTACTGCATCGTCAAGAATTATATATATAGCCATGTGAGAGGATTGAAATCCATAGCATATATATATATATATATACGGCGTGTGTAATGCAATGCAATTCAGTGTACTTGCACATTGTTCACTGAAGAACTAAAAGTCGAACAACTCAGCAGCTAACATAAAAGCACGCATCAGCCCATATACACGTCAAAACAAACGCTTTTTTTCTCCCTTTTGGTGGACTGTTTTAAATTTAATTGTTGGAGCTATCGTTATTGATGTGTTTTTCTCAATTTTTTTTTTTTTTTTTTTTTTTTTTTTTTTTTTTGCCTCTTTTTTTATATATATGGCTGATTTCTTTTATGGCCCTGAATCCGTTCGTGTTGATATTTGGTATATTGCACGTCACATTCATCATATAAAATACTTTTAAAATATTTCATTTCACCTTTATTGACGATGTTTAATATTCGTTCTAAACGTCCATTTGCTATGCTATGCAATATCACAGTGTCGCTCCCGCCGTTTTCGATGCGCATGTCTCTATTTAGTTGTTGTCGGTTATCGCATTTCTACACAGATCTTTATTTAAAGACAGAAGGTATAATAGTACTATTTATGTTCACTTGGTTTATTCAAAGACAAATCTAGTAAGAGTAATTCGGCTTCTCTGTAAAAATTTGGACGGGAGTTGTTTTTTTTTTTTTTGTTTTTTTCATTTTTGATCAGCATCATGCCACTCATAAGAAGAGATAAGTATTAATCAAGTTTTACTTGGTCCATTCACTTTTCACCGTACGTTTTATACTTACAATATTTCAAGTGACATATCATTGATTGATGTTTGCAAAAGACGTACAAATCAACTGACGGATAAAAAAAGAACACACACACACACACACAAAAACCGTTTCTGTGACTTAGACCTAAAAGTGCGTTAAGTATTTGACAGCTGCAATTATGGTGTCTGTAAATTGACTGTTTTCAACGCTGGAAAAGTGATTTTCGTGTAAGAATTTTACTGCAAACGATTTGCAAGATGTCCAAATTTTCAACATTTCTTTCATCCATTTTAATTTCATTCTTTTCTTTTTTTTTTTTTTTTGTAAATGATTTCAATTTGTAATTGCCATTGCGACTTCCTACTGTGCCGTTAGTCTGCGTAGCGCATATATTCTTATCGATCGATGTGCACATTTGAATATATACGTACAAACTGCTCGTTTTTTTTTTTTGTTTTTGTTTTGTTCAGCTGCTTTTCGGTCATCATCAGATGTTTGCGCACACATTCTTGGTAACTTGCATTGAATTGTAATTAAGAATGCTTACTTCTTCTTCGTCGTCGTCGTTTCATACAATTTCATTCACAGTGTTCAATTGTTAATTATTCATAAATTTTTATTAATTAATACTTACGACTTTTTATAAACATGTGAAATTCATAGCGTATTCAAGTCAAAACAATGTAATCAATAGTCAATGTTGGTGTTCACCATTCATCGAAACATACAATTCAATTATCATACACAAAAATAAATTCATAATCGATAAAAAAAAAAAAAAAAAAATTCAAAATGCAATCATTAAGCGTGAACATATGCGCCGACTAAAAAACAGACACATGAGAAACAAAAATTGAAATGAGAGAGAGAGAGAGAGAGAGAGAGAACAAGAGAAATAGGGTGGAAGAAGCGGTTAAATTTGCATATCACCGGTTGTAATGGCCATTTATACGATAAATCTCTATGCGCGTGCATAAAACGTATTTCGAGTGCATATTTCAAGGACTTTGCGCTAGAGGACATTGTACACGAAATACACTTCATTGAAAGAGTGTTGTTGCGCATGAAGAATTAAAAAAAAAGAACGGTATTTTGGCGTGATGCACCAAATGCGACAAGATAAAAATCCACATGAAGTAATATTTTTTTTTTTTCTTTTCTTTTCTTTTCTTTTCTTTTCTTTCCGTATCTTGTCCGTTTAAACATGAAAAAAAATGTGACTGACGTATTTTTTTCGATGAAAAAATAAAATCGATTGAGTTGAAATCGTCGCGTTCGCTTTGAATGTATCAAAAAGAAGTCCAAAAGCACCGTCACATAGCGATATAAATCAATATTGGTCACCGATCGCTTTCAAATTCCAATAGATTTTCTTTCATTCCATGTATCTCTTTTACTATTCGTATTCGGTATTTTCTATCCACATTCGTTGATTAAATGGTATAAAAAAGTATTACTGTCAAAAAAAAAACAAAAAAAAAAAAAAAAAATACAAAGTAGACAAAAAAAAAAAACATCAGCGAAACGGAGACAGCGCAACATACAATTTTAAGAAATTCTTTTTTAACATAAATTTAATAGAATAAAAGTAGAATCGGTCTATGGCATGTGGAAAAAGTTTACATGGCGCATCGGCGATATAATCAAAGAAATTCGAGAACGAAAAAAAAAAAAAAATAAAAAAATAAAAATAGTCCACATATATATTAGATATATATTTATATATATACAAATGAATTTGACAGTGGAAAATAAACGACGAAAGAGCAAGCAGAGTGTTTATACATTATTGGACGTACAGATGGATCTTTCTCTCTTTCATTCTATGTATCTGTATATGTAGATGAAAAGGAATATATCAACGGTGCGACGACCTTTTCTCCAACTTTAAAACATTTCACTATACGATACGCTTTATAATAACAATAATAATGATAATATAATAGCATCTTGCTTGTCCGTCGGTGGATAGCGATTTGGTGAGAACTCATTTCAATTTGTTTTGCTTTTTTCATCATCTTTTTCGGATTTAAATGCGCTTTTTACTCTCGTCTATCTCGCTCTAACAAATTCATCTCTTTCTCTCTTTCTCTGATCATTTGAAACTTTTTTTTTTTGGTCATTTTGGAATACACATGGAATTTTTACTACCTGCTATTGTTTATTTATTTTTGATAAACATTTATTTCATGTGGCTATCGATTTCTAGCTATATCACAGTCTATTCCATATCTTTTGTAAAGTACTTTTGTAATAACAAAATTTGTAGGTCGATGGTAAGACAAGAAATCAGCATGAACAATAGATGTCCTTTCTAACTATAATGGATTGTCTTGATACGTAGTACTGAATCGTCCAAATTTATAGTATCAAATACATTATTGGTGTAAAAAATAAAAAAAAAAAACTAACAAATAATTCATTCATATCTCGATGGTTAGAAAGGAAGCATTTTTTTTTTCTTATTAATAAACCACGAATATACTTTATGCATGCAGATCTATTAATTCCATTTGGCTGATATAAATACTCGTTCTTTGTTTACAATTGATTTTATTACGAATATTTATAAGCGCAAATTGAATAAAAATATTTTGATTAAGGCTTTTCACCTAATAAAATCGTTCAATTTGACATTGTGAAAATAAAAAAAAAAAAAAAAATAACAAAACAAAAAAAAAATTGATTGGATACATAATACACACTCATACGTATACAAAAGTCAACGCATCATCATGAGCAAAAGCTGTGATCTCAAAAAAAAAAAAAAAAAAAAAAGAAATTGATTATACGTTGTTATGGCCTATAATTTTTAAGCAATATCGAAATAACCATAATCCATATGTCTCTGTCTCCCTTCTTCCCCATTCAAATTACGTAAAAATTCATTTTAAAGACCATGATGATTGGGCACAGGTAAAAAATAAAAGAGGTTTGCGCTCGGAATTAAAAAGATGAAATTAAATCTGTCAAATATTTCAAAATTATTTTTGTGCCTGCTTTATGCTCTTCTCCCTCTCTCTCTCTCTCTTCTCTCCCTCTCTCTCTCTCTCTTTCTCTCTTTTCACACATCTTCATTTGTTTGATATGACTTTTGTTATTTACGCATTACCGACGCACTTGTTCGTTGCTTTACTTACATTTTAATCAGAATGCCATGGAGTCACGTGGTATTACACTCTCAATCACAGTTCATTTTTTAATTATGGTCAAACTTGTTTTTCGGCCGCAATATAATATTGTTGTAGTCCACATGACCACATGTGCTTAGCGCAGAAAAATTTCTTAATAGGTAAAAACACTTACACAGACATTTGTTTATTACGTAAAATTGTTGAAACTGTCCTAAACGAGAATGCTCTTCATAATATAATAAACAATAAACAATAAAATAATGACACACGTTTCCGCCTATTTTTTTTTTTTTTTTTTTTTTTTTTTTAATAATGGTTTTTTATTCTCATTTTATTTTGTTTGCTTGTCGTCAAAATTTTATTTAATTTTTCTTCAAACAGACACTTATTCCACAAAATCTACCGTATGTAAATCAACCCTGCTTGTCTAATATAATAATTTTTGTGTGTATGTTTAATTCCATTTTTTTTTTTCACTAAAAATGTTGTTGTTGGTTTTGAGCTTGCAATTTACGCTCTTTGACCATCTTCGCATTTTCCATTTTTCCGATTTTTTTTTTTAATAAAATTTTTTGTTTGCATGTATTTTTTTCGCCTTAAAATTCTCAATTAAATGACTTTTCCTGGTTGTCTTAGACTATATGTTTTGTTTTTATTTTTTGTTTTTTTTTTTTTTGTTTTAACCTTACAATTTGCTTATTTGTGAGTGTCGGTGTTGTGTCCATTATGTGGTTTACTTTGCTTATTCCACTTTCGGGTTATGCACGATTTAGTCATTGAACATGTTTTTTTTTTTTTTTTTTTTTGTTTTTAATTTTTTCTGTCTTTCATCAATTTAAATATATTTAATAATTAAATGTATGTTTTACATAATTATCAGATAGTGTTATGATGCTTACGAGTAATAGTTCAATTGATAATCTCACAGAGACCTCAACTCAAGTACCACTGGTTTTTGTGTCACATCATTTTTCCTTTTGCTTTTTTTTTTTCAAATGCTCGCATATCATTTGTGTTCATTCTAGTTCCTCTTTCGCTCATTCTTCATATTTATTATTATGTACAAATTCATTTGAATTAATATTTAAATAGTTATTTAATTCACTCTTAATTTCTGGTGTAGTTCATGTGTTTTAGGTGTTCAATTCATTCAAATTTGTTTTTATTTTATTTGAATTATTATTCTTGTATTCATTTTTATGCTATGTGTTTTGTTTTTGTTTTACTTTGTTTGTCTCTCTTTCTCAAATATATAGAATTTACTTTTGAAGATTTATAGTTTAATGATCTAAATTATTATAATAGTTATAATAGTAGTAATATGTAATAGTTTATTTTTTTGTTTTATTTTTTTTTTCGTTTTTTTTTATCCATCATAAATTTTTTTTTTTTTTTATGCTCATTAAATATACTTTATCGTACTTAGTAGATGATTTGTATTTTAGATTTCAAGTTTTTTTTTTTTTTTTTTTTTACAATTATGAACATCTTCTCGCATCTTAAGTTCATATCTAAAAAATATTTTGTTGGATTTTTCGTTTGTTTTAAAATTGTAAAAGGGCAAAAGTGTGGTTGTTGCACGTGTTAAAATGTGTGACAGTGTTCATTTTGGAAATATGTAAGTAATTTAAAATGTTTGTGCATCTTTCGATTATTTATAAAAATGTATTTTTTATTTTTTGAAACTTACTATTTTCGATGGTGAAAATGACAAAAGAACGATAAACAGGGAAAATTTGAAAAAAAAAAATTAAGAAGTGAGAAAAAAGTATCATGCGACGTTCATTTGTGCCCATTTACATTTATGTTTATTGCAATTTTATCCATTTAATGCGCATTTAATTTGAACTTTGATTATGAATGGAACATAGAGAAAAAGATAAAAAAGAAAAAAAAAAAACAACATGACTTTTGCGTTACGGATCAAATCTGTTTTGTTGTAAAACTAAAAGAAAACAAAAACCAAAGTGACAAACTATTGGATTATTGTTTTTTTTTTTCTCTATCATTGTAATTTATTGCATGGATATAACTTGTGTGTATGTTTTTTTTTTTCTTCTTTGTCAGCCTATATGCATTTCGGATAAACCTACGGTTTTTTTTTTTGTTCAACATCCCTAATTTTATAACTGCAAAGTTTTTCCTTTTTTGTTTTTTCCTCTCTTTCATTTCAAATGTCATTTCTATAACACAATGCACATTGATTCCGTTTAACACTGGCTGGTTGAAAAGAACATTTTAAAATAAAATGCAATTGAAACGTGCATGAAAACAAACGAAAGCGAAAAATTCCCACTTTTTAGATGTGTGCGTATCTTGTCAAAATTTCTAAAGTGTTACAATCTTTAGTGGATGTTTCATTTTGGGTGACTTTGAGATTTAGTGAATAATAGGGTTATTTTGTTACGATACATATGCGATCAGTCGTTCCTCATAATTACAACAAATTATTAGAAAACATTTTTATGTTTTTGTATTTTTGAGCAAATATTTAGCTTGTACTTCGCACACTAATATTGTATAAACGAAAAGAATTCAATAAATAAAAAAAAAAAAAAAAAAATGAAATATATGTGAGTCTACATTTTAACACAACTTTTTTTTCCCCTCTCACACAGATACATGAATAAAAAAGAAAAAAAAAAAACAAATCGGAAATATGTTAACTTTTCATCAAAGTCATTTCATCATCATAGACCATTCAGAGACTGACTATTATTGGAAAAAGAGAAAAGAAATTATAACAACTAGCAATTATATCAGTCCTCTGTGGGCTTTCTAAAACGTTTATTTATTTATTTGTTTTTATCATCCATTGAACAATGAGTTTCACGTTAACAAAATCAAGTGTATATGAAAAATGAAAAATGAGAAAGAAAAAAAAAAAAAAAAAAAAGAAAGAAAAGAAATCTATGCATTATTTTGCACATCGTAATTGCATTTGTTTACCTGTTTTTCTTACAAATTAGATAAAACCATCGCTCACAATCGGATCGTCGGTGTTAACATGATTTGGATAATGATTTAAATGCAAAACATAAAATGTCAAATGAATGCAATTGATTTTATTACCCCAATTTATTTTGGTTTTTTTTTTTCTTCTATTATAACTTTTATTTTGGTAAATTTTCTCATATCAATTTTGTATTTTCCTTTATTTTCAATTGCCAATAGATCTCTGTACTAAATGTGTATAAATGAGTTTCGCATCATTTACATTTATTCATTTTGTCATGCTAAGTTATGTACCTAAAGAAATGGTCATATTTACAAGCAATCCTATCATCACTTTTTCTTCATTCTTTTTCCAATCATTGGCTTCATTTCATTTGCCCACCCGGTCATTGGCAAAAAATTCCCACGGAATTTTCGGGCTTACAATATATTCAGATTGAAATTTTGCCATTTTTCGGAGAGAACAATAAAACCAACATCAAAGAAGAAAAAAAAAAACGAATGTACATGAGAGAAATACAAAATGAAAGATCTAAACACAAGAAATTCGAAACTAAGAAACGAACGAAAGAGACACAGGAATCAAAAGTGTTAATTTTTGTGCAAAACTAAATGAATTTATACGAAACGAAAGCAACGGAAAACCATCTGCATTATTTCTTCATGTTTTTTTATTTTTTTTTTTTTTTATTATTATTATTCTTTCCTTGGCTAAATTTAACTATGCGTCAAAACACCAAAACAATAAATTTTATCCGATTCAAAATTAATGTTTCCCAAGCAAAAATGTATTGAAACTAAAAAATAATTATTCGATTTCCGTTTTTACATAATTTTTCTTTTTTCTTCGTATTTTTATTTTATTTTATTTTATTTTTTTTTTTTAAATTTCGTTTTTGATTGATTGTAGTTCTATTATCTTTTTTCTTTAACCTTCAACTTGTTCTTACTAAACAATGCTTACGTGCCTTTTCTTAAAGTTGGTATCAATTTTGTATGTGTGTCATTTTAAATTTAAGCCACATTAACATATTACTAGATAATAATATATATTATTTTTTATGTGTAAGTGAGATGTAATAAAAGTTTAAAAATTACTTACATAAAATACAAAAAATGACGTTATTTCGTACTTTTTGAACATTTTCGATAAATATTTCTGTTTATTTTCAATTTTTTCTTTTTTTTTTTTTTTTGCATCGCCTCGCCTGAATATGGTTCAGATGGGAGGTTCGAAATTTATTATGATTAGGATTTTGTATGATTTTTTTCACATGATTTTCTTTGTTTCGTTTTTTTTTTCTCTTATCGCATTGATTCCATTTGAAATGTTGCGCCATATTTTCTGCATATAGATTTTATTATTATTATATTGTTGTCGTGTGAGGAGCTCGATTTGGAAACGAAGGAAAAAAAAACTTGATTTTATTTGCTATTTGAGTTGAATTTTAGTCGTGCTTGACACTAGAACTTTTCTCTTTGCTGTTGTTGTTGTTGTTGTAGTTGTTGTTGTTGTTGTAGTTGTTGTTGTTGTTATTTATTTGTTTATATATCAATTTAAAATCGTCTATGGAAAAATTATAGACGAAGATCATTATATATTTGTCTAAATCTTATATTATCTGTATATACATATTCTTAGGACATACATATATTTGTTACTTTTTTTTACTCTCCTTTGCTCAATTGTATTATTTATGTATCTGGTTATTTTTGAAACATCACTTGTCTGTTTATTCGTTTGTTTGTTTGTTTGCTTTTCATTGTTAAATGTAAATTATTACGATTTCGTATAATTAATTTGCTTCGTATTGGTTGCCCGTTTATTTTTTACAGAAAAAAAAAAAAATTGTTTTTCCAATTTTTTTGTTTTGTCGGAATGTTCAATTTTGAAGATTGTGAAATTTATGGAAAAATTCATCTCGTTGAAAGAAAATAGTTAAACAGCCGGAAATTTCTTCGATTGCGTGATTCAGGCGAAATGGTTTATTATAACTGACTGGATTACGATGCAAAATTGATCGTTGGAATTCCAATCAAAAAGAGCAAAATAAACAGAATTGACACGAAAAATTTCTAATTGCCAAATTGCAGGGTCCACTCTTGAAACAATCTTCTGGCATGAAGTTGTTGCTGCTGCTGATGGTGTTGTTGATAGCGATGATCGATGTACATGGCCATTTGAGATGTTGGTAACATTTTCGATGGGCTCGATCCACTAGCAAACTGGGCAGACGACATGGACTCCTGGATCTCTGATTGCTAGTGAGCCGTCAATTGATGAGCATTTGGATTTTGCATATTTTGTGGACTAAGCATTGGGGGGCTATGTGAATGGCTATGTGTTCCCATTGGACTACCATGAATATCATGATGATGATAGCTACCGTGTGGGTGCATATGCGACGGTGGCATATCCATCATATCACCACCTATTGTATTTGGAGGTGTCATTCGTTTCTCTTTTTGCCGTCGATTGCAAAACCATACGCGCACCACTTCTTTTTCCAATTGAAGTGAATCGGCCAATGATGAAATTTCTTGTGCCGACGGTTTTGGTTGTTTATGAAAATGCTGTTCTAATGCACCTTTAACTGATACTTCGATGCTAGTGCGCTTTTTACGCTTTCTTCCTTGTGCGGCAATTTTATCAATGCTAGTTGGTGAGCCGGTTGTTGAATCAGCCTCTTCAAGCCATTTTTGTAACAATGGCTTTAATTTGCACATATTTTTAAAACTTAACTGTAAAGCCTCAAAACGGCATATCGTTGTTTGTGAAAAGACATTTCCATAAAGTGTACCTAGCGCTAAACCGACATCGGCTTGTGTAAAACCTAATTTAATTCGTCGCTGTTTAAATTGTTTTGCAAATGCTTCTAAATCATCTGATGTTGGTGTGTCCTCTTCACCGGCGCTAACATCACGATCGCCTTGCAAATGATGTGGATGCAAATGTAATTGTGGCGATTCTCGTAGCGCATGATGCAAAGGAGCAACACTCTGATGATGCGGATGTCCTGTATGATGTAACATACCATTCATAGCCGGGTGATATTGTAACGGTGAACCGCCGGTTGGTGCATAATGCGAGGCCGCATGTACTGGTGCATGCCAGCCATGTGGTGATGCCATTCCCTGTTGTACTCTACTTTGTTGCGCCAAATGTGACATTTCTGGTTTCACATCAGCGGGATGATGGTGACCATGGTGCGATTGTAAGCCCCATGGGTCATTTGGATGCAACGCTGACCATGGATTTGTGCTCAAACTACTAGTCAATGCGCCGCCCGTATTTGGACTTGGACTTGATGGTACATGATGATGATGTGCGGTATGATTTGGATGATGATGGTGTAAATATTTCATTTCGCCTGCATCGGTGCCACTTCTAGGCGATGGTGTATGATATGCAGCACCAAGAGCCATATCCAATTCCCCAGAAGAAGTCATATAAGTTGTGGCCATTTTTGGAGAAAGTCTCCAAAATTTTCCAGTTTTTACAGAAAAAAACTTTTGCACATATCACACTACAATTCGGATTCAATGCGAATTGCGTTTGCTTGCTTACTTTGTATATATTTATTTTTATTTCTTTTCTTTCTATTTCGTTTTTGCTTATAATTTGCACTCTGAATTTATGATTTCTTCGTTTTAAGTGAATGAAATAAACGAACACTCGTAAACTATTAGAACCGTTTAATTTGAAATTATTAAAGCAATCAGTTCAATGTGCTAGTTGAACCAACTGCATACCCTTTATGTGATTTGATGTTTTCTTTTTTTTCCTTCTGTTATTATTGTGGCCGTCGAGAGTATTTGTCATTCATTCAAGAGTATCGTTCTATTGTTCTGATCGCTTCGGTTCGGTTTTGTTTTTTCTTTTCTCTCTCTCTCTCTCTCTTTAATTTATGGGCTGTATCAAATATAATATATGATTTCAGCCAAATAAATAAAATTAATATCGTCGCATGAAATTTATTAAAAACATGAGGAAAATCTATTCGATTATTGATTTGTTTGTCTTTTTCTTGTTTGTCACAGTTTTTCATGGAATCCCTTCAAATTACATTTGTTTCGGTGTTTATTCTTTTTTTTTGTTTTTTGTTTTTTAACTTTTTATTCTCTCTCGATTTGTTGAGATGCGATGTGTTGTTTCAATTTAACTTTATATAATAATCCATCGAGCAGGTAAACACAAACACACAAACACACTGTATATTTTCACTTATAAAGTGCCTCAGAATCACTTAAGTTGAGCAGTTTTGTTTGTTCATGTAACGTTTTGATAGAAAAAAATATGATTCAAGATAATCGTAAAATCGCTTTTGGTTTTCGATTCAAAGGTCACAAATTGAGCAAATTTTTTTTTTTTTTTTTTTGTGGATTCTTGCTTTGTTTTATGGCGTTGGTGTTTATTTGTCAATGAGCGATTAAACTGATTTTTTATATTCTTGATCTTGTTCGTGAGCTTTTTCTTGTGACTTTTGTTGGTTATTTTTTTCTTTTCGTTTTTTTTTTTATTAATTTTATGTGTTGTTTCAGGTACTCGCCGCTGTTATTTTATTGTGCTGGAATTTTAAGACTCAATGTTGTTCGTTGTCCTTTAACATTCGCACAATTTATTTTGATTTGATTTATTTTTCTTTTTTCTATCTCTTTATTGAAAAACAAAAAAAAAATTGATGTCACTTGCACTGATTGTCACTCGCACCTGAATGAATGTTAATTATCTTTTATTTTATTCACTTGCACCATATGTGTATTGCAATGTAATCGAATCAGTCGTCGAAATCATATATAGAAAGTAAAGTCTGTTTTGTGTTCGCGTTTTACTTCAACAATCGGTTGATTTGCAATTGATTTTTCACAAATAAATTTGTTTAATAGCACACGCAACAACAAAATAAAAATTTGATGAACCGAATTTTATATTTTTTTTCTTTTCAATGAATTTTTTTTTATATATATATATAGATATATTCTCTTTTTTTGAACTAGAACTCTTCGGAAGATTCTATGTCAATGAATCGAAAATAATTCTGTGAACTTTGTTGTGTGGTTTACATGTGTACATATGTGTATAAAAATGAGGAAATATTTTTATATATTTTGTAACGCACTAAAATGTGTTCACGTGCAGACTCAACGAGGTATCGAAGTCAACTGACAATAATGAACTACTCGCTCTGTGCCGTCTACTCAATATTCTATATTTTCTTCTACTACAAACATTACTAACACTTCTTCACATTGCTTTCTGTCGCTGTTGCCTTTGGTGCTGTGTGCCTTTTATTTTTTTTTTTTTTCTTGTTTCTTTCTCTTCTTGTTTTTTCTTCTTCGTATAAGCCTCATATCACAGCAGCTACGTCGTTTTGCCGTTCTATTGCCTATGTTTTGCTGAGTGAACAAACATCGTTACGTCTCGTTTCAATGTATTATATTTGTAATTTTGTCTTGCTTGTTAGCTGGTTTCGTTTGAAAAAGTACACGATATCATATGTGTGCGGTGCGCAAGTGTTGGTGCAACGAATGCAGTAAACAATGAAAACTAGTGAGGAGAACAGAATCAAAAAGACATGAAATGGGAGATTTTACACATATACACACACATATATACACACACACACAAATAAACTCCATCACGCACGGGCTGTCAACATTGACACACAGTGTAGTATCTGTATATCCCAATATACCCCACTTACTTATGTCGTTTGCTTTTAGAGTGCCTATCAGCCGTTTCATGCAAACGAAAAATGATTGGAGATAGACATTTACACATAAGCTATCGTGTGTCTGGTGACGTCACAATTTCTTTTTTTTGTTAACACCCATCCAGCATGTCAACGCATATTTGCTCCGCCCATAAATTCGTATACGTATACGATGTTCAGTGCTATTGCATGCGATGAAATTTTTTGATTGTAGTTGTACATTATTGCGAACAGAATGAAATGCTGACATCGTTGCCAATACATTTCGATGCTTTTAATCAGTGTGAACAATGTTCTCAATTCGATCATATGCGCATGACGAGCAACAAAAATTTTTCTTCGCTCTGCTGAATTCTATACGTTCGGTTCTTTCGTAAATTTTGGTAAAGTAAAGAAACTGCGATTCTTATTTGGATATTTTTGAAATTAAAGAAATAAGCAAAAAAAAAAAAAAAAAAAATATAAATATTTTCCTCTATCGAATTTCTCTTTCTATCATTGAATCGAATTTAATTGCTCTGAGACATTCAATTTTATTCAGAAATGGACATCAAAAAAAAAAAATCTATTTAGTTGGTTTTTTATCTACCAAATGCATGTTAAAAACAACAATACATAACACTTAACAAAAATTTCTATATCTGAATCAACAATTTCAATTAAAAACTTTATCAAATATTCCGTTATATTTGCACACACACACACACAAACACACACACATATATATATATATCATGTCACATTAAGTTAATACATAAAACTATTCAATCGTCAATGATATTTCTTTGATTTTATTTGAGTTTTATATGATTGTCGAAAACATTGAATCTAACGGAATTTCAACGTTTATTCAAATTCAAGAATATTCAGCTTTCGATTCAGCGCTTTCAAGATATGAATGGAAAATTATTTATGATTTTACAAGAAAACAATAAAAAGACAATGTTACAGATTTTGATTTGTTAATGAATATTAAAGATATAAATTTTATAGTAATTTTTTGATTTCTTATTTTTTTTCTGTTTTTGTACTTTTTGAAAACGAATTGATTTGTTTTCATTAGATGTACGAACTGCATGCGGAAGCAACTTCATATTAGGCATACATTGCAACAGGTTGATGTTTGTGTGTATTTGTTTATGCGAGTTACTTCGAAAATCTAAATTATTCAGATTGGCATGCGCCGTATATGCAAATTGTGGTTACGTGGGTACATATCAACTGTGTGCTATGTCTCTCACCAACCAAATATGTGCGTAAACAAATGAATATTTCGCCTGAAACGAATCAAGCGAACAGAATCAGGCAACGAAAAAAAAAAAAAAAAAATTTGTTTCAACTGCAGAATGAGAAAAAAATTGCCGCAAAAAACAAAAAAAAAAAAAACAAAAAACAAAAAAGTGAAAAATAAGAAGCGTTCAAAACGCACATTAAAATTATTTCCATTGAGTGTATTTTGTTAGCGCACCGTGTTGTTTGCTTTCTTACATCTTTTGTGCATTCTTCATTTTTAGTCATCGATGAATATTTATTATGCCGATTTCATATGCATACCGGTATATATTTTGTTTGGGCATGATCACACGCGCACCGTAAGTTTGACGTTGTTGAAAGTGAAAATTGTATACAGAAACTGAAAGTCACTGCTCGATTTGAATGAAAAGGATCTCAATGGATTCGATTAATGTCTGGTTTAAATCTTGAATTAAATGCATAATTATTAACTTCAATAGATCGCTGAAAAATAAAAAAAGATACCCGTTTTTTTTTTCTCGATATCATGGCACACTTTTAAACCAATTATGTTTTATTTTCATTTACATAATACTGGAAATGATTTGGAAGGTATTTGATCTGTAGTTATTAGTTGTTTTGTATTAAAAAAAAAAAAAAAACTCAGATAAATAGGAAGCCGAAAAACATAACAAGATACACTAAAAACATCAAATCATTGGATCTTATTTGAAATAAAAAGTGAACAAAATACAGAAGCCAATTGGAATTGAAAATATAAAATCATTTGCATTTATGTTTGATTGAAAAAATGCATTGAATTTTCACATTTTTTTAGTAGCAATTTGGAATGACTGTAATTTCTGACTTTGACATATACTGACAAATCAAGTCATTATTAACCTAATTTGAATGTATTTGAAACTATCAATTTTGTGTCATCTTATGTAAAGGAATAAAAAAGGAACTGAGTAGATGAGCAGAATTCTATTCAATATATCGTCCGATATTTTTCATTGATATTTCAATTTTGATTTTTATTTCTTTTTTTTTTCTTTTTTTTTTTTTTTTTGATTGAATGAATCTATTTATTATTATGTTTTACCATTTTCAGGTAAAATATGCAGGGAATTAACTCAATTACGAATTAATAGAGGGAAAAATGAGCAAATTACAAATAACAACAACGATCGTTGATAAATTAATTAGTGCATACTTGAAAATAATTAAATGAATCAAATGTACGCACCAAAATGATGAAAATCATAATTAAATGCGACTGCAATGCAACTCTATCGAGCGATTAGCTCTCAATCTTGGGATGGTTAAAATGGTTTACTTAATTGCTTCCCATAGTATATATACTAGTTTTAGTTATAGTTGTTTATGCTTTTTTAAGACGATGATGAGAACGAGAATCCGTGCGAAATGTCGCATATCATACATCATGTTCAGTCATTCGATGTGTCATTTATTTCTTCAATTGTTTGCTGTGCAT
Source organism: Resseliella maxima (assembly GCA_029041755.1). Lineage (NCBI taxonomy): Eukaryota > Metazoa > Arthropoda > Insecta > Diptera > Cecidomyiidae > Resseliella > Resseliella maxima. The sequence continues at coordinate 354,999 of JAQOWM010000955.1, read as the reverse complement.
CAGTTTTGAATTTGTTAGCTGCTTATTTTTCTTTTTCTTTTTTTTTCATTCGATATGTATTTTACAGATCACTCTCTGATACAACTGGATCGACCGAAAATGTAACCCACATTCGTATCTTGTTATTTTCCATGGCATATGGTAGAGAGAGAAAGAGAGAGAGAGAGAGAGAGAGAGAGAGAGAGAGAGAGAGAGAAAGAAAAAGAAAGAAAAATGATATATACTTTACGCGTATTGCAACAAATTTTATTTTTCTTATTCGCCCATTCGGCCGAACTGAACGGTCAACGTTTGCGTTCGAAATTCGCATAATCAAACAACAAACACTATTAAAACTGTAGTGTGTTTACTAAATATCGTAACGAAAAATATCTAGGACAACATCCATTTATGGTTTTCGTTAGTAATAATAAGAAAATGGAATAAAATGCACAACGTATGATTGAATGGTGGAACAAACTAACGAATTGGCAGTGCCTACCACCACTTTGATTTGAGCGCGATACAATGCACACGTCCACAAAACGGAGATGGTTGTTAAAAACAACATTTTCACTGATGAGAAATACATGAAAAAATTTCTATTTCTATTTAGCTAAATCTCGCCAACAACATGATTCTTTTTTTTTGTTTTTGTTTTTTTTTTTTTCTTTTTTCAAATATAAAAGAAAAAACTTTATAATCAGCTAACAGACTTAACTTGTAATATGTGATACACGTTGCAAATAGATTTAATAACAGCACAAGCGAACAATCTGCGTGTGTACTTTTTTTCTCTTCCATTCTTCATCACATTTATTATATAGTATTACATTTCGATTCATTTCGCATTGCATTACAATGTGGTTTTTTTTACAAAAAAAAAAAAAAAAAAAACATTTTAAATTAAATGATTTTTCTCGTGGATGAAATGAATTCAACAGTTAAAGTCACTCTTAATATGATATTTATTCTCCTTAATCGTATCGAGAAACATTCCATAATAACACAAAAATAAATAGTTTACGATCAAAATGAATTAAATACAAATTGAAGAGACTTCATTAATTTGTACTGCTTCATCGATTGAAAGAGATGTCGTCAAAGAATATGATGTGATGTTACAATCATTTACAAATCACGTAGTATCCAATTCAAGTATATTTTTGCTGAACATTTGCCGCCGTTTTATTCAAACATTTTTGCTATAAACGTTCAAAATGTAAGTGCAGATTTTACCCCTTACCAATATCGCATTCGTTTCTTTTTCCAGTTAGACTGACATAAAGGCATAAAGGGATGATAAATATTACCACTACCCCGATGCATATATAGCAAAGACATGAACCGACCGATTTGAATTTGCCACAAAAGCGCTGTTAACTATTCAGAAGAATATTTTTACCCCTCATTCCAGAAAACAAAGAAAAAAATAACAAGAAAAATAATTGTCCACAGACAGTAATAAGATTTTTTGATGATTGTCACTTTTATTTTTTGAAATTTTTTTAGTCGATTTAAATGATTTGTTGCTACGAATATTATAATATAATGAAGACGTGCACGTGTTCGAGCCGTTTTTTTTTTTCTTTGTTTTATCTGTAAATTCAGTCAAAGAATGAAATGAAACGAAGAAATTCAATTCTTAGAAATTAGCAACAGCAAAAATACTTCAAATGTTTGATATTCTTTGATCGCATTTTTTCGTTTGATTCAACAAACGACACAATGGCATATCATATTTTTTTTCACGCGATTGAATTTCAGAAATTGTACCGTAAATAGGCGCACGATCAATGAAAAAGCATAAAAAAAGACACACACACACACACATACACAAGCATCAAAAGCCATTTTCCAATTTAGAAAATGTTATTCATTTTGATGCCAAAGTTATAAAATGTATTTTACAGATTTTTAGGTGGATTAAACGAATGAAGCAAGAGAAAGAGAGAGAGAGAGGGAAAGAGAGAAAGAGGGAGAAAGAGAGAGAGAGAGAAAGAGTAAAAACTGTAGAAAAAATTGACTATATTTGTGAAGAAAAGCGATCAACGCGTTTGAAATGTGCGACGTCCACAATAACATGAACACGCCGATCATGGCGACAACACGCAAAATCTACAGCAATAGTTTGGAAAAAGGAGAGAAAAATTCGATCAAAAGAAGATGGATAAAAAAAAAACACAAAATAAATTACACACAAAAGTTTAAATCGTTTTTGTTAGAGCTTCTGGCAATGCGCCAATAAATATAGGTTTGAATCAAAATACATTTTTTTTTTTTCATTTCGTTAGAATATTCGCCGATATTTTTTTTTTCTTTTTGATATCGAGATTTTCTTTTGTCTCGTTGCCGTTCCACATGAAATCGTGTATTGAGTCTATTTCATTTTGATATTGAGTTTATAGTGAATAAAAATTAAAGGAAAAAAAACACACACACACAACAGCAGCATAAAAACGCAACTGAAAAAAAAAAAATGATGACCGAACGATTTGCTCCGAATACACCGTCAACTTTGGCGGCTATCTGATCGTTCGTGCAAAAAGAAGTCCACCAAAGAAAGATTTGTTGATGCATTTTTTTCACTGTCTTTGCAATATTTTTCTTATTTTTCGCACAATGTCGAAATGCATTCGCATTTTGGTTCCATCTTTCAATAAGTGTGTATAATTCGCGTCGCGCACGCACGACAACATCGAATGAGTTTTTTTTTTTTTTTTTTTTTTTTTTCATCACACAATATATATGTTATTTATATATAGAATGGCACATAAGAAGCAGAAAATGATTACTTTTATCCTTTAGGCTGTTCTTGCATAGATATATTTACCACTTTTTCCCTATTAATATTACTGTTTGTTCTCTCAATAACTTGGTCTGTGGTCATTTTGCATTTCATTATAGTAGTAATTTCTAGGCATTTTATAATGTAGACGCATATGAACATAGAATTATTAAGTTCTTTAAATAATGATTAAAAAGAAAAAAAGGGAATACACACGCACACCAGCTACTAACAAAATTCAAGTCCATACATTTTTGCCAGCAGATTTCATAGCAAAGATGATTGGTGTGATGCATCTTTCTTTTTTTTTTTTTTTTCTTTTTCTTTTTAACCATACATTGACCTCAATATACCTAGAATAACATTTTTTATTGATCGTGCCTTAGTTTCATTTTGATATTTAAAAGCGACGAAAATATAACAATTACGCATTGAACAACAATGTTGATGGAATATCAAAAAATGGTTTGTATTAGATTATGCACGTCATTTTAAGTTGATCCACGTATTCGTGGTTATTATATTGCATATTCTTTGTATACATTCTAAGCAGGAGATTAAACGAAATCCGATTGAATTAGGAATGCCTTTATAAATCAAAAATCATTTTAAAATGAAATATTATTTTTACGGCTATTATTAAAACTGTATCAAAACTATTTATGATTAAAAATGGCCTTTTTTGCTGCCATTTAATCTGTCTGGAATTGCAAGAAGAATTTAAAAGAAAAAATTTGTTGAAATGACGTTGATCTTGTTCTCTGATCACTGATAATTTACCTTTGATTTTTTTTTTTTTTTTTTTTTTTGTGATTGTCTACAATCAAACATGGATTTGTATCCAGCGATTTGAAATCATTTCAAGTGTACGTGAGTGCAGACATCAAGCAGTTATTCGACATGGAACAAATATCGTGTTAAATTGAATACAATTTACATATTCTAATTCACTGGAAATGTCTTATACTTACATTTCAGTCGAAAATTTTACACAAATTAACATGGAAAATGTATCGCACATAAAATCTGATTGATCAAAAAGTAAAAAAAAAAGAAAAAAAAAAAAAAAACAGCAGCAACATTCATTCACGTATAGGACGAAACTGAAACAAATCGTCCATCTTTCAACAGAGCAAATTCAATTTTAATTTTTATTGCTGCTGAATAAAATCGAATTGATTTATAAACGGTAAATGGTTTGTACAATTCGTACGGCGGAATATTTAATGTAAACATGTCATTAAATTGATCCTTTTGTCTTTTATCTTGTTTATTTAAGAGTAATCGCTATTTACACTGTTTATACAATGAGGAAACAGCAACATTTCACAGACAAATGAAGAAGAGTGAGATGCAAAATTGCTTTGGAAAGAGAAAATCAAAAAAAAAAAAAAAAAGAAAAAAAAAACGAAGAAAAAAACCGACAGATTAAAGCAAAAGTAATTTATATAAATCAATGTTTTATTGATCAACTTCATGTGATCAAATGAATAAATGAATGTCAAATATATATTTTCAGTGCGCATACATTTCACTTTATTTAGACACATTTGGAATTTAATTTCTTTCATTTAATTGTTGAAAGAACATTGAATATTTCTATGTATTTCTGGTAATTGCATTGTTTTAAATAAGAAAAAAAAAAATCATCATTATTGATTATCGATGATCAATTATTAATTAAAGTATTATTTTACAGTTTTTTCGTGATAGTTCTTCTTCATATCTAAAAAAAAATGTTTCAACATTCATTGTTGCAGTAATATTCATATTGCTATCCTTGTCATTGCTATTACCAAAATTCTTTTTATTTATGATTTTAAAGTTGGTTGTGTTTAATTTTGGTGCTGTTGTTGCTATAGACATATAATATTAGCAATTCGACATGCATTCCATTTAATGATGATGCGTTCTTGTTGGATAAATTTTCTCTTACAACACTGTAATTTTTGCCATCAAATAATATGGTTTTGCGTATAGTAGTTTTTGAATACTAAATAAATGAGTAACGAAAGAGAAAACAAAAAAAAAAAAAAAAAAAACATTTTCAGCTACTGTGCTCAGGGCTTAATCATCGATTTTATACACAGTCGTTAACTCGAAACGTTCATCATCCATTTATGAAATATAACACCATGCCATACACTTATCATATTACAGATCTGTTGAAATCGAAAGGATATTTTCGATATTCAATAATTTCACCTCAAGTCAAACGCCATTCATGCGACATGAAAAACGATAAATCGAAATGGGCTCGCAAATTTTGCATTTGAATATTTTGTAAATAAATTCGAAACAGTTGGAACGCAAATCAAATGAAAAAAAAAAGAAGAAAAATAAAACATGTGGTTCAACTCGAATCACAAATGAAACTTATTGATCCGTGTTGTTGCTTCAATTATCCTTGAATGGATAAAACACTGTTTCTTCTCATTGTCTTGAGGAAATGTATTAGATGTTATAAACATCATGCGCTTAGACATTTTTTCTGTCCATCTTTGTTATCAATATAACATTTAATAGCAATTGAAGAATGCTCAAAGCAATCATTTTTAAGAAACAAGAAAATCATTGAAAATATGTGAATAAAAGCAAAGATAATAATAAAAGCAATTTTATCTTCCAAAAAAAAAAAAAATGAGAAAACATCATCGCAAACTAACTACACCGCTAATCATACGGTAGTGCAATAAATAATATCTTGATACGGTGTTTTAATGGTGAAAACAAAAAAAAAAATCGAACGTTAAAGGCGATACAAACGACCAAATTTAGAGAAGAGAGGGAGGATGAAAAGATGCACTTCAACATCAATTTTATTATAAATTTTGTTTAGTCTATTTTACCAAAAATTCAAAAAAAAAAAAAAGAAAAAGAAAAAAAAAAGTCGATCAAATTGTGTGGGGAGCAACTGTGCAATGATTGCAAAAAATAGGAAGCTATAATGCAAGTAATGTGCACAAACACCGTTCCACAATGCAAAAGCAACATTGAAATCGCGCGAAGCGATTGTAATTTCCATTTTGCTCACATAAACCTGACAAAATGACGTCGCCAAGAGCAAAAAATATTTTATGTTAAGATAAGAATGTGAATATAGCAATATCACATGTAGGAACACCATTGTGCACTGCACTTAAATTTTTTTCCATTCTGTTGCATCAATGCTGTGTGTGTGTGTGTGTGTGCGCCAGTGTATTTGAAATGAATTTTTTTTTTTTTTTTTGCATGGCGGATGAGACTTCTGCTGAGTTACACGTTAAGAGATTCTAATTGTTTTTCGACGTGCATTTTTTTTCTACCGTATTTTGGTCTTTGTTGATTCTATTCCATATTCTTCTTCATCGCATTGTTTTCGTTTGGTTTTGGTTCTTCTTCTTCTTCCTCGTTCACTTAGTTGTCTCTTTTTGGCATTGTTGTGCACATTTTTTAGCCTCTGAAATAATATTCATGCTGGCTTATTTGGCTTCTGAATAAATATAGTGGAATCGAAAAGTCTACGTAAGCCATAAAATTAAACAGAATTTATTATTATTTTTGTTGTTATCAAAGTTATGATTTGCTTATTCGTATTTCCTTTTTGTTTGTACATTTTACAACACAATATACAGCTGAGATTTAATACAGAGAGAGAGAGAGAGAGAGAGAGAGAGAGAGAGAGAGAGAGAGAGAGAGAGAGAGAGAGAGAGAGAGAGAGAGAGAGAGAGAGAGAGAGAGTAAGAGAGAGAGAGACACACAGAGAGAGAGAGAGTAAGAGAGAGAGAGACACACAGAGGTAGAGAGAGAGAGAGTAAGAGAGAGAGAGAGACACAGAGAGAGAGAGAGAGAGTGGTCACAAACAGTCATTTGGTTAAATATTCATGGCATCAGTCATCTTGGTGCATCGACATATTGGCTTCTATACTTTTAATTATTGAATGTGTATTGATTGTGGGGATTTTAAAAAATAAAAAATAAAAATAGGCGGACTATTTTGGATTTCAAAACAAATGGTTTTCAGCACCTCTGCAAATTGCGTGTAAATTTTTGTGTTCTTTTTTTTGCCAATAATTGTCGTTTCAACCATTTATTTTCCATTATTTTGAATATCAGAAATTGAATACACGTGTGTGTTTCTATGTATATATATTTTCATGTTGGTCGCGCAAAAATTCCCGTGATCGGATTTATAGAGAAACGGCAAACGGTTAATAAATGTAGTTGCTTGAAGCAATTATCGAAAGTATTTCGCTTAAGTGAGAGAAAAAAAAAATATTGACAAATACAAATTGGCTGTAGTGAGTAAACAATTTTATTGAATTGAAAATTTGTATTCAGTCCTCTATATGACTGGTCCACATCGAATCTGTTGGAACGTTATCAAGCATTAAAAACCTGAACAAGAAGAATGCTTAAAATAAGATGCGTTTTAAATTTATTAGCATTTGCCAGCCCTTTTATTTACGTAACAGAGGCATTTATTACAAAATGTTGCCCACTACATTTGGATTTTATATTGCACAGTTTTTAAGGTGGAGTAATAAATTTACAAAAAAAAAAAAAAAAAAAATAAATTCATTATTTCCTATCGACATTGAGCACTCGTACAATTTGTTTGAAATATGCTTTGAATAATTGTCAATTGGAAAAAACCAACACAATACGAATACATGTGAATTCAAATCCATATTTTCTGTAACATTTAGTTTACAGTTTGTGTTTGGATTTAATTTTTCTTTTTTTTTTTTTTTTTTTGAAATTGACTACCGGTAATATTTGTCTTGCTGACATTCGTAGTTTAAATGTAATACTGAAATGAACAAGTAATAACAAATGCTAATGAAAAATTTCGAATATAATAAATAATATTGAATGATATTTTTGTGCCTCTGGCTCTGCAAGCTAAATTCGATGAACGCTCCATTGCATCTGCTCGAGGCTGGTTTGTTGAAATCGATTTATCGAATGGTAAAGAACAGAAAAGAAAAGAAAACAAATCACGTATGGCCTTATCAAATTCAACAGTGGTCATTCAATTTGTTTTTTTTTTTACTTTTTCTTTATCTGTATCTTATGAACCTTTTAGTTCCACATAAATAATCTTTAAAATTTCAACCAACATACAACTCATAAAACTAACCAAATAACTTACTTACTCTCATATTCACTATTTATTGCTTAAAACTTTTATGACCGATTGAAATTCACAAAACGCTATGAAAAAAAAAAAACAAAAAAAAAAAAAACAAAAACATTGAACCACAAAATTTTATTTTTGCCCATATTGTGTGGAGTATTTCTTTCAACTGCGAGTGCAACTGAATGTGGACGTCCTGAAAATATGGCACTCATAACATAAATATACGAATAAAAACGAGAATGGAAAAGAGATTGAGACCGAATGAATAATACTTGGTAAATAAATTCAATAAATGTCCTCCAGCTAAATCGCTAACTTTTCAGACAGTGAATCAAATCATGGTTATGATCGTATTGTGATCATAATTCGATTCTATCGATGGAAAATGTTCATGCAATAGTTAAATTGGTTACAGCATCTCAATTCAACGATCGTTTGGTTCTTAGTATACACAAGTTTAAAATGTGCACATCTTGTGAGGGTGTATTCTGTACACATTTCGACTATATAATTAAATTATAAACGTTATTATTTATTAAATTATAGATTGTTTGCATCGCAGTGTCTTCGAGGATTATTTTTACACCAGATCGTATTTCATTTTCAATTGATATATTATTTATTGAAAAGAAATAATTCAAATATGAAAACATTTTTATCTTCACGATGATAACCCTTTGTACCCATTGTATTAAATAATTCGCAATTGAACAAAAAAAAAAAAGAAAAAAAAACGATTTAAATATTACAATTTGCAAAATTATGATCTCATCCGTGCCCACGCTTGATTTGTACATTTGTTCGAAATTTCTTCCGTTGTTTAATTATCGACAAATAAACTCTTCGATTTTCTATTTCGTACATTATGGCAAGCAAAGATTGTTTTCTATATTCCCCAATAATTGCCAATATTCTTTGGTATCTTTCGATTCCACACTTTATACCGATTGTTTTATTGGATTTATTTTTGTTGATCGTGCGCCAAGAATTACACTATTTCAACACGTAATGTATATACATAAATATATGCTGTTTTGTTATGAATATTAGTGTATACTGCTCGGGGAGTATTTAATTTATTTCCATTTATGACAAAAAACCATATAAAAATATACTGAATGATTTCAATTGTTACTTTTTTTTTGTTGCTAATAATAACATAATTTATAGAAAAGATTAAGTGAAGATACTTCAATTGAACACATCTACATATAACGTATAAGATTTCATTCGCTTGAAGATATTTTTTTTTTTCAATAAAATGACGTACATTATTCAGTTTTATATTTTTTTTTTTTCGATACATGTAAAAAACGGTCGAATTCATTGAAATTTAAAAGCATGATATTCCACACTAAATTCGAATCGAGAAAAAAAAGTATAAAACCAAAATAAAATATGTCTGCCCGATCTTCAGTTGCATAAATTACTTACAAATGTTTCAATGAAATGTTTTCGATTTTTTTTTTTTTTTTTTTTTTTTGGAATTTAAAAGTCAAAGAGGAAGAATGTGTCACTGAAGATATCTTTCAAAATGGCTATCTTGACAGAAGATCAACGATTCCAATTCAAATCATGCTGTAAAAGTGACGCTTTCCACGAAAACAACACAAGCAACTCCATAAACATTGTTTACAGACAAAATCTAGACAATTGATGCAATGCAACGTTATCTCCTAACTCATGAAATCAAGGAAAACACTTTTAAATCAAAAATGAAAAAAAAAAAAAAAAAAGAAAAGAAAACATAAGCAAATTCTTTCAAAATATAATGAATACATTACAGTGTTGTTTTGTCGTTTTCAACCATTGAAATTTAAACAAAATGAGAGAATCTGGACATCAATGCAATGTTTTTTTTTTTTTTTTTGCTTCAGTTACAGTTTGTTAACGATTGGTGAATTTCCATCATGAATATTCAAAATTAGGTAAAAAAAAAAGAAAAACTTTATTTAAAAGCATTGTGGCACATACATTTTCGTATACGCAATCGGCCAAATTACAAACTAAAATAAGGTAAAAAAAAACTAAAAAAACTAAAGAATCTCTGGTCTCAGCTCTTATTTAGAATTATTTTATGGTTACAATTTATAAATATGATTGATATATTGATATATTGAATCTTCCCATTTGGATATCCTTCAAAATTCCAAATAATGATAAAATCTAATACAATTTCATGCCAAAAATCTAGCAATCTTGATATTGTTTAAATGGAACACTGTCAATGCTTTTAATATGATATTAAACAATTTGGCAGGTTCTAATATTTCATTATTAGGACTTTGAATCCACGAATTCAACTCTGTTGATAAAATAAAGTGTGCATTTGATTGAGTGAATGCAAAAAAAAGACTCTTTCATAATTTTTGCGCACTCACTCCATTCATTTATTCCAGCATTTCATATAGCCGGGCAAATATGTTTAATAAATTTAATCATGATTTGATGGACAAAAAGTCTTGTGTGAGGAGGCATGTCTTTCAATGATAATCAATTTCTTTATAAATTTTCAAGTTTTAAATTTGATTTTTTTGAATGAATCAATTTGATCAATATAAAAATAAGTCATTTGATTAAAAACCTAGTCTAATTTCTTTGCATTTACATTGATCATGTTTAATGAAATTTATAAATGTTGTCACATGAACCAATTTATTTACAAAGTCAACGTTAAAGAGTTGACTCAAAAGCCAGTCAAGTAAAGGTGAAAAGAGAATAAAGTGAAATGTATTATTGCTTCTATTTCCGGTGCGCACTGTGACTTTATTTCAATTATGAAGAGCCATGCGTGTATAAGCCGAAAATGCAGACATACTTATTCGGGAACATTAAGTGCGCACGTATAAAAGAAATTTCTTGATAGAATTTTTGAATAATCGTTTTCCTTTCGGCAACAGAGTCAACCTTCTATCGGTCGACATTAGAGTGAAAACGAAAATAAATAAACGATACGTAATTCTTTTTTTCAATAATAATTCCGCTTTATTTTATTTTTTTATTTTTTTTTTTTTTTTTTTGTTCGGTGTGTTTTTATGCCATGCCGTTTTGTTGTTAGTCGGTTTAAATACAATAATAAATGCACACCGAATCATCCAAAAGTTAATTATATTCACGTTCAGAACTTAGAGGCCAAAAATCTATATTGAAGAGACCGAACGAGGAAATAAATAGGAAAATAACTAGTAATTGTTTACACATTTTGTTGACGATATTTTTCATTCTAAAATGTGTAACTGTTATTTCTTTTCAATTTTTGATTTCATTCTCATTCCTAGAGTTTAGTTTGCTGTATTGTTTCTTTTTTTTTTTCTTCACTTCTTTTGTTTATTGCATTTTTCTTTTTCAAATCATATTAGGCTTGGCACACAATAAATCCGAAGAAGAATAGCCAATTCTAAGAATTATAATGAAATTATGCGTACTCTAACTTAAACTCAATGAATAAATGACCGAAAAATTGAACTTAAATGTCCCATCGTATAATACGATCAAAAGCTAATAAAAATGTAGTATACTTGAATGTAGCGCCACACCATTCGCTCTCTTTGTATACCATTCAATTGTCATTGCCATCTCTAAACTATCGTTCAAATAACAAATCCATTTGAATTTATCGGAATTTTTAAAGTCTAATCGTCATTTTTATATACTTACCATGCATATGGCATATCTGTATATGGAATTCAATGAATATCGACAGAGGAAAAGCCTGTCATTAAATTTATTATTTGAATTATTCTTTAATATTATATATAATCAGATAGTTTGAATCATTTATTACTTGTTTAACATGCACCATTTTATGATTAAACAGCCAGTTTATTGGTATTATTTAAGTGAATTTATGAGAATAATGTTTAACATCAGAAATCAATTAAATCATTGCATATAATGAAATTGTTATTACAGATTGGCCAAAACATTGCATGAATGAATAGAAGCGCAAAATTTATATACTTTAATTTATAGTAAAGATTCATAAAACGTCATCATCGGATTCAAATAGCATAATGCTGATGAAAGATTGGTATAAATGTGCTAATCTGAACCGGTGCTTTAATTATTATGTTGTCGCTTTGCTCACACATATCATTGTCATCGAATCCAAATGAAAATTTCTGATTTCCATAAATTATTACATCATATTAACAACGACGTATTCAATGAAGAAGCCATTCATTCATTCGTTTATTTATTCATTCATTCATTCATACTACATACATACATATATAAATTCATTCATCTGTATTTCATTGGTTTACTACAAGTGGCTGCTACATGGAGCCGGCTTCAAGTTTAATTTTTTATTATTTTCTTTTTTTTTTTTTTGTTTATTATATTTTTCATTACCATTAATTTAGCGATATGTTTCATTCAGTCGTTTCGGTTGTTGTTTTATCGTATAAAAATTATTTTACACATATTCTAATCATAGCAATGAAATCTACGCATAAACATATATACACATGTACATTGTACAAGCATGTACATATTGTAATTCTATTTGTTTATATTTTTCATTTCTTTTCTTTTCTTTTCTTCTTTTAATTTTCTACTGCCGCTGCAACTTGGTGCGCGTCTTCAATGTCGTGCCATACTATCTGAATTATAATAATTTTTCTGTTTTAAATTGTATTGTAAACACATGTGTATAATAATCATAATCATAATCATAATCAATCTCGTTTAAACATAGGCGGCAACAGAAGCTTGGTGTGGTGTTACGCATTTGAATTTTCAATCAGTTATTTCGCGCACACCACATATTTATAAATGTGCGAAGGACCGAGAATGAGAAAAATATGAAGATAACAAAAAAAAAAAAAAAAAAAAAAAAAATGCTGAAGTAATGAACAAAATGAATAAAAATAAAAATAAAAATAAAAATTTGTAATGAAATGAAAGGAAATAAAATGCAGTTATAATGTAATAACTACTTAAAATATTAAGCGTACATAATAATTACGATAATTTGGTTTGAGTTTGCTTCATTTTATTGCGAGCTGCATGAAGTGAGTCAGAGAATGAAAGAAAGAGAGAGAGAGAGAGAGAGAGAGGGGGGGGCGGTGTTCTTTGGATCTGCACTACGTGAGCCACTCAATAATGAAATTGAAGACAGTCAAGTATGTGCGAGATGGAAAAAATGCAAGCGCATATCCTCTTTGTCCATGTTTTCAAAATATGACATTTTCATCCCGGTTCTCGAGCGCACAATATATCGCATGAACGCATTTTTATCACATCGTCTGTATGCAATGTGTAATTCAATCATATGAAGTTCACACACTTTTACCGATGGACGAAGCGACACATCCAATGGAAATGAAATGAAGCCCGAAAGGAAGAAATAAACATCAAACATGAGTTTTAAAACACAAATTTTTTTTTTTTTTTTTTTTTTTGTTTTTTTCTTACGTGACAGCATATACATATATATATATATGATATGCATGTATTGTACAGGTAGCTACGATCATATCACATAAAATCGCTTCCTCTAATCTTTGGATTTAACGTGAATCGTTTGATTTTAATGTGAATATGCAAGTATAATATGTATTCATAGATCGTCAAATGCTCATAAAGTGCGAACCGAAATAAACCGACACATTTCATTTATTTTAACTTCAAATGGGTTACATTTCAAACATGTGCGTTTTCATCTCTTTCTATCTTAGTCATTCTATCTCGCTCTTCAATCACTTCAGTATACGTGATAAACATACATAACCAGGTGCATACAGAATGACAAGTCTTGAATTACAAAGTAACAAATCTGAAACCCATTCACGAATTGATCTTCTTCACTATAATTCACGATTGATATTTTATAAAATTCATTATTGCACGTTCGACACAAAATGAGAGAGCGAGAGAGAGAGAGGCGAGAGAGCGAGAGAGAGAGAGAGAGAGAGAGAGAGAGAGAGAGAGAGAGAGAGAGAGAGAGAAGAATAAACACACACAAATTTTTCATTATTTTGATTATTTATTATTGCGCGCCCCAAAAAAGTGCGACTTTTGCCAATGACACATGGCCCATACATTCTTGATTACTGATCGAATAGCAGCATATATGCTATGTATGTGCTCGGGATAAAATATCCTTTTCTTTCAATTGTATTTTTCCATTCAAAACACTTTGCAAGTGCTGTTGAAATATGAAATGTTCGTCATACACTGTGGTGCACATTTTTTTTTTTTTTTTTTTCATGTTGGTTTCAATACGTTTAACTTGCGTTCTGCTTTTTGCGTTGACAAACAATGTTCATTCTCATCCAATCGCATTTAATTTAATCTGTGATTGGATAAAGTGTGTATTTGTTGCCTTGACTCTTTCAACTGATTATTGACTGCAACGACAGCGACGGTAAAATGCGATGACGACACATGACAACAGATATCTTTTTGCTGCTATTATTCGTTCGCTTATCTACTGTTGATAAACTATATGCGGAGCGAAAACACACACAGTTCACATCTTATTACTTATGCTTTGTGCACAATTTCCCATTACGCAGTCAATGCGTCTGATGTTGTTTTTGTAATGTATTTTTAATATATATATATATATATATATTTTTTTTTTGCTTGTTTTTATGTTTCTCAACTACAAACATATTTATATATAAATATATATTTATGCTGTAATAGCACATTATATTGTATGTAGTCAGTAGTCGAATGGGCGTCCACTCGATGTTTATTGTATAAAAGGTTTATTCTAAAAAGAGAGAAAAAAGACACCAAAACATTTCATTTAGTTTAAAAGATTTTTATTTTTTTTTTTTCATTCTTGATGTTGCTGAGTAACGTTGCATTCGTTGGAAAATATATATTAGTTTGAATGCATATGCACTAAATTTAGTTTTTGTATTACTGCTATTGTATTTTTATCTTTTTTTTTTCTGTTACAGATCATTGTATGTTATCGATTCAATTGCGATTCATATAGTTTACGTTAGTTTGAGGCAGTGCCATGAGTTTCTTTCAAAAGGGAAAAGAAGAAAAAAAAAAAAACATTCAACAGTCTTGTGATTGAAGTCATAAGATTGACACTGCAATGGGTTGGGCTTTAAATCGGCCGTTTTATACTTACACATTGTTTGACAATCACCTAATCACGGAAACTAAAAGTTAATTACCGCCGTTTTCGATCAGTTAATAGTAATGTGACTTATGGCTTGTTTTTGCCCATTTGCCACTTAATAATCTTCTTCTTTTTTTTTTTTTTTTGTTTTTGTTATCTCTCTATACATCAATTTATAATAATATATGTTTTGTGGTTTTGTTTTCATTTTAATATATTGACAAGAGAGTCCCAGTGTTCACATCCTGCGATTTACGAGTTAATTTCATCTAATAAATAAAAATTCAATGCTAAACATGATTTATTTATTTATTTTTTTTTTTTTTTTTTTAATGTGGCAATATGATTGAATGTTCAATTCTTACATGTACACATTTTCTGCATTGATTCGTGTCGAGACGATGAATGCGCCGGCGCGCACTCACGCGATTATATGTGGACATGTAACAGACAATCGATCTTGTTGGAATGCATTCACACGAACACAAACTGCATAAAAATGAGATCATTTAAGCCAACTGATCGTAAACCGATTGGACACTGCACTAATTTATGTTGTAAGCTTTAATTAAAACTTATTAAGTCGTAAAAAAGCCCTCCCTTAGCATCGAACACGAAAATGATGTAACAACACTAAACGAACTGGTTTTACTTTGATTTGTTTTGTTTCGCTTTTTTCAAATTTACGTTTTTTATTCGAATTTTATCGAGGAAACCAAAGGATTACCTTTAAATAAAATAAAACACAATCAAACAGAAAAAGAAACAAGAGGTGGGTCTTTACAATTATAATTGCAATTGCAATTGCAATTGCTTCGATAAAAATTAGTAAATTGTCTAAGTTAAGTACTCATTGAAATGTAATTTAATTTAATTAAAATTCTCAAATCGTTTTTATGATCAAACTTTAGATCTTGTATTAATTTTAAAGTGTATGTGTTTGTGTGTGTGTGTGTGTGTGTTTGTCATCATTTTAACATGAGACAGATTTGTGTACAATATTTTCAATTTGGATAATGACAAAATGATGAACAAGAGCGCTAACAAGCAAACATTTTTTCAACATATAACACCCACTAAATAATCAAGAGGAGAGCAAGAAAAATTACATAATGAAAAAAAAAAACAACAAAAAATCAAAACATTTCGGTAAAATTACATTGAATGTCATTGTGCTCATTGACAACAAACCGAATACTCATCATAAACAAAGAAAAACAATTGCCAACAAATAGATGCTCGAACAAATCAAAATCGATTCAAATATGAAATGTAACAATACATTTGAGTCAAATGACTTGATGCGCATCGCAATGGATTTCAAATAATAACAATCAGACTAAAACTGAATAGTCATCGAAATATCAATCAATTTGTATTCTCTTAAGTGAAAAGCACGAATCACTTTGACTATAAATATGACTATGACAATGTATCTCTTCCCTCTATTACTCCTTCTCTCTCTCTCTCTCTCTCTCCCTCTATCTCTCTCTCTCTCTCTATCTCTATCTCTCTCTCTCTCTCCCTCTCTTTTGCATTCAATCTCTCTCTCTCTCTCTCCCTCTCTCTCTCTCCCTCTCTTCCTCTCTCTCTCTCCCTCTCTTTCCCTCCCTCTCTCTCATTCTATCCCTTTGACTGAATGTACTTGTGTATTATGACATATGATGTGGCTTTATTCGATCGCATATCTATTGTGTACAGATTGTTTTCTGTTTTTAAAATAACGAATTGTTTAAAATTCAAAGTTAAAGACTAATCGACTAAATGTTCATTAAATTTTCATGGACTACTGTTACTTTTGATTCATTTCATTCTAAAAATTGTGTACGACTCAAGCTATAACAATAAACTCCATAACCATAACCATAACCATAACCAAAAATTAAAAAGTGACAAATGTCACGGGGTTATCCAAACGCATTATCGGAATATGTTAATAAAAACTGAATTGTTATGAAGATAGTACGTATATAAGCAATGTATTCGGTGTGAGGTCCTTCATCCTTGCTTAGTCCATTAATCAATAATCATCATTTGTCATAGATTTTTTTTTGTCTTTCTTTTTAAATCGCAAACAGACTTGAACGATTTTTTTTTTTTTATTGTCATTTTTCATTTTTATTTTTCACTTCTAATAATTTTCAAATTAAAATCGCATGAATTGGTACGCAATGTTCCAACAAGTTGTGTTCTTAGCATTTTCTGAGATTATTTTTTCAAGATGTTTTTTTTTTTTCAATTTTAGAGACGCAATTGTATAATACGCCTTTTAGCGTTGAATAAACTAACAATTGCAGGTCACGTGTACCTACCATATTCATTCTTTCCCACGTAAGTTCTGCATACATTTTCTTCGTTTTTGATTTAATTAATTATCATTGTTATTAACTTTAAACTTGTGAATAATAAAGAAAAAGGATTATAAATTGTTAGTTTATTTTGAACAGTTCAAAATGTTTGTTTAAAAAAATTTTTTTTTTTTCAAATGAAATTTGCTCATAAACGAAATAAAATGAAAAAAAAAAAGTTTTTGTTAAAAATTATGTTGAAATTGTTACTATTGCTACTATATTGTGAATTATCAGACATTCTATCGAATCTATTTAGTAAATCGAAATTGTGCAATTTGTTGTTACATTGTTTTTAAAAACCAAATGTTATATCTTACTTACCAATCAATTCAAGTTAAATGTTGGAGACATACAAAACAACAAATGAAATCCTTGCAAATGGCAAAAATGCTCAATCAAATGCAATTTAAAAAAAAAAAAAAAAATAAAATAAAAACACAAACGAAGAAAGATTCATTTGCTCTTCGAAATATTTATGAATGTGTAACAACCAAAAATGGAAACAAATCGTGGGTAAATACACATACACGAGTACACGATCCATTATAAAATCAACAAACTGGTAAAATGACCCGAAAGAAAATAAGAATAAACATTTTCGCATAACTTATAACAACAAACTGAAACAATAAATGAGAAATAAAAGAAATAAAGCGTACTCACTAAAGTGTAAGTCGTTTTGTATGCTACAATATGCATTGGGATGTGCGACAATGGCAAAAGAAATGGTATGGAATCGAATGTAATGTTAAATGTTGGCGCAAATAAACATAACAAGATAACAAAAGATAAAATGATGTGTATCTTCTATTGGATTTTGGAGAAGAAAAGAAAAAAATTATTTTTTTTTTTTATAGTTAAGCTAGTGATGAACGTGTACGCGCACGCAAATAAATACTAACTTTTAAGATAATGAAAAATGTACAAATGCTGAACAATGAAAAGATCGTACAAATCTTGCCAATTGATGCAAATTTGTTGAAATATTTTGTTAGAAACATTCACACTATTTATTGAATTTTTCAAAAAAAAAAAAAAAAAAAAAAATCAACGCAATTTCATCAAAAAACTCCAATTTGGTTTACTTAAAGATTACCTTGGTTGTCGAAATGACCGAAAATCCAAACATATTCATTCAATTTATTTAACGTAAGTATATCATCATTTTCTTTTTGAATTGAACGCATTCGCATCAATTGTATGAATTAATTTGATCGCGATAGAAAACTTACAGTTGCATCACATCGATTATTTGTGTTGCACGAAATTGAAAATTTAACAGTGAGAACAAATATTTGTCTTGCTAATTTGCCAAATTATTTGCCTTCACGTATAAAGAAACTTGAAAGAAGCACAGCACACACCAAAAAAAAAAAAAAAATAAAATAAAATAAAACAATACCGACGCCACATCAGAATGCTCTCACACGTTTATATTGTTTTACACTAGCTGCTTTGCGTTAGCTGCATTCAGTGTGCTTTAGCTCATCCAATCTTTCAATAAATTCACATTTTGTACAAATGTGATTTTATCGGGGCGATTTATGCTCATTTTGCGTATATTTATTCTTATTTGAATCGGCTGCCAGCCATAACCTGAACATTGAAATGCATTGAAATTTTTCGAGTCCGAACTTTATTTGCATAATACAAATCGTATGCAAGTTGTGATTGTGTGCCAGCTATAATGTACCGACGTTATATGAGACACCAAGCTACCAACGGCAGCCAACAAACATATGACTCTTTTCCATACATACTCTTTTTGATACATTTTTTTTTTTCTCTTGCTCTGTTTTAGTTTGCCTTTGATCAACATCAACAGCAGCAGCAGCAGCAGCACAATAGCAATCGTCAATCGTTTATTTATTTATTTTTTTTTTCTTCATCTTCGAGTAAAGTGCTAACAATTGTTGTTTTGGTCGTGTGCGCAGTACGATCTTCTGGCGCAACTTTTGCTACTGTAACCAAATTGTTGCAAGCATGTTTTGTTAATAAATAATTTATTCATTTACCAATCGATAACATTTTCTATGCATCCTTGAAATATGTTCCGTTTTTGATTAAAAGATGCAAATGTTGTACGGTACTGTTCATTCATTTGGCTTATTTCATTGGCTAATGGACGATGTTCAAGAATATTCAGAATTGAACATGTCGAAAGTGCGATAACAAAGTGTTAAATCTTTTCATCTTCTTATGATTTAATATTTTCTTCTGGCTATATTCACATGCGAAAAACTAATGTTTTAGCAAATTTTATCAATTTGATATTGATTTTTGTGTTTTTTTTTTTGATACGTGGATGAATGGTCGATAAAAGCAACAACAGTATTCATTGCACAATTGTAATATAAATCAAAAATCAAAGTAAGAGAACACAAAGTGTAAAACAAAAGTTTAAACATTGTTCAGTTAACCCGCTGTGTTCTCTTGTTTATCATTTTCCTACACAGTACACAAAACATATTTCCATTTTTCCATATTCTCTCTTGTTCCTTTTCTCGATTCTATCTTGTTTTCTTTCTCTCTTCTCTCTCCCTTCCTTCCCCCATTTCTCTCTTTCTCTCTCTCTTTCTCTATCTCTCTCTCGTTTTCTCTCTCTCTCTCTCTTTTTCTCTCTCTCTCTCCCTCTTTTTCTCTTTCTCTCTCTCTCTCTCTCTCTGCACAAAAATATTATGTTATTGATGATAATTCGATCTCTCCTGTAGCTGCTTTTGTTCCCGTCAGTTTTTTTTCCTTCTTCTGTGAATTCGTTAATAGAAAATGTAAAAAGTGTATTGTTCTGCACGTCTTCTGATATAATCATTTGTAGACCCAAGATTTCTGGGTTTTCAATAATTGTTCGATGAAATAAATTTATTACCGAGAAAGTTATGGTTCATGTTGATGGTTACGAGAATCTGTGTGGTTTGATTGTCATTCAAAAGAAAGAAAAAAACAGAAAGAGCCCAAAAAATGGACATTTAGATGCACCCGTGTTACCCATGATAAGGAACAGGAAAAGGAAATGAAAATATATGTACTATAAAATAGCTGCTAGGTGAGCATTTCAAATGACCTTTTGAAATCAAATACATATACTACATTAATTTCTGCGATTTGGATCGATTGAAAACTACTTAAAAGCAAGGCAAAAAAACAAAAATCAATGAACAAATCCGAATAAATAAACAAAAAAACTCTCCTTTGCATTTCCTTTAAACGTATTTGTCAAGTTGCTGAACTTTCTTTTTTTTTTTTTTTTCTTCAATATAATAAAAACATCCGCTGTGATCGGTAGACAATAAGGTGAAAAGGGTTCGTGTACATTAGAAAATTGTCATGTTTCGCGACCGAGAATTTTTGTACAAGTAATATTTGATTTATATTTTGATGAATGAAATTGAAATTCATAATATTGTCTTAATTATCCATCCTTCAATAATGTAATGCCAATCATAGAGCACTTTGTACTCGTACAGCTTTCACTTTAAGCGGCAATCATCAATTTTTCGATGTTTACTTTACCCTTTTTTTTTATTTTGTCATACTCATCGTTGCTGGAACAAAAGATGAACTCTATGAGTCGTGATAATGTCAAAAGAGACGGGGAAAAAAAAAACAAATAATGCCGAATATAAACAAACAAACAAAACAAACAAATAGTTTAAGGTTAAAATACCTTTTGACATTTATTTTAAAACAATAGACTATCGATCGAGCACATTTCATTTGTGCGTGTATTTGAGGCCGGTCGTCGTTTGACTTTTCATTTTTCTTTGTGTCTCCTTTTGTGAAATTTTATTTTTCCCCGCTTTTTTTTCTATTTCTTCTTCTTTTTCTTCTTTTTCTTTCTTTCGACGTTTTTTTTTTTTTTGTTTTTTCCTTTTCAAATTAACTTTTTTGCCATTGTTTTTTTTTTCGATTGCACACTCACAATAAAAATCAATTCAAATCAGCATGTGCTAGGCCGAATGAGTATTAAGCCTCCGAATCGAATTAACAGCAAACGATGAAATTAACTCAAACGCACAACTCGATATCATTTTCAATTTTGTCTCGAATCGCTTGAATTTTTAGTAAATAGAACGCACATTGTGCGCGCAAAATGAAATCAATACTTTTGTCATCGCATTGCTGTTCCCGTCGTAGTTGTTGTTGTTGTTGTAGTTGTCGCGTTGTTAGAATTAAATGCCCCCATTGAACTCATTACATTATTTTTATTTCGCATTCATTTTCACCATTTATTTGATTTTATTTCGTTCGAAAATTTGTTTTTTGTTTCATTCTTGTGTGCACCGTGCGCCAATGAATTAACGATACAAAATACAATGGGCTGCTCGAATGAAAAAAAAAAAAAAAACACACACACACAAAAAGGTTGAATGAATACAACAACAACCACAAACACAACAACAACAACAACAACAACAATAACAGAGAAGTTTTTTGAAACGGCAAAACAAAAATTGTCACCAAAAATATGAAGCAATGTCTCAATATTTGGTTCTTGTGTATTTGTGCATTTTTACCTAAGACTATCATTTTACAAAACCGACATTGCTTATTGCCAGCCATTCACTCATATAAATGTCGAATTCCAGCAATGTCACAGCAACTCAAATAAACTAAAACAAACACAATACATAGCACACCAACGGAAAGAAAAAAAAAAATCGTATAATTAAAACTTTAAAAAAAACAAAAACAAATCAAGAAAAGGTTAGGTGAATGCAAGTTTACAATCATTGTAATGGATTGCTGTTCACTGGGAATGCCAAATAACAACACAACACAATTCAACTCTATTCGATTGTCACACATTCCGACATCGACGGCTAAAATCGAACGGAAATGATATAATTTTTATTTTCAAATCGAAGCGCATGAAATTTCTATAGAATTGGAGCCGCAATTGCATGAAGATTAGAAAGGGTATTTTGTATTGAAATCATTTTATTTGCTGACCCCTAATATCGGATAATTGTTCAAGTATTTATTTTTATTTTTTTTTTTTTCATTTAGAATTTCTATCATTCATTGCCACAGAGAAATTCAGTGGAACAGCTGTTCTGTAACATGTATCCGAGGAGAATTGATTGAAATTTATAAAATGATCATTTTTTCCACAAATTTCTTGACCTTCGAGAGCAGAGAAATCTATTTTCTTTTTTTTTTTTTTCTTTTTTTTTGAGAAGAAATTTTACCTGTTAAGCTTAAGTGTTACCCATATTCTGCCAATTCATTTTCTTATCAGATATTAGTTATCAAAAACCAATGAAAACATTTCTATGAATTGGCTACATTATTCATTATTGATTGGTGTGAAGTAATAAGTTAAAATGTCATTATTGCCGAAGAGAATCATTAATCAAAAGCAATGGCAATGATGATACATGAAATACAGGAAAGAACTTTATTAAACTATCCAAACGATATTTTTAAAAATATATATTGTGTATATATTTTTCTACCTTTATTGCAGTACAATTATCGTTAGAATTACGTGTTCCTTTTCAATTCAATCTTCGTTTCGCTTTAAAAATTGTTTATTCGAAGAGGCGTAAAATGTTTTGTGATTCGATCGAAATGATTGTGTTCATTTTACAAATAACTGGGAAATGTGCCTTTTTCATTATCGTCATCATTGTAGGCATGTTCTTAACTATATCAAATGAAATAGTTTGGTTTCACTATACAATGAAGAATTCGAAACATTTTTCTCTCTTTTCTTTCAAACTCTCTCTCTCTCTCTCTCTACTCCTTTCACTCCTCTCTTTCTCTCTCTCTCTCTCTCTCTCTCTCTCTCTCTCTCTCTCTCTCTCTCTCTCTCTCTCTCTCTCTCTCTCTCTCTCTCTCTCTCTCTCTCTCTCTCTGTCTCTGTCTCTTCCATTCACATTTCAGACATTCTGGCATCCACAAACATTCGCATATTGTGCAATCACTTTAC
This sequence comes from Resseliella maxima, assembly GCA_029041755.1. Lineage (NCBI taxonomy): Eukaryota > Metazoa > Arthropoda > Insecta > Diptera > Cecidomyiidae > Resseliella > Resseliella maxima. The sequence continues at coordinate 331,737 of JAQOWM010000955.1, read as the reverse complement.
ATAAGTAAGTATCAAACTCCTACTCAAAATTCCTGTGGGGTGTAATTTTAAACAGAAAACGTCAAAGTAGATAAAAAATAACCCAAAAAAATAAATAATTTGTAAACAAAATAAAATCAACTGATTGATAACAGACTTCGATGACTATTTCCAAATTAATAAAAACTGATGGTAAATTCCTACACGTGTATAGGAAAGATAAAAATATGTCAATAACAAGAGAGAAAACTATGTATGATCAAATGTCGATCATGTTTATCGATTTCTAAAAGGATCAACATTATTTCGATCATCAAAATATATTCAACGATTACAAAATTGATTGTTTTAAAAATTCTCGAATTAATAATGTGACAATCCCGAATGCATATGAAATTAGATGTTTTTTTTTTTTTCCTTTCCAACTTCACAATTTTATCGTAGGCTTTGTGTTTTCGCTTTGTCAACCCCATCACGCACGGGTACAGCATGTGTGCCTACGTATCTATTTATTTGCTTCATTTTCGATAGTAAAAATTGAGCAGATTCCAGTTGTTTCAAAAACAAAAAAAAAAAAAAAAAAGAAAAAAAAAATTCACACTGAATTATTCATCGATTGAAGGATACACGAGAGAATATGCACAAAAGCCAAACCAAACGAAGTTTTTAATAAATAAATTATACTAACTGACGATGATTTTATACACGAGCTCCGAACAATAATCAAAATCTTTGAAACAATATGCAAAACAATTGAAATGAAAATAAGAATTTTAAAGCGAACAGACCCCGATGAGCAACACATATATCTATGATGAAAATATCGATGAGAGAAAATCAAAGTTAATGCACAGTAGTTTTTATGTTCAATTCGATTTTCGTGTAAATGTGATCAAACATATTCACTGGAATCTGTTGATTTGATCGACATTTCATCGTATTTATTATGGATCAACTTCATGTAGCGGCCAACTTCTGTATATGTGTGTGTGTGTGTGTGTTGAGCTATTTTATCATTTGTGAATATAAAATGATAGGGCAGCAGTAGCTTTTTGTATTGGATTGACAATAATATGAACTCGATCAAAATTCACAAGAAATCTAATTGAATATTTATAGTCAATGTATCGAATAAAATCAATATCTTGATAGTCACGAGGAATGTTTTGATCAAAAGAAAATGGTAACGTTTCTAACCCAAAATGAATGTGATTTGTAAAATTTAACACGTGTGTACATGTCCATTATGGTCACATCTCTTTTGTAACTGAATGTTTGATTGTTTTTCATTTATTTATCATTGGAAAAAAAAAAGAAAACTTTCGTCTGTTTTATTTATAATCATTTGTCGCGTGTCCATCAGAATATTGTATTTTCAATTAAAATCAATCAAAGTCACGCGTCTTAAAATGAAATCACTTTTGATTTATCATTTTCATGCAACCCAAATAATGTCCAATGTTCATGGAAAGCGATAAGAGTGAATTATTTGATGAAAAAAAAAAAAATTGTTTAATAAGGAAAAAACAAAAATTCTTTGATGAAATTATGCATATGACTGTTTCAAGTATATTTAGCTCAGACAATGGTATATGGATTTTGATTGAAATTATTCATTGCCAATTCTCTCATCAGATGGCTATTGTATTTTTATTCAATGCACATATTCAAAACTAGAACCAATTTCAAAATAAAAATCACTTTTCATGAACGCCATCTATTGTAAATATAAAAGGATGAGCTTTACCAATTTAACATTTATTCCATTTGAGAAATGTTATTGTTTCGATGAATTAGTAAACAAATTTCTATGCACAAAAAATATGAATACCATGACAACGGCTTCTGATTTAAAAAAAAAAAAAAAAAATAACAAGTTTGTTTTTATCGATTAACTGATTTATAAACAAAATTTCAAAATCGTAATTGTGTGTTAGAAAAAAGGTTTGACTTGAATATTTAACATTTTGCTTATTGCCAAAATATCAAAACAATCTGAAAAACACAAAAACCCTAAAAAGAAATTAATTCCACCTTTCGTATATATAATTGTTGTGTGTTATTTTTTGGCACGCGAAACTAAAATCGCATTCCTTTTCAAATGACTCCCATTTAGTGCGTTTGAATAAAACAAAGAAGATCAGTAAAAAAAAAAAAAAAAGAATTTTATGTGCTTGAAATTATTGTGTAAAATAATAAAATGAAAACCAGCGATGAAATGGTCAATAATGCTATGATGTCGGGTGTAACTATGAAATCACGTGCATATTTTTCTACAATAGAATCATCAAATGTTATAGATCCATCTCACAAGCAATTAAATAATTCCCGAAATGTGCCACCAATTAATGAATTACACACGTCAACACAAACACAAAAAGGTTTTTATACGTGGCTCAGTTCACCAAAAGCCATGTATAACAATCGAAAAATGAACAATGTAGCCGTTATAACACCCACACAACATCATCCGTAAGTAGATTGCTTTTTTTTTGAGATTTTTAAATCAAAATGACTCTTTGTGTCAAGTATAAATTATGAAAGAGAATAGATGGCCATTAGAGTTCATTTCAAGACGCAAACAAAAAAGAGAGTCAATTTTTGATGCATTAATACCTAAAAACATAAAATCCAATAAATAGTACAATTGCACACAAATTAAGTATTTAATAATTACTGTTGAAGCATTACAACTAACTGTTATGTTACAATTATATATTGAATCCTTCCAAAACCTCACAATTCCTTAACGATAACATACAACTTTCTAATGTAATGGAATGAATAAATATTTTTCCATGAATTTGAAGCGAAATTCCACTGAATTATATTTATAGAGAAAGAGAGAGAGAGAGAATCAGCGGCATGCAGAGCAGACGTAATTATCTATCGTCCGATATGCTAATTAGTAATGAATCAAGTTTATTTGCGTGAAGAAATTGCGTTTTTCTTGTCTTTTTTCATATTATTTTGCACAATTCTTTTGCAAGCGAATAAAATGACGATACAATCGATTGAGTTTGCATGTCAGGCTACTACCTCGAGGCGATTATTTTTCTATTCTTATTTCTAAATCTGATATGTACACTTATACAGTGCGTGAAAAATAACAGCCGCTTTTACAATTTGCGAAATTTCTTTTAATTATTCTAGTTTTAATATTAAACTGATTACTTTCACATTTTTCGAGATGGGTGAATTCAGACGCAAAAATATATTCAAAAACTGAATTCACAATATATGTGTAACTGTATTAGTGTGACGAACAGAAACGAAAACAGTGAACGGCGAAGAATATTCGCGCATCCAAACACATAGTACAAGCTTTTGCTGTAAATATAATCGATGCTGTCCATTGATTTGGTTACTGTGCGTCACATTCGCACAGTTATATGTACATATATTCTGAATTGAGTTTCGAAATATATTCTTGCAAAGTATGATTAATTTGAATGTAAAAATATTATTGGTATTTTGTGTGTTTGCATTATAATGAACCTTCAATCGGTTTCTATGTTTTTAAATATATCCCCATTGCAGTGCCGTCTTAAGGTTTTTGGGGGCCCTGGTGCGAGATTTGGATCGGGGGCCCTAAATTTTTTTTCAAAAAATCCGCCAATTTTTTTTATTACATGTGTCATTAAACGCACTCATTCTAATTACATTCTAATTTGACAATTGTTAAATTGTCATTACCGCAATATTTTTATTGATGTTAGTACTTTGCATTATTAAAACATCGTAATATCGGTCAATATGAGTGGCAGAAAATATTTAAGTGGTGCTCAGAAACGAAAACTTTTAGAGGAAAAAAAGGAAAAATTTGAAGAGCAATTGAAAAAAATTCCAAAAATTGACAAATTATTCAGTGTTGCTGGTCCAAGCACAAGCACAACAAAAGAGGGAAATGAAACTGAAGCAACAAGTGATAGCGAGTCTGAGCAGCGAGAAAAATCAGCAAATATTTGCAATGAATTTATTTTTCTTATCGCAAATAAAATGGAAAATCAAATAGTTAAGGAAATAAAAAATTCCAAATATTTTTCAATCAGTGTTGATTCTACGCTATTTCAGCCACACTATCAACTTTTTTTTGTCCGATACGTAAAAGAGAAATGCCAGTTAGAGATTTTAAATTTCATTCCATCAAGAACATACATCTAAATATTTGAAAGGAAAATTTTGATTTTCTAACGAACTTAATAAATTAAATTATAATCAAATTACAGAATCATGTAAAAAAGTTGCCAAAATTTATCAGAGTGATATAGATGAAAATGAAATAATTGAGGAATGTCAAATCGCAAAAGAATACTTTATTTTATGGTAGTTTTTCATATCCTTTGATGTACGCAACTATTATAAAAGACGGATTAATATGTACAATGCCGAATATTGAAATTCTACTTAGAAACTGGAATCTTTTATGTTGTCAAAATATTTCAATTTTTTTCTCATTTTTTTTCTTATATTTTCAATTTTTTTTTTTTTTTCAAATATTTGGGGGCCCCCAAAGCTCGGGGGCCCTGGTGCGGCTGCACCACTCGCACCACTTTAAGACGGCACTGCCCCATTGGTGAAATGGCCACATTGTGACATTTAGATGCCAGCCACGGCCAAAATGGCGGCTAATTCCAAGGCGATGAAACAAGGTGCACGTGGTGCCTACTACGCGTCCTTTTGTACCACTGGAAACACATATTTGTGTTACCGAGAGCATATCCGGGCACGTAGTAGGCACTACGTGCACCTCGTTTCATCGCCTTGGCTAATTCGAAAAATCGCAAAATATTAATTAGTTAAAAATAAAAAGTGCCTCGAGTGAATTTGGTCCGAGAAACGGGTTAATCCTTTAGGATAACTCAAAACATAAAGTAAATGAACATTTTTATCCGGTTTTCGTGTTTTTTTTTTTCTTAATTGATGAATATAACACTTTATCATGTGTTGTGATTTAATTTAAAATATTTTTCTTTATTTGTTGTGTAAATGATAAAATCAAAATATATTTGTATTTTTGAAGATAATTTTCAGATATTGCGCACTGTATATTCATTTTGACGCTTTTTTTCAAATGTTCCTTCATAATGCAGTAATCGCATGTTTTATACGATAGCTTATGTATTCTTCTGTTGTTGTTGTTTTCTTTGCAAACAATATTTCGATTCAATAGAATTGACCGTCGTTGAACTTGCCGCATTTTCTTGGACAGAGAACTGCATGTAACAAACAAACGAATGCAAATCAACACAAATAAAATCTAACGTTCTTCGATTTCCAATTGAGAAATCATTGGATAAGATTGTTCCTAATTTGCAAATTCAAATTAACAAAATTACAGGAATATATTGTAGAAGAAAAATGATGTTGATTTTCGTGGTAAAAATCCAAAATTGTGTTTGAAAATCATGTCCGTTCATTTATTTATTTATTTCTAAACAATGAAAATCGATTTAAAATCGAGTCACTAGTTCAAAAGGGTTTGTTTCATCTTTTACTATAAATAAATGATTCCTTTTTTTTTTTCGCAAAAACTACAAAATGCAAATCATAACGAAATTGTTTCAAGAGAAATACACATTTTATGATACAATATTAAATGGAAAATTTAAGAGTTCCAAGGAAAAATTTATTAAATGTGAAATATAAAAAATGCAAACTTGCGATAAAAATTTCAAAATAAGTTCACCTCAATCCGTTGTTCTATTGTCATTTTCATTAATAACAATTTCCATCATTAATAATCAGACAGTAGAGGGAATTCAAGCTTGAATATAAATATATAAAAAAAAATATAAAAATGAATCATGCATCGAAATGTTATCCAAACTCTTATCGTTGATCTATGAAATGAAAGGTCACAACAAAAGCAATAGCTTTAGCATTAGAAAAACTATACAAAATCTCCAACTTTCCATTTTTGCCTTCTATTTGATTTCGATTTCGAAATATTCGTATAATTTTAGCATGTCATTACGCAATCAACTGATTTAAATCGTATCGAATATTCTGACTCGCACTGACTGTATGCTTGGTTATTTTCATTTTGAATTATAATAAGAACCGAAAATTAAAATTAATTCGTGCTGGGCCATTTAAATTCCAAATGTTTGACTCGAAAGAACAGAATGTCCAAAATGCCTTTCCCGATAACCTTGAGACTCTTGAATTAATCGCAATAAAAGCACACTTTCATCACATTGGGTGAAAGCGTGTTTGGGCAAACATAATCCGAGGTCAAATAAATCATAATACGAATAAGACACATCGATCATAATCGTAAAAAAATGAAATCGATCGAATTCATACTGCTATCATTATAAATCAACGTCAATGTCGATTATTTCATTTTTGGCAAAAGTTTTGTTTTTTTTTTTTTTTTTTTGAAATTTAGACATTTTTTTATCAATGAATTTTCACGTATATTGATAGCCCAAAATTGTTTCTTTTAATCAATGCCATCATCAGCCTTGTTGATTTACAGTAGAAAAATGTATTAAACTTTGAAACTGAACTCATTGCTTGCGACAAGGATTGTATTGAAATGAGATGGTAATGGCACAAATTGTCACAATATGTTGAAAATAATAGAAAATTCACATTTTCTCAAGTGAAATGTGGTTGAGTATTTTTTTTTTTTCGTGCAATCGTTGCGTCGTTGGTTTTTCTTTTGTTTTGGTTTCGTTTCCACAATGGACAGCAGCTGTTTACCATGTATTCGTTTTGTTTTTTTTTTCGTTTTCTATTTGTATTTCTAGCGTGGAAAATACTCATATTTCCACCGGTGGTGAAAAACACACTCACACTCATACTCTTGACACTCAATGATTTTTTTTTGTTGTTGTTGTTGTTGTTGTTTTTCCTGATTTTTTTTTTCTTTTCAAAGTGTTCATGCTGTGTAAAACACGATGTGAAAATCGTGGAATATTTTTGAGCTTTGTTTTTGTATGTCTTTTCCAGCTGACCACAACCATCAACCATATTCGCTTTAATAAACGCGTCTGGTCATTCGTCTGTAAGACACTTGCATGAACAGTTCACATTAGCTTTTGCTAAAGTTTGACAGTAACACCGGTTGAAATTTGTTACAAAAGTAAAAAAAAAAAAAAAAATCAAAAAGATAAAAAACAACCAAGTTAAACAAAAATCAAAAATTCTGAAAAGGATTGTTTTCTATTAAGAAAAAAATACTATGTCTACATTTGCGCACTTCGTTAAAGTGTTATTTAAGATCGTATGATGTGTCGGTGTTTATTCGTTGATATTGCATTGGAAATGAAACTATCGAAAATGGAGTGAACAAAAGCAAAGGAAATTGTAAAAAAGTTATTAGTATTAGAATTTGTTTCCCTTTAGTTTTGAATGTTTATTTTAGTTTTTGCATATTAAAATTTTAATTAAAAAAAAAAAAAAAAAAAAAAAAAAGAATAAAAATATGAAGGGTTAACATGCCTACTAAGTGTCATTATACAAATCATTTTAATCAGAACGATTTTTAGTAAAATAGAAATTTTTTTTGAAAAAAAAAAAAAAAAAAAAATTAAAACAAATAAAATGTCATTTATACCATCAGAAGTATTGTCTATAAAACCAACAATCATCGAAACAAATTCAAATGAAACGAAAAATATGCTCACAACATCATCAACATTTGTAAATGCACCAAGTGCAACCGGTCCAAATGCTATCTTTTCAGTTATTCCAATCAATACGGATGACTATGGACCGTATGGAAAGCCAAACGCAATTGTAAGACCAGTGCGACGAAATGAATCAAATGAAATGACATTGCCAGAGGCAAATGAAGCCAATTTACCGGCTTCAAATCAATCAACGCCAAAGGTTAATGTTCCTGTGAGAAATAAAAAACGAGAAATCGATACATTCACCAAGGAATTGGACAACAAGCTTCGCCATTTACAAAAAGATAAACGGGCTCCTACGAAAAATGTAAAATTTTATCATTTTATTTCGGATTTTAATTTCCATTGTTTTCATTTTTATGAATGTGTGACATTTTCATCATCATTTTTATTGAATATGTTTGTTTTTTTTATCGTTGTCGAGAATCTAAACATCGATTTTCCATGGTTTCTATTGGACACTTCTATTATCGATTATTTTTATGCAGCGCGTATTCAATTTGATTTAAACGGAACTAATCAAGATTGAAAAATGTTACAACACTACATTCAATAAGCTCATGACTTTTTTCAAAAAAAAAAAAAAAAAAAAAAACCAATGTTGAAGTTTTCATCAATTACATTATAAATGACAGTTTTCAGATTCCAAATAAGATCAACAAATTTTCTTTGTAATTATTCAATTTTCGATTATTTCGATGTTTGTTAGTTCATATCAACTGAATTGATTTAGTTAATAGACGTTTTCACAATACAATATTTATTTCACATGTGCTTTTTCTCAGTGCCGCGAAAAACTGAGCTTATCGCAGTTATTCAATAAACGCAATATTGGAAAAAAAAAACGAAAAAATATCGAGGTGTTTATAAGCAATATATTTTATGACTTTCGCTGCTGTGCACGCAAACCGCCATCGAGAAAAACGTCAAAGCTCACAATATACCACAAAGTCATTTCATAGCACCACAATGAATTGTGTCCTTTCATTTACCCTATGGAAAACTTTATTTCAAAGTAAATTGAACATAATATTGACATGTAAAATTGTTTTGATTGTTGCTGTTTCCATATAATATTTATATAATTAAAATAAACCCATATTCATACGTATAATGTATGTGAAAGATATTTTATTCGTTCAATTATTCAATAAAATATGAAAAATTTCAGAAAATAGCACCATTGGGATCTTATTTAAATATCGTCTATGATCAGATGTGATAGAATAGATCTGAATTTAGATTTGATTATGATTTTATCAGCCATTACCTTGGCCTTGTCATTACAAATATCCTCACGTTGTGCCATTCGTAACAATTAATCGTTGAAAACTATTTGTTTTAAGCGCACGAAAGTACGTCCATTCGAATAAAAAATTATATATATTTAATTTGAAATGGGATTGTTTTTGTTGTTTTTATTGTGTCAAAATTGCAAACACTTTTTTTTCCATCCACTAAAATAAATTAATTGTTTGCGCAATCGTACATTGGACAACCAAAATAAAAACAAATTCCTGTTACGAATGAAATGAAAATTGCGTTCAATTTTGACTGGCCAAAATATCGGGAATAAGGAAAACCATAAGCTGTAATTTATGACACAGCATTATTTATATGTATTGTTTAATGTTGTTTTTCTTTGCCGAAAGAGAAGTAAAATAATTGTAATTCCACCATGATGACATTGAATTTTATGTAAAGGCCACATTGAAGTGACGACCATTTCCATTCGATTCGATTATTAACCGTTCGTTCCACTTTAATTTTCACTTCCATTTCCATTTCCATTTTCATTTTCATTTTTTTTTTTTTACATTTTTTTTTTCTCTTCACAATCATTCAAACTGTATCAATGGGAGTTGGCAAAGTGTAATATTTATGTTGTAAATCTTGTATAGGAGAATAATGGACTGATTGATCCATCGAGTCGTCCTCGATTTTTTACAACTGTTCCATCTGGCGTATATTTGCCACCATCAAATACAAAAGATTTTCCTGCCGCATTAAAAGAGCGTAATCCACGTACGTATGCTTACTTTAGTATTCCGAAAATATTTGCTCAAAATATTGACAAGGGAAAAAATCATAATCCAATTACTGAGATTCATGCTTTAAAAACAATGACAACATGTGGAAAATCAATCAAGTCGAGGTACGTGTGTCAACAACGCAATTAATAAATCATCTCATCATCTCATCATTTCATTCTTTTGTATTGTCTTTATAAATTTGAATCTCTGTATTAATGCTTTACTTCTGATTTTTTTTTTTTTTTTTTTTTTTTGATGTTTGCCTTTTCTGAATGTTCAAATATTTGACTACTGGCAATAAGTTCAAAAGAAAACTTATGTTTCAATATTCAATTAAAAATTGGAGGAAAAAAAAAATCAAAAACTTTCAATAAAATTGCATTTTGTAAAATTATAAAAGAACAAAAATAAGGCAAATAAAATACGGAATGTAAAATAATGTGATGCCTAAATGTGAATATTTCACTTCGTTCGTCAAATTGACTAAATTAAAACTTGAATATACACCACATATAATGAGATATAGCACTTCTTCCGAAAAAGGAACTTATCAAGGCCACATACTAACGTGCATTATTTAGCGTTTTCACATAAATTATGAAAATTACATTGTTGTGAATGCATCTGCCGAAATGCGATTTCATTGTGACGATGAAAATGAGGTATTTCATCGTTTGTATTTACAAACGACACTTGCGTGACATGCACTCTAATTTCTATTAAGAAAGAGTTCAACATTATCGTGTCGCTTATGGTTTGATTCATGAGTTTCATGTAGTGCACATCATTTAAGTGGCGGCTAAATACCTTGCCATGCTTCATTTCGAAATAAAATACAACAAATTCCTTTAGTAATATATTATTCATGACCATTTTTTCAGCTGAAATACTTCTATAATAAATGTTTGATTGGGTGGAATTCGTGGAAATTTTTGAATTTTCTTTTTTTTTATCGATAATTGGTTGGAAAAAAGGATATGCAATTATTGAATTAAATGCTTTTTTGAAATCACTTAATGGGATTTTAACAATGCAATAAGTAATTGTTATGATTTGCAAAACGTTTATGGATTATTCAGGAATTTAAATTTAGTGAAAATTATTGGACAAACAAATGTACAAACTGATACTCGTATTTATTCGTTGCGTATGAAGGTGAAAATTTGTTTGTTTTTTTTTTCTTCCTGCATTCGGTTTACATTGACTCAAAGTCTTTAATTGGAATTTGATTTGTTTGCAAAGGATTTTTTCAAGGTTTCAAACTGAATGAATGGAAAATCGTAAATTTTTGTAATAAAACGTATTGCGGATATTCCTCTATTACAATGAATGTTTTTTTTTTATGTTTACATATGCATGTAATTATACATTTAAGAAATTTGTGTGGATGTGTGTGCGCGCGCGTGTGTGTGTGTGCACGAGTGTGTGTGTGTGTGTGTGTGTGTGTGTGTGTGTGTGTGTGTGTGTGTGCGAATGTGTGTGTGTGTGAGCGTAGTACATGAGGCACAATTACTGCCGCATATACTAATTTTAATGAAATATTTTTCCTGTCGTTTAAATTAATAACCGTTTGCTATTTTTGGCTAGTTATATTATGTATGATATGTTTAACGAATTCGTTTGCTCTTGCTGCAAGAGTCTTGCAACATGTGCGTGCATTGGACGATTTTGTTTTTGCATGTCGCACTATTTACTGTGATGTTACCAGCACCACATTTACATTGCAAGTATAACATTCTAGACTTTGACTGACTTTATTTACGGGGAAATGAAAAACACACAGTACCATGCAATCGTACGAACTGACAACCATCCAGTCATCTAGAAAATATGCAAACAATAGATTGTTTTTTTGTTTTTTTTCAAAAATTATGTGTGTCATTACAATCTATTCATTAAATGAAATCGATTGCAAGAAATATTTGCCGGCTAAATGTCTTTTTTATAGTTTGCGTAATTCGTATTCGTTTCCTTGTGCAAAAAGAATCGGAAGTTAAAAACGTTTTTCTTTCTTCTTTTATTTTTTTTATTTTTTTTTTTTTTTTTGCCATCGTGCACTCTGTATTTTTTCTACAACGAAGAACTTAAATTATTCGTGTTAAAAATAGTACGAGGTCTTTTGCTTCAATTAACTCATGCAACATTCAAATACCATTTTTAAACTTATTGATATAGATAGGAATTTTTGGTATAGAAAATCGCGCAAATACTTTATTTTCATAATGGCCAAATGATTTACAAAGTAAAGGGCTGCAAATGGCAAATGTACAATCCGTACATTTTAAGCATGACCAACTTAATAGATATTATGACTAATGAACATGTTTTCGGTGAGGAAATTGCCCATTTGGACGTAAATGAAGTAATCATGCTTTTGAAATAGGGACAAGGATCTGGTCATAAAAGCATAGAAGATGGACATAGAATGGTTGAATGTCCTTTTCTGCAGTTCCTGTAGTGAAGGCAAACTCAATTCATTTATTACACTGTTAAGTCATTCGCAAAATTTTACCATTCCTATTTGACCATCTTATTTTCATAACTAATCTATATTACAATATACAAATAGGTTTTTTTTTTTTTCAAATCGAAGCTTCAATACAAATATTCTAGTTTTCATTCCATTTCATTCCTTCTTTCTTCTGTCCTTATTCCATTTTTACTTTTAAAGCTTTTGCTTTGTAATGTTTGCTCTTTTTTTTCATCTCAGAAATATGTAGCCTTCATTTTTTTTTTTTCTATTTCTCAATTTCTTTTTCACCGCACAATTCATGTATTGACGATAACGTTTAATTTTCCAATCCACTCACGATGTATACTTATAAACATTTAAATTTTTTTTTTTTTTCTTTGAATTTGGTTTTTCGACCCCACATTGATGACGCAGAGAATCACATCCGCAGCCACAAAATATCATGTATGATAAACGTGTTGTACGTGGTAGTAACTACAGTCATATTCATATGCAAGCGGTAAGTGGAAAAATTTCTAATTTTTTTTTTTTGAAAATTTCAAACATTTGATTAACATTTAATGCCTGAATAATTTCCGTACCGTTTTCACCCACATAACATTTACTGACATACATTCCACCGGTTCTGATGTAGACATTTGAAAAAAAAAAACCAAAAAAAAAAAAAAAAAACAAAATTACTCTGAATTAGATTCGATTGCTATTATTTTGATGACAACTACAATAACAAAACACAAATAAAATATTATGATTTAATATGTAGAATTTGGTTAGATTTTTGTATTTTTCGCCCCTGCCCGTATTCATTTATATCAATACACAATTTTATTTCTTTTTATCCGTATTGAATCTTATGTGGTTTTGTTCTATTTTAACAGCATGTGTCTCAAACGATACGATCATATTATTTATAGTTCATTCACATTACACTTGATAAAATGATAATAATTTTTAACCAATGAGGTCATACAAACACCGTACTCTCTCATAATATTGTTCATTCATGGATAAACTATCAATTTTCCGTTCATAAAATTTCTTCATATAACAAATTTGAAAGAAAAAAAAAAAAAAAAAAAAACTGTGTAAAAAAACAAATGTACATCTAGGTCAGTCACCATATTTAATACACCTAATAATCAATTATACATAATATCAATAAATTATCAAATTTTATTTAAACAATTATCAGTAATTGAACATTTTTGGTAATAATTCTACAAACGTGAATGTATGAACAAATCCGTTTAAATTTAGAACATAAATATTGCACGATATGTGGACATACAAATAATGAAAACAATTTTGAATGAAATAATTTTTTTAGAAATGATATTAATTTTGATTAGAAATCTAAGAGTTTTTCGTTGCTTTCATTAATTCCCTTTATTTAACTTGTCTTTGATATATCACATATGTTTTTCTCATCGGAACTTACTCGACCGGATCATTATTTTTCTCTACTTCTGCATTAATCCGAATTTAAACAAAAAAACAAAAAAAAAAAAATAAAAAAAAAAAACATTTTAAACGAAATCAATAAATTTCTTATGGATACTTAGTGGAATCCATACTTTGCTTATGCTGGTCTTCTATCAGGAAAGGTGAGTTTTTATGTAGCAAATCAAATGGCCTAAATGACAAAATGTCAAATAGCGACAACATTTGTCGCTTTAATCCTGAATACAAAAATTATTTTTTATCCCAAAATGAGCATCCACCTGATACAAGAATTTTAGCAGCATGTCAATGTACTTTTGCTAATATCAATCTCATTTTCATCATGCATTCACTGTTCTATCGATCCATTTTCATTATATGCTTTCAAACAAATAAAATATTTGCATTTCTCATAATCATTCGTTTGCACATGCAATTAGAAAAAATTCTTTGTACATCATTTTTTGTATCATTTTCCATCGCAAATTTATGTAATAGGCAATTTTAAGTTAAGCTTAAATAATGAAAATTAAAATGTAATTTATTACCAAATGTTAAATATTTAACTTATTTTATTAATTAATTATTCAACGTTCTACGTAAATAAATAAATTATTAAATGTTTCATGAAAAAAATGATTTTAAGAATATTTTTCTTTGAAAGAAATCTGGTTTTTTCAAGTTATTATTCCAAAATTCAAAAAAAAAAAAAAATCTAGTTAATTATAATTGTATTCCTGAACGGACTAAATAAACTTAGATGAATTTCAATATAAATGAGAATCCAAACATCGTTTAAACCGGCAGTGTTTCTGATCTATAATCTTTAATTTAGTTTTTAAGTTAAATTATGAAAAAAAAAAAATTCAAAATTGTGTTACTTCAAGTAAAATTTTTTTCTGGAATTGAAGTCATGCTAAAAAAATGTGCATAGAATTTTTTCATTATTTTATTGTTGTCAATTTTTTTTTTTTTTTCAAGTTTTTACAATATTTTATCTTTGGTCCAAACTGAAAATATGGAAGATTACGAAAGAAAAAAAGAAAAAAACAAAAAATGGAACAATGATTTCAGTGCACATTTCACATAAAATATAAAATCAATGAATCATACAAATTGTATTATTAAAATTTATTATTCTGTAAATGTGTTCATTCATTTCAATGAAATTAATGAAATGTTCCTTGAACAATTATTCAGTAGTATAAATATAAATGAGCAAATAGTGTTGACAATAACACAGCCACGTATGTACAATATATATATATATTCTTCCATATGGTTCATATTATCATAAATGCATTTGAGTTGAACATGACATATAAAGATATAATATTGTATTTTTTTTTGTTTTGTTTTGTTTGTGTTTGGCATGAATTCAATCTTGATATCTGCTGTTCGATAAAATTCATAAAAAATGAAGTGCCAATTTAGATCATTCAGCCCGTGTTTTCTTTTTTTTTTTTTTGTATCGAATTTAATTCGACCTAATGGACTAAAAATGTTATCACAGTATTGTAGTGTTAGCAATTTGCATTGGGAAAATGTAGTCGCAATTGTGGTGATTGTATATGCTATTAATAAATTATCTACACCCCAATCTCTCATCTCCTATTATTATACATTCATCGTAGATGCAAGCATGTTATGTGTAGACGTAGTATTGTACGTTTTTATAAATAATTTGTAAATATTTTTGTTAATTAATTTTTTATTTATTTTTGTTTTGTTTTTTTTTTCATATCTTAAAGGGTGATAATGATGTTGTATCAAAAGAATCTGAAGCAGAAAGACGTCAATTGCTACGAAAACGTTATTCAAATCGAAGTAAAAAAAGTGTAATTGGAACGCCACCGCCTGTAAAAGGTCGTCGTCATGAATTTATACAAACTGAACGTTATCTTGAAGAGCTATTTGTTAAACCAACTGATTACAGTGTAGAGTGTCAAACTGATATGTATTTATATGAAATTCCAAATGTACCATATATACCTACAAAATCTGGTATAGATATTGCTACCGAAACAAATATCGATGATTTTTATAATTTCGATGAAGAAGTTCAACCAATTTTAGATGCTTTAGTTGAATTATCAATGAAACAAGCGCTCAGTGAATTTATGCAAGATGAAGAAATGGCCGAACTTCAACGAGATACAGAAAAATATTTAGCTTTCAAGGAACAAACAAACTCCGAATTGAAAAGACTGGATCAGGATAACACAAATCAAATTGATGATAGTCATACAATTGACGATAATAATGCTGCCAAATTGCTTTATAATTATGTTTCAAAATTGCTACCAAATGTTCTGGACACAATTCATGCTGATATAAATAATCAACAAATTCTAGACACCGATGATAATAATTTTAAAGAATGGCTAGCAAATGAGATCGCATCCGAAGTTGGTGATATGATTGATTCTCGTGATTCATTTGAAAAATTGATCAAAGATATTGTGGAAAATCGTGCCGAAACCTATTTAAAACCAGAAAAATAATCAAATCACGTTAAACGAAATTTACATCTAATTTAACCCAAAAAAAAAAAACAAAAACAAAAAAAAACTACTCCTGACAAAAAAAAAATTACACATTTACTTTAATCGTATGTATAAAGGATTAGTTTTCAAATTCAACGTCCACACACAACTATAGCAGTTTGAAAATGTTTCTGATAAAATTGTTTGTTAAACCTTTTGTTAACATGAATAAATTGTTTTTCTTCTGTTTCTTATGTTGTTTCAAAAAGAAAAATTTTAATTGAATAAAGCAATCGCCATTCTTATGTTTAGAAACAACAACAATAAAAAATCGTATTGCGTATTTGTTATAATTTGTTTATGTAATTTATTCATGTGAAGGTGTGTTGCTGTTGTCGTTGCTGTTGCTGTTGCTGTAAATAAATGTTTTAAATTTGTTAGAGAGCTGTCATGCGTATTCGAACACTCCATATATTTTCGAATTTCGATTTTCGAATATGAGACGCCATGTTGTTGTTTTTTTTCTCATTCACGATATGTCAATTGTGACTTCAATGCGCCATACCATTTCCTTTTTCTTTTCGACATTTGCCACTATCACACAAAGGTGAGTTTCTCCGATCGAATAATTTTTAATTTTTACGCATTTGTTCAAAACAAATATACAGTGTAATCAATATAAATATTTTAATTAACATTGTGCACAATAATTTCATGGAGATTTTCATTATGTGTCCAGAAATTTGCTTTTCACAAATTGAAAAGAAATGTTAGTGTTTACACGTGTTTTTGTGTTCGGCAATGGAAATATATTTCTGAACAAGTCAAAATGATATGGTTTGATTGGAATTCTAATTGAATTTTCAAAAAATTGTGAAAATAATAAATTGTATCTTCAATGAATGTATAATTAGATGATTGTGTGTTGTGTTCAAATGATGTTTTTGAATAACTGAGAGTTTATGATTGACTACATTCATCACCCATATGACTGATGTATGCAACACACATAAATTATATATATTTCATTGAGGTTATGTATGAAAAGCCAAGCAAACCATTTCCATTTCACAATGAATTTGCTAATTTTTATTTTTTTTTTTTGTTTAAATTGCAGGGTAAAAAATGGCTTCAGCTGATTTGAACTGGTTGATCATTCGTAACAACAATTCATACTTGTTGAAAAAACGCAACATCAAAAAACCATTTAGCACAGTATGTTGAATTATTCATTCATTGTATGTGTGTGTGTAACATAATTGATATAAATACAGTTTTATGATGAATTGATTTATCACCAAGATCTCTGATCGAATCATGATTATTTTATATTATTTGCTACTCTGACGGACATTATTTCAATTCATATTTAAATTATTACACATTGTATAAGGCACACATTTAAAACATGAAAATTCTAATCTATACTTTCAGGAAGCAAACAATCTTACAAACTTGAGCTCATTCCGCTACAGTGGTTTGGTGCAAAAAAAAACTGTTGGTGTTGTTCCAGCCAATGATAAGAAAGGTTTTACAGTTGTCTTGAAGACCAAAAAAAATGAAGTAAGTTAAACATTTGCATAATATTTTTTCTGTTTAATTTTGATTTTCATACAAAATGATGTCTATTCTAACTGAGTCTTCTATGATGACTACATTCATCACCCATGATTTCTGATTGTTTATGTGAAAATTACTTAAAATTCTATAAGAATATTAATTCGAAATGATTTTTTTTTTTTTGATTGAATTTTTTAATTTTCTCTTTTTTCCATTTTTAATAGAACAAACCAGCAAAAAATACCTACAAAGTCAATTTTGACCAAGGTGCACGCCGTTCATTGAAGAAGTTGCGAAACACTTTGGCAAACAACTACTATCGTAATGACCTCAAGCAGGTAAAATCAATTTAGTGATTTAGTTTATGTTGAAAAATAAATTGTGTGTTTATGATGATTTTTTTTAAATAATTTGCTACAAACCAAGATCGCTGTACTTATTTTGATGATCCCACCTCTCTGATGGACACATTTTTATTTAGATTTTCCTTTTTTTTAGAAGCATAACCTACTGACATTTTAATTAATAATTAATTTGCATAAATTATTCTTATATTATAGGCTGCTGTTCGACGTGCTAGCGCTTTATTGAGATCACAACGGTCACCAAAAGGCAAGAAAGCTGCTGCCAAAAAAGAATAAACATGTAAAAGAATAAATTTTCTTTAAAAAATGAAAAAAAACACACACATGTGAATAAAAAAAAAAAATTACAGAAATTCCATCATTTCTAAAAATTTGTGGTTTTATTTGAACTGAAATTTGGCCTCAGCAACAATTACATTGATATAAATAAACATAAAAAAATAACAACATACAATTTCAATGCATTAAAACCTGTTAGGATGATAATAAATACATTTCATAAAGGTTTTTATCGCGTTCATCTTTGAATTTTGGAACGAAATTAACGCGAACAATTTCGCTAAATCCTTCTTCCATTGATGGTTCATCAAAATTCTTTTTGTAGGTATTGAGAACAATTTTGCTAATTTTTGAATGTTTCGTGTCAGTGAGTTCACGGAAAGCGATATTATGTTCGGCATGCTTAAAACTAGTTGTCATAACAAAACATCGACATGGAATTCGATGCTTTTTAGCAGCATTTATATATCGTGCACGACTTTCCTTATCGCCATTTGTGTTGTCAACCACAACTTTTCGTCTTGCTTTTAGGCAATCATTAACGCGATCCACACATTTTTGCCATGATCCAACTACATCACGACTAACAATTTCATAATTTTCATCTTCCAAATTTTCTTTACAAAATCGACTTTTACCGGTTCCTGTAAATCAAAACAAAACCAAAAGAAAGAACGAATCCTATTAATGTGAACAATATCTCATTTCCATTTTTAGTTAGCATGTAAAAATATTGCTTACCTGGTGCACCAACCATCAAAATAACCTCTAAATCTGTTGAAGCTATTTTAGTTGATGGATTATGAATTAGTTGAATCGTTCGGTTTAGGTAATCTTTTGGATTAAATTCAGGCTTTGTCCAATTTTGACGTTCAACTTTTAAAAAATGTTCTTCAGGCGTTAAAAATTCTAATTCTAAATTCATTGCCATTAAACGATCTACTGAGGAATGATCTTTTTTCTTTTTCATTGCTTTATTTTCTGGCCGACCAGCTGCATCACCAACAAAATAACTTTGACTGTTATCAATAAAAATACCATCATTTTTATGATCGCATAATGTTTGCCACATTCCAGTCAATGGTTTACGGAAAAAATTGTCACCGGTTGCAATGAATGCCTGAATTGGAACGCCTAACGTTTTTATAATGTTTTCGATTTTCTTCTTAATATCCGGCAATTTTATTTTACCAGACGTTAAACCGGCTTGATTTGTAAATATTACTATTTTAAAACCTTCATTTTGTTTTGATTTAAGCATTGTTGTCACCGTGCCAAATGCTAATTTCCAATCATCGATATTTGTTGGGAAAACTTTACCTGTAAATTAAACAAAGATTATTAAAATAGTAAACAATGATTAAAATAGTAAAATAATTTACCCGATTTAGTTTTGATCAGTGTTCCATCCATGTCATAGGCCGCAATTTTTTGTGATGGTTTACAATTTGGTGGTGTATACACAAGCAATTGACCATTGTTGTAGCTTTCCCAACATGAACCTGGAGCATGTTGTTTCAAATCCAAAGAAATGTCTATTTTCCATTTCATTTTTTTTGAAAATGGTAAATTTATGGTCGTTTCGTCTTCAGCACTTCTTTTTCGTTTGCGATCGTCACTTTTTGAAAATGATTTTGATGTGGTTTCAGCAAATTCAAAGTCAACTTTATATGGGTATTTTGATGGTATAATTTCAATTACATCACCGTGAAATGCTTTGTGCTCTTTATTTTTTTCTAATTGTTCGCCATTCAATGTTGACGGATTCAAGCCAAGCAATTCAAAGATAATACATTTCTTATCAAAGTCAACACGAACTTTTAAATGTTTTTTTGATACTTGTGTATCTGCAATTTGCGAATCACGAGTTCTACCAACGTACGTATCATTTTCTGCTGATAATTCAATATGCGGATGCGTTTCATGAACACTTTTCAATAAACATCGACTTTCCTTCACTTGGTTCATAGTTTCGTTGCTACTTGTTTGTGTTTTGAAAAATGGTAAAAAAATGTCTCATTTGTCATAACCTCTATTGTCAAATTACTTAGTTTCGCAGTGACATCATACAAACATATTTTTGTGTAATTTCGCGCTCTTTTATGTTTTGCATAAGTCACAGGCAGTCAGTCTGAAATTCGTTTTTTTTTTTTTCACGGTTTGAAGTACATTGATGAAAAAAACCATTTACGTTTACATATACTTTTATTTAAAAAATATTTATCTTCAATAATATTAATATATATATGATCAGATACATTTCATTTGTATGAAACAATTAAAAAGAAACAATTTAAACTTAAAAATACATAAATTTAATTGACGAATATTTAAAAAGCCGGCCAATTTTATTTAATCTAATTCAATGCTGGAAAATAGAAAAAAAAAAGCCAAATAAATGAAAATAATGAAATTATAAACATAAATTATACAAATATAATGAAAATGAGAATAATAATTGTTAGTTATTCTTTCAACAAATGAAGTGATTTAATTAAAAATCACTTGGCTATATAATTGTATGCTAATTAGCTTAAGTGTTCAACAACGCCACCTTTTGTAAACTCTTTAAAATCTCTCTAAATTTTTGAACATATTTCGGTTGAAATAGCATAATTTGAGCATATTTGGATATCTTCAGTTTTATTCAACAAAAATTCAATCATTTTATTTCCACATAATCGTTTATTTTCAATTTTTTTTGTATTTTCAAATGCTCAAAATGATTCCTTAATACAAGTAAAATTCGCATATCTAGTAAACAGAAAGGAATAAATCAATGACATTGTTGATGAAACTAAAAACCAAGAACATTTCATTGTTTGTTATTTAATTCACTATATTATTTGAATGTATTGTTTGTGCACTCAATAAACACATACACAGTTAAATAGCAACTATGAAATAGGTCCTATCAAATAGCAGCATAATAAAAAGCAGAAGTATAATGACTGTTCAATAACAAAAACCCAAAAATATTCATTATTATTTATATGAGATTCACCAAAACCATTTCAAAAATCTTTATTTAATTTTTGAATTTATAGATTAGCGAAAAAAGGTTAAAAATTAAAAAAAAAAAAAAAAAAGAAAAATAAATACTTTTCGGACTTTGAATCGAAACAAAAACAAGAAAATAATAAATTGAAAGAACACAGAAAGGAAATTGAGTTGTTTAAAACAGGAACCTGGTTATAACACGTACAATAGAACTGTTGGATTTATTCGCGTCAAGTTTTGGTCAATCGATAATACTCCTTCAAAGTAAAAGGTTTGACCATCAAAGTAAAAATCTTCGGAGGTAATGGATGTACAAATTGAAAATGAGGGATTTTCGCTAGATGGCCTAACTTGTAATATAACGCATCGGGCCATACTGTAATTATATTCACGCTGAAAGCTACATCATTTGACATTACTTTTCAGTATGTGTTTTTTATTCAAAGTGTAAACAACATAATTTTCTTTCAACTAAAATCATGTCAGCCTATGTGCCAAACATACATGCGCGAGGGGGGGTTATTTTTTTATGGATGGAAAACTACATATCGCCCGCCGAAAATTTGATTCTGATTTTGTGACATTTCTATGGGAACTTTTTCAAGTGGTCAATCCAAACCGCTACATATATAACGAAACTTGTTCATTATGAAATTCTATCGACTTGTATCATTGGTTTTTCACGATGACCCCCCCCCCCCTCCCTTTTACTCTCCTAAGGGGGCATTTAGCTCGCACATATTCAAACCTCGATTCAAGGTCACTTCGGTGGCAATATCTACCTAGTCTTCATTTTTACTGTACTATTGGACTTCCCCTATCGATTGGCATCATTAGATTTTTTGACCACCAGGTCGCTCAACCCCCCCCCTCCACCCCCAAACTTGAAGCTTTTGAAACGCTCTATCGATTGTCTCCCTAAGGGTGGTTGGGGGTCTCCCGCCCTTCGTTTTTTATTTATATTTTTCTGATCCGAAATCCAAAAATTCTGGATTCAGCATACCAAAAAACCTTAGAATCCATATTTTTCATAATGGATGCTAATTCCATTCTCCCAACAATTAAGCTGGAATTTTACACTTAATTGTATGACGGACTATATCTAATTTTTTGCGCACATTTAATTTTTGTTAGAGATTATCATCCCGACCACTCCCCGGGTGGTCCCCCATACAAAAATACCGAAAAATCGGAATATTACCCCCCCCCCCCTCGTGCCAAATAAACAGCATTTGAGTGAAATTTTGCTTTTTTTCTTCAATTCGAAGAAAAGTACTGCTGAAAGTCATCGGGATTTTGAGAACTTACGGTGAATGTACTCCATCGATTAAAAAATGTGACTATTGGTTTCGACGCTTTAAAACTGGTGATTTTGACCTCGATAACAAAGACCATCCAGGCCAAATGAAAAAGTTTTAAGATGCAGAATTGGAGGCATTACTCAATGAAGATTTATGTCAAACACAAGATGAACTTGCAGAAACATTGATCATGACACAACAAGCCATTTCCTATCGTTTAAAAGCATTAGATTTCATTCAACAGCGAGGAAATTGGATACCGTACGAATTGAAGCCAAGAGACGTTGAGAGACGATTTTGCATGTCGGAAATGCTGCTCACATAACACAAAAAGAAGTATTTTTTGCATCATATTGTGAAGGGCGACGAAAAGTGGAACTACTATGATAATGCGACGCGAAAAAAAATCATTGGAACCACCATCAACATTAACAGCAAAGCCAAATATCCATGCTTCAAAGGTAATGTATCTGGTGGGATCAGAAGGGTATATTGTATTATGAACTTCTAAAACCGAATGAAACCATTAATGCAGAATGCTATCGACAACAATTCATCAAATTGAAAGCAGAAATCAAGCAAACGGCCAGAATATGGGACCAGACATGAGTCAATAATTTTTCATAGCTATAGTCATTTTTTTTTCTCTTCTAAAATTATTTAATGTAATAGTATGTCGCTGATTTTTTTCATATTTCTCTTTCTCTTTCTCTCTCTCTCTCTCTCTCTCTCTCTCTCTCTCTCTCTCTCTCTCTCTCTCTCTCTCTCTCTCTCTCTCTCTCTCTCTCTCTTTCTCTCTCGCACACACACAAACATTTTGCTAGAATTGTTTATTTGCGTGAAGCAAGTAAACACATCACGACTTTGGCCAATTCAATGGCAATGAAGTAAATCGTTGCATTCTATATATAATATATAAATATGAAATGTTGCTATGCGTATGAAATGTTGTCATAGTGTATATTTCTTAACAAAATAGGAACTAGGTAATTTGAAATGTCCACATTTTTATTACATATCAAATATTCGATTGAGTTATTACGTTGATATTTTCGGGGGCCATATATTCCGCATAATTTGTTTTTCAGTATTTCAATTCGAGTTGGTAATTTAATGTAATAGACAAACATTACGAAAAATATCAAGTCATAAAACATTGAATTATATGAGAAAATAATATTTTCAAGGAAAATGCGAGTTGACTTCTCTAATTTACGTTTTGTTATTTATTTTTTTTTTTTTTCTTCTTTATTCGGTTGATATTAATGAGCAGCCGAAAAACCAGAATCCAAAATATAGCAGAAAGCCAAAGAATGATACGGTCAAGTATCGGTGTTTTAACTATTTGAAGGACCTTCAAAACGCACAACGCATATTATTGTTTGTTGTTACTTGTTTTGTTCTCTCTTCAGCTTAAAAAAAAATTAATAAGATCTGAATATGAGAAGATTAAAAAAAAAAAAAAATATATAGTTAAATATTACAAGCAAACGCACGCTCATCGTATTTCAAGAAAAATGAGTATAGAATATGGAATTAAATCAGAATTAGGTTCCCCTTTTGCTACGCGCAACCAATACAATGTAGTCAAAAATTTGCATTTCATGTTTCCGAGGTTCTTTTGCGTAAAGTTAATAGCTTGCAATTTTCATATTTCAAGCATGTTTTTCATTTAGTTTTTATTATTATTATTATTATTTTTTTTTTTTGCACATTTTATGCGCTCCTCCATCATCACACGGTGGCCCTTGTTTTTGTAATCAAACATAAAAGAGCTGCAATGAGAAAATTTGAAGAAAATTTGATGCACACGAACAATGCAGATGAATTTTTGCTCAAATACACATACAAATACACATATGAGCAATTGGAAAAACGAATACTAGCGAGTATTATATTTGCTTGAAATGATGTTAATGACATACAAAAGCATCAGAAATGCATTGAGAATAATGGCAAAAGCTTATTATGAATTTTCATGTAGTTCTTTTCGCCCTTTTTTTTCCCATTCATTTTGTTCGCTTTTACTAATTCCATTCTCATTTTCATTTCCATAAAATGATCACACTTAATTTCAGCATTCTTTCATCACTGGCTTTTTAAGATGAACTTGAGAGTACTGCATAATCAAACCAGTACCGTAAAGAAAATTTGCTAATTTTCATTATACCGCAGTTTTTCTAAATAACAACAAAAGAAAAAAAAAAAAAAATATAAGAACCAATGGCGAGAAAAACGAAAATCGGACAACTCATTGTAAGAAAGATAGATATACGTTCTGTACATATTTATAGTGTTCAAGCCATAATATGATGCATGCAAACGCATTTTCTACCAACAAAAGATGAACACGTGATGTGAACACGATACACCACGAATTCATGAATAGAATATATGTATTCTTAAACACAAAACAATGTAAATAATAATAGTTAATTTTCGCTCAAAGTCTCGCTTATTTTTCGCACTTTTTGTTATTTATTGTCATGCTGTTAATTCTGTTTTTTTTTTTTTTTTTTTTTTTTTTTTTTTTTTTTTATTTTTAGTATTTGTTTTTAGTTTTTTTTTCTCATAGTTTTTTATTTTGTTTTTAAATAATTCATTTTTGTTTTGCATTTTGGTACAATTCGTTGCTTTTCTATTATACAATCCCTTCAAAAGAAAATGTTTTGCTGCAAAACGACCAGAAATGAAAAACGAAAGATATCAACCGCTTTTGCGTTAGACACTTGAGCTATCGTCATGTAAGCATGAAGATTTGTGCGCAAGAGCATTGGTCTCACTTCATATTTTATTAAATGATTTCTGTTTTTCGTTTGTATTTTTGTTTTGCGTTCGACTACCCATGGAAAAAACAATCATACATTGTACATCGTACATTGTATATTTTTCTTTTTATTTTATTGAATTGTTAGAAAAATGATAATAGCAACTGTAATATAATGATGTTGTTATTAATTAGTGATCGGCCATGTACTCCAAACCAAGAAATATTAGCGCGATCAGATGCAAAAGAAAAACATACTCACAGTAACAAATAAAACAAGCACATTTTTCTTCAATTTGGTTGCATTTCCAAATCAAATAGCTCTTGTAATAGCTGCAAACAAATTGCACATCTTTGGATGATAATGGGCGTCAATTGTTCATTCTATGCAATTGAAACTAAATCAATTGTAGATAAATCAGTTCATCAACCATTACATTTGAAAAGATTAATTAAAATTTAATTGAAGAGAAATAATTTTAGTTTAAGTTAGTCCAATTCTATTCCTGAACTTGAAACCGTTTTAACCGTTGATTTTAACAGTCTTCACGTTTTCATATAAGTTTGATTTCTTTTCATTTTTCTCATTTTTTCAAGCGTAACTTTGTCAATATCAATGCGTGGCTTTCTTGCTATAATTTTTTTTTTCTTTTTTTTTTTTTTTGTAATTTTTTTTCCAATTTATTTTATCATATTTTATCCATATAAATTTCGGTTTTGTTTCAAAATTTCATCATGATTTGTGATGTTTTGATTCATTGTTTTGAGCAATATCTAAAAGTTTTACATGTATCAGCAATGATTTGTGATTTTTTTTTATGTTGAGTTTCATAGTAGCCATGGATTGTTTATATCTACAGTGTATATGTATCCAGCAAGCACACACGCATCAACCATAAAGAATGAGACGAAAAACGACATACGGCGGAACAAGCAATTGTGTAAAACAACACAATAATTTGGTTTGTAAATTGTTGTTATTGCTTTTGCTGCTGCTGCTGCTGCTGCTGCTGCTGTTGCTGCCGCCGCCGCTGCTTCTCCTTCTACATTACCGTTGATATTATAGTGTATTTTACCAGGCGCACACCTTCATTTCATTTTCTATGCCATGCTATATACGTTACAATAGAGTTTTGAGATGTGTACTTCTTCTATCACCTGTTTTTTTATCTCGGCATTGTGCGATGCCAATAATATGTTTATACTAACTGAAAAAAAAAAAACAACAGAGAATGATTAGCATTACCACTGCGTTATTATTATTTCAGCACAGAATATGGTATATAAATAGTGAACATTCGACGATTATATTGTCAGTACAGATTTAGCCATTTGCTAGATAGTGTCATTTGTTGAAAAATAACAAATCAAAAATCAAAGCCTTTGTCACAAGTGAATTGTTAGTTTGTGAATATTAAAAGAATAAAACGAACAACTTTAAAAAAAAAAAAAAAAAATTCGTTACAATGGTTTCATTGAAAGTTGTAAGTTTTTCCAATCAATTTTGGATTTTTATCATTAAAGAAGTAATATTTTTCACAAGTGATAATTAGTCAAGTTCATTGTGTTCTCACTTGTGAAAAGTGTTTTTATTTCAGTTCGATTACATTTTTTTTTTCAAATTGATTGCTTATTCGCTTTATTCCATCTCTTTTTGGACAATTTTTCAATCATTGGATAATCAGCTGAATATATTTAGCCAAAAAGAGAATTTCGCTGCTATTTATCCCGTTAAGCTTACAATTTTAATCATAAATTAAATGTAAAAAGTTTAACGGATTTTCCTCCATTTTTTTTTTTTTCATTTTGATAAGATTGTCTTTGTTTTCGCGATCATTGCCTGCGCTGTTGCTATTCCAGCTGGTGCACCACAGCCAAGACCAATAGCTCCAGTTGCACGTCAACGCACTGCCAATCCAGAATCAGAACAATTGACTAGTGGTGCCGATGATCAAGATTTAAAAGCATCATCATCGTATGGATACGGGTAGAAATTTTTAACACAATTCGTTAAAATTTGTTTTTATTTGAATATTTTGCATTTTTTCATTCCTTAGATACTATGGTGGATTAGGCTACGGGGGTTACGGAGGTTACGGTGGTTACAGTGGTCTGGGAGGATATTACGGTGGATATCCATATTCTTATTCTTATGGTATGTATAAAAATGAATTCTATTTCACATCAGAATGAAAACAGTTACAGAAAAGAACAATTTTAAATCAGTCAATTTGATTTCAGGCTATGGTAGCCCAGGATACGGATACTACTCATCATTCCCATATTCACGAGGATATGGTGGTTATTATGGTGGATATTATTAGATTTTTTTTTTTTTATTATCAACCAAGGAACTTTCAGCTCTGTTATACGATTTGAGTTTTAAATCCATACCGAATGATTACTGATTAATTATTTTCGAATATATTTCCTTTCAAAATTTTATTTTTTTCATAATTCAATGTTTACTCCACGCAACTACCTTCCTCTTTCTTTAATATTCCCTGATTATAATACTGCTTTCTTCTGACAAAAAAAAAAAAAAACAAAAACAGAAAAAAAAAAAACAAAATATCAACGCATAAAAAATGCAAATAATTATTCAATACTGCCATTTCCAAAAAATAAAAAGAACATTCCATTCATTACATCAACTATCGAAACATACACACCAATACATTATACATGATGCGTGGTATATGAATGGCATGAAATTGTGTGCAATATGCATTCACAACTGATTATATTGAATGAAATCTTTCTTTCTCTATCTCTTTTCAATTTTTTGTAACAAATTTTTAATTGTAAACAATGATCAATAAAAAAAGTGTATACCGTTTGTATAAAACAACATCAACAGGTCTTTTATTTATTGAACCCAAAAAATGGTTTACAATTCAATATACAAAATAAAACAAAACACCGTTCATCTACTCGAATGTTAGCTACAATACGATAAT
This sequence comes from Resseliella maxima, assembly GCA_029041755.1. NCBI lineage: Eukaryota > Metazoa > Arthropoda > Insecta > Diptera > Cecidomyiidae > Resseliella > Resseliella maxima. The sequence continues at coordinate 303,451 of JAQOWM010000955.1, read as the reverse complement.
TTATTGATTATTGCCTAATTTTGAAATAAAAACATTCTTGATAATAATCATTGAAATGCAATTGTTCATTTATTATTATTACTATTATTACAATAGATGCATTTTATTCATCTATATATATATATATGTCTGACTCAGCATATTTACTGTTTTTTTTTCTTCTTTTTCGATATTTTTCATTATTTCATCAAAGATAAAATCATTTTTATTCCATTTTTCAATGTATTGAAAAAATGATATATGTTTTAATTAAATTTAATTGGTTGTTAAATTAGGATGACTAAATTTGCTGACCAACTCTTACTGTATGAGCAGCAGTTTCACTTACATGAAAGAATGAACATTTTTATTCGAGCAATAATTGAATTCAAAACGGACGTTTTCAAACAATTGAAAAATACGTCTTAAAATGAATTAATGTTTCATCGATAATAATGTATCGGGTGTACTTTTTCTTAAAATGAGTATTTTTTGGGCAAAAACTGACAATAAAATTCATTTGTCCATCGAATCCTACATCATTTTACAATTGTTCAACCTAATGACTGTTATGAAGAAAACATTTGATTTATTTGGGCTATACATAAATAATGCTACTTTTCAAAACACTGAAGTACATCCCCGAAAATATAGTAAATACTTATTTTTCAAAAGGACGATTGTTCCTTACATTGGCCGATCAAATTATTCTCACTTTCTACATGCATCGATATTGGGGAAAGGGGCGAGTTTATTTATTCATTCATGCAAACCCCCCCCCCCCCTCCCACCAATAGCATGATAAAGGTATGAATATATGGAACAATCGAAGACGATTGACAAAACAAATTAAATTGTTGATTAAATACAAACTAGTTAATCTGGTTTAATTTTGAAAACAATTTTAAAATTCATTATCATTATTAATGATTGCAACCGATAAAATATCAATGAATATCAATATTCAAATATTTAATATATTACAGTAAATTTTTATGATTTTAGCAAAAGGTAGTATTGATCGTTTGTGGCATAATATAAATCATAGTAAATTATGCATTTTCATAAACAATATTCATGTATTATACATTACATTGTTGTAAGCGGATCTATCGTTAGGGTAATATTTAAAGACTTTTAACGCGTCTATATATTTAATAGCTATGAATTGACGTTATGTCAGTGAAAAGCAACAAATTAAATGTGAATTCTCAAGTGTTGTAAAAATGCTTTGTTGATTTAATTTTGCTGTTGTTCTTTTCATTTTCATTTGTTTCATCTAAAATTCTCTTTTGCATTAATATGTTCGGTCAACATGCAAATAGCGAATAGACACAAGGAACTAAGAGCAACAGAAATACAAATGAAAAATGTGAGAGAATTGAAATTCCATATGTTTCGTCAGTACAAAGAAACGACTCAAAACGATTTGAAGTATCGGATCATTGTTTCTGAATGGTAATGAATTAGGTACATCGCTTCATCGTTGATTTGTTTATTGTTCTTTCTCTATCTCTCTTTTTGCCATTCGATTCTTCTTCTTCTTCTTTTTTCTTCTTTTTCATTGTTTTATTTTTTTTTTTTTTTCATCGCAAACTTCCATCGTCTATTTTTAATCGCTCATTTTTCACATTTGTTGTGAAATAAATTGAAAGTTTATTTGATTTTGAAAATTCCATAATGAGAATCCCATAGGAACAATTTAATTATTTATGAGAAAATTAGTCATGTGCAACAAACATTTATTCAGTCATTCTTTTCAAATATAGGCAGTGGAAAAGAGAGAGAGAGAGAGAGAGAGAGAGAGAGATAGAGGAGAGAGAATGATATCTATAATAACTGTATAGATTGTTTGCTTCAATTCAATTTAATGTTGAAAGAAATGTTAACATGAAAAATGACCACAAACAATATTATGTGATTTGTGGGAGTAAATACCGAATATATTTATTATGGAAATGCATGTGAACGCGCACAATCAAAATAAATTAATGACGGTATTGATTCATTCATGATGATTGATACGAAATACTATGAAAACTACAAATTGGAATTCAATTTGATTATAAAATGGAACATTTTATAAGCATTCTAGGGGCTTTTGTTTAGCTTTTTATTTTAACTGAATAAAATTATTTGTGTGTTTTTGTGTAATTTTTTTTTTCTATTTACATGATTCCGTTACCGGAATCGGAATCGAAAATATTCTCTCTGTGTGTCTGGGATGTTGACGAGTTCAATTCAGATTCACTCATTCACAGAAATTGGATTTGAAATGAAAAAAAAAAAAATTGATGTAATTACACATATTGTTGAGATGGGATAGAATCGTGTTTCGTTTCAATGCCTCTATCGGTCGTTAAAAACAACGAAACCACGTTTTAAACGTAGTTTGTTTTATTTATAGGTCATAAATAAACTGATCAGAACAAATTAGCATGAGATCATAATTTGATCATGTTTAATGTTGCAATGAAATGGATGAATGAAATTAGAAACGATAAAAGATGCTTGCAAGAAAACAATCCATGGATAACACTGACCAGGACGATGTAGGATATTGATTGAATAGAAGCTGTAGAAGATTTTTGTTTGACGTTTTGCCTATTTTATAACAGTTAACTATATAGTTTGTCATTTATTTGAAACAAGAAATTATTCTTGTGTCTTTTGATTCGAAAAATTATGAATAAATGCAATGCCATTTTTGCATCTCTCGCTTTCTCAAAATTGCACAAATTAAAAATTCACTAAATGATCAACATCATTTATGATGCACATGTTTGAAGTGAAAATTTGTGAAATAATAAAAAATTAAATGTCCGATTGAACGGTTAGCACACAATTCATTGAGAATTTGCTACTGCCCGTCATTTTGAATATAAAATCGAGACTTGAATAACTCAAATATTTCAATGTGTTATGTGGATATTTTTTTTGCATGAGCCTATGATATAATATGTTTACAATAACTAAAACAATATCGTGTCTCGCGGCCTTTCTGCATGCGTGGGTTCATCTGATTTCTAACTGAAATCCTGTTGTATTATTTTGAGGTCTCTAGTCCAATGAATGTGTAGTAAGTGCGTATGAACGCTTAATGATTTCCTAATTTATCAAATCGATGTCTTTTTTTTTTTTTTCAAAAAGTATGCATAATTTGTCCTAGACAACCGTGAGCTCTTCATAGTTGATTCACTATTTGATTTTATTGTAAATTGCATTGTGTTATTTGGGGGAGACCATCTATTTTATTTATTTATTTTTTTTAACTTATCTATTCACCAAATCGAACCTATAAATTATCGTTTATTATTTGTCATAATTTGAATATATGTTTATTGCACCATGTGTGATTTGGTCACCGTTTATTGTTATTTCATCGTTGTCATTCGATTTCGTTTATCACATCATTTTTGGCTGCACATAGTACGTACATTCTTCGTTCCAATGCTGTTGTTGGGCGTTTCTTTTTCTTGTCTTTTTGTGGTTGATTTGTTTTAATGTGTATCCATCTCTTTTTTCGATGTGCAATCGATTGCAGTGGCCGTGTGAGTGTGCGTTGTATGGAAATGTTGAATGAAAAAAAAAAAACAAAAAAAAAAAAACGACAAATCGCAAAAGAAAAGGAAATCGCTTTAATTATGTATTTATACATATTAGTATCTCTATTATTATAATTAAAATTAATATTGTTGCAATACTGTTTGTTTGTTTGTTTGTTTGTTTTTTTTTTATTTTTTATTCTTCATTTCGTGTTTTATCTCTTTTTATTCATTTTGTCATTTTCATTGAGAATACAAATTTCTACCACTGTGCAGAATGATTTGAATGAATTCAATTGAACTGAATGTGTGTATAGTGTGGTGTGTTGCTGCAAAAATGCATAGAAAGAGTATAGAAGAATTAATATATACAATTGTATTATAAATCGTCGTTTTATTTGAATGCTTTAAGACTACACATAACTATTTATTAAATTAATATTTGTGCGTCTCTTTTTTTTGTTTTTTTTGTTTTTTTTTTTTTGTTTTTTTTTTGTCAATTGTAATTGTTGGAAATTTAGTATAAAAGAGCATCCATCAGCCCATTGTTCGTCAGTCAAAGATTTAGTGTCTATAGATAGAGATAGTGTAGAATCAAGACAGTTACACACCAGCCGAGTTGTGCTAACAAATAATTTTCTATAAACAAAGAATAAATCAAAAGAAAATTCACATACCATACAAGAATACTAAAAGTTGCAGGCAAATTAAATCATTCATCGTCAAGTCAAGTCGCAAGAAACAAAAAAATGTGTGCCACCAGATTTGTGAGTGCAATTCAAATTCTGTTGTTGTTTTTGTTATTTTTTTTTCTTAATCTGCACAAAATCCATTTTTTATTTAAATGGCGATGCATACGTGATACTGATCAGAATCAATAATGCATTTTTTGCATTGTTTTTTCTTTCTTTGTGCAAGCGCATTTTTTTTTTTTTTCAATTCGTCTTTAATTCAGATTGTCGGATTTGATTCATAATAAAAATTCTCTGCATTCCATTAATTGAAACAAAAAAAAAAAAAAAAATTAAATTTCATCGACATAGGTACTTGTACTTTTATTCGCTGTTATCGCATGTGCAGTAGCTATTCCAGCTGCTTTGCCACAACCAGCATCACCACAACTAGGTGCACCTGTTGGTATTCAACGTGGATCATTGGAAAAACGCGAAATCGATGGTCTCGAAACTGGAGCTGAACATGCGCAAGATTTGAAAGGATCTTCATCATACGGCTATGGGTAATATGAAATTAAAAAAAAAAAAAAAAATCTTTTAAATGTTCGATCCAATACTTTCGATTTTTCCCTTTCTGTGAATCAGATTCTATGGTGGATATGGTGGATATTACGGAGGATATGGATATCCATACTACCGACCATACTATGGAGGATGGGGTTACCCATATTACGGATATGGCGGTGAATACATTTTTTATTAATTTTTGTTTTTTTCTTTGTCATTTTTCTCAAAAGATGAACATTTGCTTATTAGATAATCCAAACATATGTTTTTCTGAAACAACAATTATTTTCAAAAATTCATTTTAGGATCCCCCTACTACTACCGCTCATACTATCCCTACCGTCCATATGGTAAAGAATTTTAAGAATTTTTCTAATAATTAAGACTTTTATTTTTAATTCTAGCGCCTTTTTATCCAGGCTATGGCTACTACTGGTAAACAAATATAATGGATTCATATTCTTCTAACTCAAACCATTGCTTTCATCTTGCTCTGATGTTTCTTCAACTATATTAGATCAATTTACATCATTTTGAGTTTTTTTTTTTAACATGTTCATGTGATTTTCATTTTTTTTTTTTTTTTTTTTTGCTTTTCAAATAAAAACAAATGTTTTTTTCAATGCAAGAATCAATTTCGTCATTGTTTTATTACATTTTAAGTGAAGAATTTTTCAAATAAATGATATCATCACAAAATGACAAAAATAAGTGAGTATACTCACTTAATATATTATGAATACTGAAATTGAATTATTTGAATTTACTTTTGAATTTTTAAACGAAATAAAAGCTTTAAATGTGCTTAATAAACAAACATAAATGCTGGCTAACACTTTGGATATTTTGCTTCTTGTTTTTTTTTTCAGTCGAAATTAATTTGAAAAGTTTTATCGCCTAAACCTATGCAATGTAAGTTCTTATCCTACACAATTCTTCAAGATAAATAAAAGCATGAATTGGGGAATGCAACCATGAGCATGATTGGACATTTAAATTTACTTTTTAAAGCATATTTTGAAATTGTTCAGTGATGGTCAAGATCTCTCTCTCTCTCTCTCTCGCTCTCTCCCTCTCTCTCTCGCTCTCTCCCTCTCTCTCTCTCTCTCTCTCTTTCTCATTTTGCATATGAGATTCGCTTTAAAATAACCTGACTCTATTGCATAATTCATTCTGTTCATAGCCATATCTGGAATCGTGACAATTTTTATAGGAACAATAAAAATGGATAATTCACATACGACAGACATAAAACACCGAAATCAAATGAAAAATTAAAAAGAAAAGCAAAGAGGTTTTTTTTACACCCAGCGCCGCTTAAACATCACTGCATTTCTAGGTAGCGGGAAATAGCGTAAACATAAAATTTTCATTATGAAACAATTTTAAACTGATGATACACATCGTTCAATTTTTAGCGTAAATTCATTTGAATATATTAATAATCATATATTCTGATATTGGAAAGTCAAGAGGGAGGTAAATTCGAAAGTACCTTGAAACTTATTTTGTATTTAATTTTTGTATTTTTTATGAACCGTTTTTACTGAAGCTTTCAATATAAATTAATTGCGAGTGGAGAAAGTGGTATAAAGTCTTTTAAGGTTCTTCCTTACGCGGGGAGGGGGGGATGTAGTAAGGTTAGTAATTACCATTTTATTAGCTTCAAAATCCGAATAATTTTCCAATTAATTTATTAATAATAATAATAATAATATAATTATTTGCAAATAAAGAATTGCGAATAATTCCCCAGAAAATAGAAAAAACGCAAAAATTTTCTTCAAAATCCCTAAGAATTTCATATAATTTCCTCAAATCTAAAAAGAACACGTCGGAAATCGGATTTTTGTGTAAAAAAAACTCTAGGAATGTTGAATATTTTTTTTTTTAAATTTATAAGGGGGTAATATTGCGATTTGATCATCATGGGGGGGGGGGGGTAGTAATACATCCCTCGGACCACTTTACCATAATGTATGATAAATAATATATGTTATACATTGAAACGGTAAAATTTCTCCAAACAAATTTCTTATCACTTATCATTCTCATAAAAGATTCGTTATCAATCGTATTATAAATATTATATAATGCTTGTCTGTCAGTTTTGAACGATATATTAACAAAAGAAATAAGAATAATGAGAACAATATGGTAGTATATTTGAAGTATTCATGTATAGCGGTCAAAACATTTGATATGAACAAGTGTGACAGTGAGATTTGATACGAAAAGAAAGTGAGAAAAACATTCTGATTGTGACTAAAGTAATTCATTCTGTTTTTATTTTTCAATTCACACATTTTAACTTAAAATTTAATTCGAAACAAATCAATCACAAACTGATATCCATTGCTAATTCAATAACAATTACAATGAAATTAATTTTTTGAATACTAATTTTCTCCAATTTTCTTTGCTTTTTTTTAGCTTATAAATCAAGAATTTTACACGCAATCATAATTTCAAAATTAGCAGCAACTAATAATTGAATTAATACAATAAATAATAAATGGAAAAAATTGAACAAAATAAAAACGTTCAATAGAAGATCAGTTTCACATATAATCAAAGTAAAACAATTATTTCTGTAAACACAAGAAGAACAAGAACAAAGAGAAGAAGAACAAAGAGAAGAAAAAGAAGAGGTCAATGTTTGACACGTCATAGAGAGCGCATAATCGCACAAAAAATAATATGACTGACACCTCGAATGACATTTCAATTGGTAATTTGAACGATTTACAAAATACCAAAAGTATTCAACGTATAAATACACTTCAAAATGCATTCCAAAAATTTTTCAATTTGCCACCGACATTTTTTGTCAACGTTCCCGGCCGGTTAGTTCATTTCATATCAAATTAATATAATTTCATTTAAAAAACGAAAAATTATTTTTAGGGTGAATTTAATTGGTGAACATATCGACTATTGTGGTTATCCAGTGTTTCCGATGGCAGTTGAACAAAGTATTTTAATTGCTGTTGCACCATCCAAAGATCGATGTTTACACATAAGTAATATGAATGAGCAATATAAACCGATAAAATGTTCCATCGATGCGGTGATGTATATATTCATTATACCTGAATGATTTTTATTGTATTTAATTTCATTTATTTCATTTTTAAAATTAGTATTAAAGTTCCCGAAAATGGCATTCCACCCGAATGGTATAATTATTTCTTATGCGGTGTTAAAGGAATCTACGATGAATTACCAAATGGACCACTATGTGGAATGTTTGTTATGGTTTCTGGAAATATTCCGCCAGCAGCTGGGCTATCAAGCTCTAGTGCATTAGTTAGTGCAGCTACGTTAGCCACTAGTTTTGTGAATAAGGTTTAATTCTCAAAATATGCAAATTAATTAATATTCTTTTAAGATTTCTCTTTTTTTCATCTAATTTTTCTGCAATAGTTTTGTTTAAATAAAACAATACTAGCCGATATTTCAGCGAAATGTGAAAGATATATTGGAACACAAGGTGGTGGAATGGATCAAGCGATTGCATTTTTGGCAGTCGAAGGCTGTGCACAATATATTGAATGGGAACCATTGACAGCCACATCAATAACATTACCCGCAAATGCACATTTTGTTATTGCAAACAGTTTAACCAAAGCCAATAAAGCAGCCACATCTGATTTTAATCAACGTGTTATTGAATGTCGTTTAGCTTGTCGTATATTAGCTAAAAGTGCAAATTTACCATGGAGAGAATTTGAACGATTTTCAATATTACAAAAACAATTACAATGTTCACTCATCGATTTTGAAAGATTTGCCGATCGCATTTTAACATTGGATCTTTATTCAAGAGATGATATCATTAATTTTTTGGAAGTAAATGAAAATGAATTTGAAAATCAATTGCTAACGCCTAATACAAAACATTTGGAAAAATTCAAGTTGCGTCAACGCGCAATGCATGTTATTCAAGGTAATATTTTTGGCGATTTTCTTTTTTTTTTTTTAGGATCAATTTGATTTTTTTGATTATATTTTCCAGAGGCCATTCGAGTGGCCAAATTTCGGGAAGTAGCAATGAAAACGGATAACATTGAAGAGTTGGGAAGATTAATGCGAGAATCGCATTCAAGTCTTAATGAATTGTATGAATGTTCACACGACAATTTGAATCGATTAATCGATATTTCAGATCGATTTGGTGTTGGTGCTCGTCTTACCGGGGCTGGGTAAATTTGTTAATTTGAAAAAAAAAAACAAAAAAAAAAGCAATTCCAATTGCTAACTGATCGTATTTCACGTTTTACAGTTGGGGAGGATGCATAGTTGCAATATGCGATTCATTAGAAAATAGTTCAAAATATATAAATGAATTGAAAGAGAATTACTTCAAACATTTACCAGACTATGATGAAAATAACGCAGAAAATATTATTTTTGTGACAAATCCACAACGTGGTGCTTCAATCTACCTTGTTTGATGACATTTTTTTAATGTTGATCGAGTTACCGTTTCAGTGTGCAAGTGATTTGAAATACTTTGAAAAAAAAAAAAATGACGAGCATAAAAATATATATTGAATACATGTATTTCTGTAATTTACTTGCAAACTGAAACATGAAAAGTCAAGCATTGCAAAACTTAATGTATCAACAAATAATCATACATTCAATAAACCAAATTTAAAAGTTATCGAAAGAGTTAAAGACAATTATCATTTAAATGCATTTAAATCTTTTCATTAAAATATTGAATGAAAATGAGGAACCTAATAAAAGATTCAATTTTTACGAAATTTTATAATTAAATAATAGACACATATACACTACCCTGCAAAAGTTTGGAATCAATGCATGTTTTCCATACAAATTGACAATTTTTTTTGCTCAAAAACCTAGGGGATAATGTCAGCCGCAAATATTTCGAATGTCTCTGCAAATATGCGAATATGATTCAAATATTCAAATATTAAAATATTTGCGAACTCGCGAATATTCTTCCGAATATGCGAATAATTGCACGAATATCATAGGAATTTATTTTTATTGTTATTAAACATTTTCAAATTTAATTTAATTGAAAAATTCAACAACTATAAACAAAATAATGAAAATAATGGAATTTTTTTCTTTGTGTATTTTTTCATTTTTTTTATTCGTTTTTTTCATTTTTTTTATTCGTTTTTTTTTTAAATTTATCAAACTGAAAATTGAAATATGTAAAAAAAATAATGAACAAATCGACAACTGTTTGGGCCTTAATTTAGGTTGTACAATACTTCTGGTATTTCATATATCTTAATGATTAATTAAATTTAAACTTTATGGTTGATTGTATACCAAAATCTAAACCAGAGCTTATTGTCTGTTAAAAATGTCTTAAACTATTAAATGTTTTTTTTTTTTGTTATTTATGACAAACGGAAAAAAAAAACTTCAAAATGGAATTTATAGGAATCCGTTAATAAATCAAAATTACACGTATTTTCATATCGGATGAATCGATGCCTTTATACCAACCACATGAATCATTCATTGCTAATTTTCTAATTTTCAACAAACAGTTGCAAAAAAAATAAAATGAATTTTTCTTATTGATTGTCCATTGCAACGGTGAAATCTGCTTCGTTAAGTTCATTTTCTAATCCATTATCCAAATTTGGTCGCGAATGATGACATTCGCTAGCGTTATCCGTTGTTCGTTGCGCATTCGCATATTCAACATGATATCCTTGAATGTGCAGATTTTCCTTTGCTCGTTTTGCATCACTGTTTGTGAAAGTAATATCGAAACTTATTAGAATTTTTTTAGGCAATAAAAAAAAAAGAAGAAACACATTCCAAACAAATAAAATCAAGAGAAAGTATAAAAAATCAAGAAAAAATCACAAAAAAAAAATATCAAAATACCTTTCGGTTAGATATAGCGCGAAACCCAATCGTTTGTTGGATGATGGCCGCCTGAAATGTACCAAATTTCCAAATGATTCGCACAGCTCACGAATTATTTCATCAGAATCCGAATCTTTCAAATTCATAATACACAATTTTCTTAAATCCTTCAAAATTGTCATATTTGCTATCAATATTTTGATCAAGAAAATCGTTTCGGTTAAAAAAAAAAAATGTGTGCAAAATTTTCTTAAGAAAATTTGTAAATTTTTTTGAGAAATAAAAAAGAAAAACGATTTAAACAACAAAGCAACGCGACACAAGAGGTTTTTCAAATTTGTCATTAAATGAATTGACATCTATAATTATAGAAAATGAAGTATGGTGTCGCCACATTCTTCGCGAAAGATTCTCGTCAAAAAAAAAAATACATTGTCAACATAGGGAATTAGGTATCTTTGGTACAAACTAAAATCTTCATTTTCTTCTCAGAATAGAAATTTGTATCGTGATTCCTTTATGGACTTTTTCGGCCATATGTCTGGAAATACCAAAAAATTGCCATTTTTATATGTAAATTCAATCGAAAATTTTTCTGGCCTTTCAAGGTCCATAAAGAAGTCGCCATACACATTTCTATTGTGAGAAGAAAATGGAGATTTTAGATTGACGAAAAAATCCTTTTGAAGAAGTTGAGAGAAAAAAATTACATTTTCATACAGTTTTTGAGCAACAGAAATTGTCAATTTGTATGGAAAACATGCATTGATTCCAAACTTTTGCAGGGTAGTGTACCTGTACATTGAAAGTAAAGTAGTTTTTTGAATAGACTAACTGAAGAATTAAGCATTGCTTTTGAAATGCGTATTCAATGGAAAAAACTCATTGTATTATGTGAAAGTTGTTACAGTTTCAAAATAAAAATAAAAAATTATTTTTTTTTGTTGTTCTTTATTTTTAATCTTCTGAATTAATAAAAATAATAGTACAAAAAAAAAAAAAAAATGTTTTTCATGAAATGAAGTTATTGTCTCAAATAGAATAAATTTGAAAATGACAATTTCCTAATTGTTCCATGTTATAAATGTGGTGCCATCTTTTTTAAAATCTGTCTTAAGCGCACAAATGATGATTATATTTGACTAACATTGACATTTCATAAATACCGCCAATATTAGGTTATGTTCAAAATCTATTATTTCTTCGGAGGTTTATCTTTTTCCCTTTGAGTAAATGGTTACATTTATAAAATAAATATTGTATGAGAAATCAAAACAAAATAAATGTAGGATTTTGTAAAAGTTTCAGCGTTAAATGTTTCCCTAGTTAAAGTCTGATTATAAGAAATTACGTTAATATGAAAAAGTTAATATGAAAATTAAAAATTGACAATTCAATTTGTAATACATTTTATTTATTTTGTAAATTTCAAAATAATGTTGAAATCATTTGAGTTCATATTAACAAATGGTTCCAAACGTTTTGTGCAAACATCGGCGATAAATTTCAAAGGTCATTCAAAATGGCAAAATATTAAGCATATAAAAGCTACCAATGATCAAATGAAAGCTCGAATGATTGCGCAACAGATGCGATTGATTCGAATTGCTGTAATTGGTTTGTTAATAATTATTTTAAACAATGCATTACAAATAATATTTCCTATTTTCATTTTAATTATAGAAGGTGGATCAATAAATCCTGAATTAAATTCATCATTACGCGGATCAATTGAAGAGGCCATGCGACGTGCTGTACCAAAAGCAACAATTCAGAATTTTTTGAAAAAATGTTCAGACATCAAAGATAAAAGCAACTATCAAAGGCATCTATTTGAGGGAAGATTGTATAAAAAATTGTCATTTATTATGAGCATTTTTCCGGAGAATTTAGCGCACACAAAAATTCAAATGGCTACAGTTTTCCGAAAACATTTAGTGGATGCAGCAAATGTAAAGCGATTTTTCAACGAGCATGGTACATTTTTTGGGGAAATAACCCTTTTTGAATAGATATAAAATATTCATATTTAGTAAATATTCAGAACATTCACGCGATATTTAAAAATTTATGAGATATTCATTTGATTCGAAAATACACACCATATCATAAATATTTGAAATGTCTAGTAAATGTTCGAATCATTTTTATCAATAAGTTGGCAATAGTGATAGAGAAATATAAATCAAAAAAAAATGTAAACATTTTTGCAATGCCAGAATACGTATTGCTTAAAATTGAGATTCGGTAGCTAGGATCAAGTCAATATTCAATTCAACATGCATCACACAACATGATTTACAATGCGACGTGTGTATGCTGAGTACCAATCAATACAAATGCTTATATATTGAGACAACGTCTTGCAGTAGTAGCAGCAGAAGAAGAATAATAATAAGAATTGATTAATTTTCATGTATTTATTTCTTTTGCGTTTTTCCATCATTTAGATAGTTATGCGAACATGTTAAGTATATTATTATTTTATCATAAATTTTTTTTTTCACAGGATGCAGTATGATTCTAAACTACCAATCTTAAATTTAAACAATATTTAAGTCGCATTCGCTATAATTTTATATTCGCTTATATCAATTGCCAATCGAACAAAGATTTACAATATTTATTGGTAGTGTGAATTAGTTTCTTCGATTTTCTCTGAAAAAGTAAGGCTTTATTCAAAGAATATCATACAATGTTTTTCATTCAAAGTATTGTCCATCAGAAGCTATGAATTTTGCCCATCTTTCTGGTAGCATATGGAATTCGCGCCAAAAGAACGACTCATCTTTTGAGGCCAAATATGAATCGACCCAATTTTTAACTTCTTCAGAAGAAGTGAAGCGATGCCCAGCCAGGTGATCTTTCATCGACCGAAACAAAAGGTAATCAGAAGGGGCAAGATCTGGGCTATAAGGCGGGTGAGGCAGATTTTTCCATCCGAAATTTTCCACATAGTTTTTGGGCTCTTGAGCGCGATGTGGTCGAGCATTGCCATCATGGAAAATTAATTTGTCATGTTTGTTCTCCCATTCTGGCCGTTTTTGCATAATTGCTGCGTTCAATTTGATTAGTTGTTGTCGGTAACGTTCTCCATTAATGGTTTCATTCGGTTTTAGCAGCTCATAGTACAATACACCCTTCTGATCCCACCAGATACAGAGCATTACTTTAAAACCATAAATATTCGGTTTTGATGTCGATACAGCTGGTTGGCCGCGCTTGCAATACGACTTTCTACGCTTGGGATTATCGTAATGAATCCACTTTTTATCGCCAGTCACAATTCAATGCAAAAACGACTTCTTTTTGTAGCGCTGAAGTAGCATTTCTAAAATACAAAATCGTCTTTCAATGTTTCTCGGCTTCAATTCGTGTGGCACCCAATTTCCTTGCTTTTGAATCATTCTCAATGCTTTTAATCGTTTGGAAATAGTTGTTCCATCAACTCCTAATGATTGTGCAAGTTCTTCTTGCGTTTGACATGAATCTTCATCGAGTAACACCTCCAATTCTTCATCTTCAAATTTTTTTGGCTGACCAGTACGCTCTTTGTCTTCCACATCAAAATCACCACTTCTAAATCGTTGAAACCAATTGTCAACAGTTTTATCAGTTGGAGCATTTTCCCCGTAAGCTTCTTGCAGCAAACGATGACAATCAGCAGCTTTTTTCTTCAGATGAAAACAGAAAAGCATAGCTTCCCGCAAATTACGTTTTGTTGGTTGGAAAATTGACATATTCAAAGCAAAAAAAAAAAAAGAAGGTTGTTTACACTTCGACAAATTGACATGTACTGAAATGTGAATATGTTCAGATATGCTAAAGTATTAGTTACGATATCTGGTAGAAAATCGAAAAAACTAATTCACACTACATAATGATATTAACTATGTTTACTTACTTTAATACTATATTGATATTTGCACCATTAATTACAAAAATATTAATTATTAAATATATTAACAACATTAATTTTTTATTTTCTTTTGTTGTTTCTTTCATATAGGTATCATAAACGTTACTGTTAGAGATGGAATCAATATTGATAATATTGAAGAGGAATGTTTAAATGATGCTATTGAATGTGGAGCTGAAGATATTGAAGTGCATAATTCTGCCGAACGTCAAGTAACATTTTTCTGTAATCCACGTGACTTTTTAAGAGTGCGATACAAACTCGAAACAATTGGCCATAAAATTGAAAGTTCTGAATGCGCATTTTATCCAAATACAGTACTAGTGAAATTGAATGAATCCGAATTGAAAGATTATAAAAAGTTTAAAAATAAATTAATGAATTTGGATGGATTCGATGAAATCTATGATAATCTGGACGAGGATGATACAAATTCATAAATGTTAATTACTTAATACTTATTTAATTCAAAATGTAAATAAAAATCAATCTTCTTTAGAATTCAAATACATTTTTTTTATTAATTTTGATCTCTTAATTGGGCAATTCAAATTAATTTTTGAATGAAATGCAATGCAAAACAGCTCAATTCTATGATGATTTTTAAATATTAACTATAAATTCCAGCAGAGGTGGATCATTTCCAAATGATACAGATTACTGTATATTCATTTGTCGTTTTTCATTTTTTTATTTTTTTTGAATAAAGAAATAGTATTTTCCTTGATCGATATTGATCTAAGTAAATTATTCTTTCCTTCATTTTACTGATTATTCGAAATTCAATTTAATCAATGAGAAACCGGCAAGAACCATACATTTACAAATCAAAAGCAAACAATCGTCAAAAAAGTAATAAAAAAAAAAATCAAAGAACGAATTGATTAAATGACGCATAATAAGTTATGCAAGTTTCAAGCTTTATAATTTTCTAACTTTTTCAAATTTTAGATTTTTATGGTTTTGTATACATTGCACAAAATACATATACTGGATTTTTGCCGGTTTCCCACAAATAACTAATCTAGTATGTGTCAAAAAAAAAAAAAAAAAAAAAAAAAAACAACTATGCTGCTTGGTTTCCCATGCAAATTGATTCAATAAATTCACAGTATAGATGAAAAAAATAGAAATAATCCCATAATAATATTTCCATTAGATTTTAGTGAATATCATTAAAATCCCGATAATCTAATAATATTCATCTAAGTTTAGAATCATAACAGCTGAACAAATTGAATTCTATGTTTTTTTTTTTTTTTTTTTTCTTTGAAAATTGTCCACTTATGCTGGAAAACATATATACGTGAAATAAAAACTGGAACAAAAGAACACAAATAAAACGAGACTAATAAATAGAGCTAAGAAAGGAATGACGATTTTTCGATCTATATAATCTATTACGTGAGGCCTTTCTATATCTAACCTGTAAATAAAATACAATGTTGTTTAAATTTGTAAAAAAAAAAAAAAAAAATTATTTATTCAAATGTCACATTTAAAATACGCTGCTGCGTGAATTTATATTCAAATTGGTTGATGGTCAATAAAAATCTGATCAAAAAGAATATAAGTTGCAAGGAGACTTTTGTCGCCGTAGCTTTGCAAACCCGTCCATAATTTCAACGAAATCTTGATAATTATAACTCGTGTTTTTTTCTTTTTTTTTTAATAAGCAAAATACCGTTTTTACGATAGAAATTTGGATACGATAGAAATTGATTTTAAATAATTTCAACGATTGAATGTGCCGCAATCGCTTGTGATCTTGATGTGTTTGTTTTTCATTGCTTATTTCTAAATTACGCTAGAAATTTCAAGAAGACGGTTGAATACACAGACAAGTAGCACTAAAAAAACAAATGTGCAGGAGTCATTGATCGTGATCACATATCAAGACATTCATTATAGCATTGAAATAAGTAAATACAAAAAAAAAAGTCTTGTCTGTGCCAATTGTATTCAATATATGTACGTTTTTTGTTTTTGGACTTTTTTTGAACTTTTTTTGTGTAGTTGCCGATTAATTCTCAGTTTCAGTCTGAATAGACAGAATGACGTTACTATGTATATTTCCAACAATTGTTGTTAAATATTATGAGAATGGTATATTTTTTATAGAAAATATTTGTCAAACATATTACAAAAGGAAGCGAAACATATTTTCAAAAAAAATTTAATTTATGTATAATATTTACGTAGATGATCATGAAGCTCTATTTAAATGATTTGTTGGTGGGAAGGCCGATAAAATTGATTTATGCTAACATCATGAATTCAGACGTTAACTTTTTCTGATTTAGTTTATTTTCGTTCTTCTAATTCTTCTGTTTTAATTCATTTTTGGAGATTAGAATCTCGATTGCATAAAAATTAACGATGAAATAGCAGGGAAACACATTTTCAATGTGTTTAAATTCGGCAAAGAAAAAAAAAAAAAAATTAATGGCATATGGAATTATGAAAATTAAGAATTATAAATATTTATGGCTAGAAATTCATCAATTCGCAAAGAATATCCGCTTCCATAGATTTTTACCATTCAAATTCATTCAACATAAATAGACATACTCACATTTCTAGTATTGACAAATGATTTGTTTGAAATGAATCTGGTTCTATGAATGTGATCATAGACTTTTATAAATTAACTTAAACTAAGTGTTTTTAAAATGACGTCAAATGATTCCTTTATCGTAAAGACTTAAATTTAAACTGAATATGAAAAGCATTGAATGGTATATATCGGCATATAAATAATAGTCCAAAAACCAAAAAAAAAAAAAAAAAATGTAAATAAATAATGTTAATAGACAAGATAGATAGATAGATGTAAGTCGCATAAAATTATCTATATGAAATCGTACTAATGCCTATCAATCGCCAACACGACTAATGATTCTGTAGAGAGTATGAAAATAGTTTACAACAAAAACCAACCCCACCGTTTTTCTGTACTGTTGAACGTGTGTGATATTATTTATTTTCATGAGTTGCCAACAACATACATGTACAGAACGTACGTGCAAATTTATAATGATGTTGTTGATGGGCAAGATGATCATGGCACGTATTCATGCTTTAAAAAAAAAGATAAGAAGGAGTAGAAGTGGATGAAAAAAAAAAACAACTACAGTCTAAACGATGAACCACTAATCCGTTAATTGTTATGGTTCAAATGATTCACGAAGAGACCAAATATGGATGAAACGAGGAACGAAAAAAAAAATAATAATAAGCAAATGACCGGTTTGATCATTGCTGTATTTCAAATGGACGAAATTTTTTGGTATAAAAGATGGTTTGGATTCCGTAAAGAAATCATTCACAAGGCTTCTAAGCGTTGATAAAGATATTCTGTGCTAAAACAAAATTTCCAAAAAAAAAACATTTCAAAATGGTGAGAAGTTTAAATCAATTTATTTTACAAGTATTAAATAGAAAAGAGTATCAAGTGATAAATTAAAAATAAATAAAATTTGCTTCAGTGTCCAAGTACTCAATTCTATTTGATATCGGATTAAATTTTGTGATGAAATTGTTTCTTTTCAATTGAAATGATTACTTTTTCTTTCTTTAGAAATTCTTCGCAGTTCTTGCATTGATTGCTGTTGTCAGCGCTGATGTTTCACACTTGAGCAACAAATATCTTCCACCACTTTCTGATGTGAGTGTCCATTTTCTCATGTGAATTATCTAAGAAAAATCTGTTTAAATTTAATTTTCTACAATTATTTATATTTTTTTTTCTGAAAATTAGTCATCTGTGAGCTTCCCAAGCAACCAATACTTACCACCAGTCCAACACCATCAACCAGCTCCAGGTAAGAAATAAATAAACTCACTTAATCATTTTCTCGTGAATTCGGTATCGAGAGCTTCATAGCATCAATGAAAAATATCGATTTCATTTAAGTACATAGTTAAGTAAATTGCACACAAAAAAAAAAAAAATTAAATGCACCTCTTTTATGCACCTAGTTCACCATGAACCAGTCCATGTTCATGTACCTGCACCAGCACCAGTTTACCAACCAGCCCCAGGTAAACTTTAGCACAAATTTGTACCGCTTATATAGTTTTTTCACTTTCTACTCTCTACTAAGAATCGATTTTCACTGTTTTAAGAACAATCAAATATCAAATCAAATTTTTACATTCTTTAACACAAAATAAATCAATTCAATCACAAATTTTATTTTCAATAGTTCAACAACAATACTTGCCACCTGTTCAACACCAACAACCAGCTCAAGGTATGAAAAAAAAATACATTTATTCAATCATTTTCTCATGAATTCTGAATCGAAAGATTCATACCATAAATGAAAAGCATTGATTTCTATTAAGCACTTACTTAAGAAAATTGCACATAAAAAATTAAATGCACCACTTTTATGCACCTAGTTTACCATGAACCAGCACCAGCACCAGTTTACCACCCAGCCCCAGGTTAATTTTAGCATAAATTTGCATTGTTTACTCCTTTCACCTCCATATTTTTTTTTCTTTGACCATTCAAAAATCAATTTTCATTGTTCTAACAATATGAAAAATGTTTTGTTTTATATTTTTCAACAGTTCAACAACCACTAAACCAATATTTGCCACCTGTTCAACACCAACAATCAGCTCCAGGTAAAAATCAAATTATTCTTGTCTAATGTGCTCGAAATTTTCTTGATCGATAGCTTTATATAATGAAATAAATAGATTTCAATCGAATCATATATTTAAGTATATTACATACGAAATATTATTTTTATTTACCTAGTCCATGTTCCATCATATGCTGCACCTCAACCATCATATGCTGCACCTCAACCATCATATGCTGCACCAGCACCAGTCTATCAACCACAACAATCTTATCAACCAGCTCCACAAGTTTACCACTCAGGTATCATTCGATTCATTATAGTCATCTTTGCTTCGAAGAATATCAATTAACACAAATTTTTTCTTTTTTTTTCTTAGCTCCAGCTGCTCCAGCTGCAGCCTCATTCTCAGAATCAGAAGGCTACAACTACAAGACCCCAAATCATTTCTAAGCAGTTAATGTTAATCGTATTGATTTGTTTGGCTCAATTTGTCATTCATTTGTAACTGAAATTGAGAAGGAAATACGATTTTAATTTAAAATTGAAATTGTAGAACTTTGAAAGCTAAATAAAATAAAGTCAATAAAATAAAAACATATCCGATTTTTAAATACATTTCAGCAATGAAAGAAAAAAACAAAAATCTCAAAAAAAAGGAACAAATTGATAGTTGAACAATTTTCCCAAAAATCGAATAAAACTAAAAGACAACAATTGATAAGCATTCAATGTTGATGAGCATTCAGCATAAGTTTTGGTGTACGCTATTTGAAGTGGAATGATGAAAATAATTTCTGGTCATCTTATGAAACTAGATGTCAAATGATTGGAATTGAATTGGAACGAACTTTGTTCAACGAATAAAGGTGAATGCTAATCCTTTCTTAATCTTTCTTCTATGATTTATTAAATGGTCTTCAATTATTAAATCAGATTGTAAGAAATGAACCGATTAGATTACTTCATAGTAATGGATGGGAAATGTTTAAAATTTTGGCACATTATACTAATTATGGGTAAAATGCACCATTGAATCATTAGTAGATTATTCCATAGAATTGATACTGATATGCGTAGCTTGGACAACCGCAATGTCTATCGATCTCAAATTGAATCGCTTCCGGTGCCTCCGTATTTATTTTAATTATTTGAATTATATCGTATTTTGAATTTTGCATTTTAAATTTTGAGCTAACAATTAGATGTGTAATAATTATTGTATAAAATAATCAGCCTATTCTTAGGCGTTGAATAAATAAATAAATTAATAAATTCCACGATCCAGCATCTATTTATTATATAATGTTTAGCATATTTCGTAAATTCTTTCTCTAATCAGACGGAAGATTATAATAATTTTGCATAACAAATATATATTTTTCTGATAAAAAAAAAGGAGTGGCACAATTTCGGTAGATTCGTTTTATGCAAATAAGCAAGCATTTGCTATTCATTCATTCATTCATTCATATTATTTACATTCACTTTCAAATGGAAATTGTGTCTGTCGCACACTGTGTCACTAGCTCTCAATTCGTTTTTAAAAATAATTCTAACGGGTGAAAAAAACAAAAAACAATAACCGGAATTATGAATTCTATTCTAAAGCTTCTTTCACTTTTTCTTTAATTTTATTTTAAAATAATTTTTTTGTTCATTTTTTTTTTTTTTGTGCCAATCATACATGATCAATAAAAACACAAATTAAAATGATCAATTTACGATAATAACATTGAAAATTTACAATAAAAATTGCTTTGAACACATGCTTATCAATGTTTATATTATGTCATTAAATTAATTTGCTGTTGGATATGTCTTGTCAATGCATATGCCCCATTTTCGCCATTGAATCTATATTTTGAAATATATTTTTGTGACATTTTCGAATTATCGAACATCCAGATCGATTCATTAGTCTAAAAATGTATTGCTTAATCTTTTTCTGTTGATTTTTGAGCTAATTTAGAAAAATGCTAGAATGGATATTTTGCAGAAACTTGAAAATGTGTTTGGATTTGTTAATTATGTGATGTTCGATTTTTTTCTATAATTTTTTGATTTTTTGAGAAGATGCTATGAATAATATGTTTTTTTGGATAGTATTCCAATGGATACAGAGCAACCACTAAGCTATGACCCGTAGCCCATAAGACTGTCATCATAAACTGAATTATTCATTTTGATTTAATTAATCCAATATCTAGTCCAATCCAGACATATTATACTTCATTTATATTGCATTTTTGATGTTGAAGAAGAATCCTCCGACCAGAATTTGAGAGTGAAAAAAATCATTATTATGCGATAAAATAGTTAATCAATTCATTTATTTTGCATATAATAGATGAGGATTTGGGAGATCTTATCTTTTGCAAATGTTGCAAATCATTATGGATATTATAGTAAATTGCGAATGTTTCAAAAATGTGAATACCACAATGACATTTTTGACATCACAACTGTGATTGAGAGTTAACATTTTTTTTTTTTTTAATGTTCATTCATATACATACAAATATTTAGAATAGATAAATGCCCATAGTAAGCGTTTTTTTTTTTACTTTATTTGTTCGACATTCAATATGCTTAAAAATTGGGTTAGAAACAATATTAATAACAGATTAGACAAACACATGTCTTTTGAAATCAAAATAACAGCTACCTCTGGAAATGTCAAAGAATTGGAAAGGAATCGCCGCTTCACATACCGATTTTATGTAGAAGAATTCTCTCTATCTCTCTCACTCTCTCTCTCTCTCTCTCTCTCTCTCTCTCTCTCTCTCTGTGTGTGTGTGTGTGTGTCTCTGTCTCGAAAACAAATTGGAATGGAAATTATCTTCCTTGTATTTCATAATTAACATATCTAAAGAGTCTATGCACATATTAATGATGATTCCGTTTCATTTTTTATTATTTAATTAAACTACAATTGGTGACAAAATTATGTTTATTTTAACACATTTAATGTATAATCACAATTTTTTTCAATAAAAATGTTATTGTTGTTAATATGTCTTCTTTCATGAATACATGTATTTCTTTTCTATTCAACCACGTAAATACAATAATCAATTTTCTTAGTGATTTCATTTTATTTTTTTTTTTTTTCAATTGACCAGTAAATGCTATTGCGCTAAAATTTCATTGTTTCATTTTTGTTTATTCATTGCGAGTGGTACTTGAATTCTGGTACTCAACAAGTGATTTGTTATGTGCTTCAGTGCAGACGATTTGACTTTTCAATCAGACATCATACACGGTTATTTACACTTTTTACTTCTAATTTAACATCAGACATTGCACGCCATAACAAAACAAATAAAAGAACCCACAAAGTGTAAACATGTTCTTACTGTACATTGTGTAGACCAATTATCGGTCGATGACCATTTTAACACTAGCAGTCTGATTGTTTTTTTTTTAACTCTTTTTCAACAAGTTTCGTTTTTTCTTTTGTGCCAAATGATTGCTCTGATTACATATAAGTTGTATTGATTGTTTTTTGTTTTTTTTTTTTTGATTCCAATAATCATTAAAATATATTTCAAATTTGGTTTCTCACATTGTGTAGTTGAAACAAATTAATGATCAAAATTAACGAATTAGCTGAAAATGAAAGTGAACAAGGAAGTGTTAATCGCATACAGTTGAGGCGAATAGCACACGTTCATTCCCCAATTATGAGTAAGTTCACACAAATTATGGCACGAGATGAATGAATGATTTGCATTTGAAAACATGTTTCTTGTTTTTTTTTTTTTTTATTTTACTTTTGGCCATGACAATAGAATATCGCCGACACAATGTAAACGTGAACGTAAAATGAACCGGCAAATCAATAGAAAAGTCTATAATATAGACTCTATATAAACACATATAGATACAATTTGTACAAACTATTATGAATGATACTATGAATTAAGTTTAGAAAAAAAAAAACATTGAATATCATATTTGGTCATAAAGTGTTATGAGTCAGATATAATGCATTGGCATCAATCGTGGAATTTTGAAGATATTCCAAATGACGAAGGTGAACAAACTTCAACTGTTGTGTACTTGATTCTTATTTCAAATACAAACATGAAATTAAAAAAAGGGAAAAAAAAAACTGGACAAGATTTTTTGACGTTTTCACAACTATCGAAATATTTTATAAAATTTTCTCTTAACAGAAAGTCGTCACCAAAACACAATAAATATTAATAAAATGATTGAATGTGTGCATGAATGAAATAAGAAACAATGACATATTGAATTGGTGATACAAAAACACATATTACTTTTTCTTTGTTTGTTGAACATTATTATATTAAATCGCAATTTGATTCATTTCTAATTGGAGATAATTGTTCGCAATGCGAATTGTGAATATAACAAGAAAAAAAAAAAACAACGTAGAAAATAAAGTCTTCAGCATTGAATTAAATTGGATGGGATAATTATATGAGTTTGAATCATAATTCCATTTTCCATATCTCTCTCTCTCTCTCTCTCTCTCTCTCTCTCTCTCTCTCTCTCTCTCTCTCTCTTTCTCTCTTTCTCTCTTTCTCTTTCTCTTTCTCTTCATGTCCCACTAAAATCATCAAAAACACTATGTAAATTTATAATGTGTGTTACCATTTTAATACCACTAACAGCTATTCTACTGTTTAAATTCAAACGTTAATGTGTTAGTGTATTCTGTTAAAGTGATCTAATTGTAAAGAGCCTGTATGTTTGAAAAATGTAATTTAACGCTGAAATTGCCGTTTTTAAGACAATGCTTAACGCACTCAAAATTCGTTCCAACCAATGCCAACCAAATCGAAAAGTACCTAATATTTTTGTTGTTGCGTGCTGTTTCTTTCATTGCTACGGGTTTTACATTTTGGCTCATTTTCATCAACTACACTCTTTAATAATAAACAATAAGCTTTAACTTATTTTTATTCAAGCATATTGTTGGACACAGATTGGTTTCTTTTATTCAAACTTGGTTGGAAATGTTCGTTGCGTGGAGTGCACAGCATACAATTCAACACGAATGGCAAGCTGTTTGATTCATCGGTGCCGAACAATGACAACAACACAGGCCAATTTTCGGATATAAAACTGAATCAACGCTCACGCGCACTATTTTTATGCTACACTTCCATGTGAGTGCCATTAGACTCGTTTTATTCGTAATGCGAAAACGTTTATTGTATGGATTTCAGATTTTCTTCATTTTTTTTTTTTTTTTTTTTTTTTTTTTGATGCTATTGCTATTATTGTTGTTGCTGTTTTACATTTTCATCTGTTAGATGACTTTATGCTTCTGTGAGCATAATGACTTGAAAATGTACTCGGTCGCAATTCGTTTGTCTTTATTCATCTTATACACACTTACTCTTTACGCGCATTTCATTTGTTTGCTTGCCAAATGTGAAAACATGCCAGCTGATCCATGGTTACATAGATATCGTGCCTCATTTTCTTCGCACAAATGCAAAAATAGTGCTTACGATTTCAACATGTAATTGGAATTTCAATGATTTCAGAAAATTTGTAGTTTTTTTTTTCTGCTGTTCAGTATTCGATTGTCGAGCAATGTGCAAAGACTTAAAATGTTTTCTAAATAGATTAAAATTCAATATATATTTCTCTTTGAATATATTTTCAAAATAAGAATTTAATAGCATTTAAGCTATTTTATTAATTCGAAATATATTTGCAAAAAGGATAAAGTGAATCAACTGTTTTAATTGACAAAATAGAAATAATGTCCTCTGAAGTGACATATACAACGAAAAGCTATCGAAATGATTGGATATCACAATTTGGATTATATCGGTGATTATGATGAAATTATTTTCAAAATTTAATTTATTTATATTATTTTCATTTAAATTGATATTTATTGCATCAGATATGAGAGTGCAACATCGCCAAAGAGAACCGAATACGAACGACGTAATCGGCTAATTCGACGAATAATTTGTTTACTAGGTGCTACATTGTTTATTTCTTTATTGGTAAGCAAATACAATCAATTAATCAAATTTAGTAATTGTGTCATGGCAGATTCTTATTAAATGTCGTTGCTAATTTTGTAGATATTCTACATAGCTGTCTATATGAGCAACTATAATGAAATGGATCGAATGATACTTTTAAATAAATTATATACGGATTCTGGGGAGCCAAACATTTTGAGTCCATCAACAACGGTCTTTTATCCAGATGATCAAATTTCCTCATATCAACATACAATTTCGAGCACAACACCGATGTTTGGCAAACAATTATCATCGAATAAAGTTGCTTTTCTTGAAAATGATAGAGATGAAAATATTCCAGCGGATATTGCATGGCATCCATTCAATCACAAGCGACATTATAGTACCGTTTATCGCAATAAAAATGATCAAAAAATGAATGATATTGTTGAAACTACAAAATCATTGCTTGATAAAAATCAAGCATCAAATAAACGAATGTTTTTGCAAGACGATGACGACAATGACGATGAATACGAATACGTTGATTCATATCGTAATGTGAACAGCATCCAAGATATATTAAATCAAAATAGCAATGACAATAATGTTTTAAATAATAATGGGATAGAATCATCAATACCATTTTCACATCGAATGAAAGTTGAAGGGATTTATCGTCGTGAAAAGGAAAAACGGCCCGATCATTTAAATGAAATGGAACAAAATGGACAACAAAGTTCAATTTATGAAGAGAATATTCAAAAAAAAGATCCATTTTTGAAATTTAAACCATCAAAACCAAGCGATGTGAATTTACTATCAGCTAATTTATTGGAATACAAACCATTTACACATCATACACCGCGTCCATTGACCACACCAATGACATTAAATAATTATTATAATAATGTAATTTGTAATGATCAAATTATTGCAGCGAATAATAATAATAAAAATCGTGACGTTTCAATGCGCAATGGACGATTTGATAAACCAATAAAAACAATAAAAGCAAATAAACCGTTTAGTTTAATGTTAGATGTGTATCCAATGCCTGAAGAAACGACATTTGATTCAACACAAATTGGAACATCATCATCATCATCATCATCATCATCAACTCGTATGACACCTTATAATCAATTTCGTCGACCATTTTATCCCGTCAATACACATGCAATCAATCATAATTTACATTACAATAAAGACAATTTGCTCTATAATCATATGAAATTTCCACAAATTCAACAATATCCATATCATCGAATGCCGTATGCCATGAATGATAAATTTTATCGAAATTACATAAGCAATCGTATGAATGCAAATACATATCGATCATTTTTAAAACCATTATCACCTTTACCGGTTGATTTATCAACTCAAGATGGACCAAGTCAAATAACTGTTCACTTAAACCTTTATCCAAATCGAAAGAAACAACAAACACGTAACGTTCAAATAATTAATAAAGAAAATCCATCAGCAATCCCAATGATCGATGAACAATTGTTGTGGAAAAGATTGGAACAATCAACACCAACAAAAACTGATAGTACAATTGATGTGAAATCTACTCAACATACTTATATTCCACCATTTTCAGCAATTAAAATTAATGAACTTCAACATCCATTTGATTTAAATGATTTAAATTCATCACAACAATCAGAAATTGCCGATAAATCAATGGAATACGATATGATTGCATTTGATTCAAAAAAAATTATTTCAAATATTAATGTAATCAATCCAACGGCAAATTCAATTATTTCAACATCATCTCATAATGATGAAATATCACTATCTACGGAACAAACATCCACATTATCCAATCAATTCGATTCTACAATGTCAAGTTCAATGTTTACATCAACATCAATATCAGCGTCATCGCCATCTCCATCGCCATCGCCATCATCATCATCATCATCAAATGGGATTCCATTGTTAAGCAAAGACATACCACTCGAAATGATAGGTGTAACCGACCAGCCAAATGAAAGTGAATTGGTTAAAATGACTACCATTTGTACGATTTGCTTTCAAGATCAATGAGACGATGACGTCGAATATTATGGCTCTCAAGCGATCTATTATGTAGTAGATGTTGATGTTTGCTTATTTGTTTGTTAAATATATATATTCGATGATTCATCACCTGTTTTTTTTTATTCACTCGCACAATACTCATAACATTTGTATATAAATAAGTTTGAGAGTTTTGTTAAATAAATATATGAATTTTATTTTAATATCTACTAAAATATGTTTTCACATTTATTTCTGTTAACATAATGATATTTTCAAACATAATTGGTATTTAAATTCAGGAAATTCTATCGCAAATAAATACGTGATTTGATGCTTAAAAACATCAGACAAAAGTCTCAACATTTCAAAATATCACAGTACAAATAATGACGAATGAACAAAAAATAACAAGAAGAATAAATCATTATTATATGCTCGCAATTTAATTTAGATGAACACTAAGATAAATCATTTTAAATAGCTTGTCTACCTGTTGGGCGATTATCGCAAAAAAAAAGAAAGAAAAAAAGACGAAGACTGTGTTAATGGGCTTGCAAAATTAAATTAATTAATATCGAGTTAAATTACCTCATTCATTTTATGCAAAATTGGGGAGCAAAGTGAAAAACAAAGCAAGATTATGTTGCAAAATTTTTCTCAAAATGACTGAAATCCATATACAAGCTTTAAGCATAATAAAAAGAGATAACATTTCATTTCAAATCATTTTTTTTTTGCAGACTCTTGAATTGGGGTCACTAATGCCACCGTACGACAAAAAAAGTAACGTTCTGGGACAAGAATATCTACACTTTCGCATTGTTGTAGACTGAAAAAGAGGCATTGAAAATTGATTCAATGGTCACATATCATGTTATGTCATTGAAATCGGTGACTAATGGTTCCGCCTTACAAACGAAACCACAAAATTGCAATTATGTCACCTGGACGATCGAAAGATATTAATTCGGCACATCAAGGAATGAATGCACAACAAACCGACAGTAAAAAAAAACCCATCACGAACATCAATTATCATTATACTAACAACAAATACTAGTTTCATAATCAGTATGTAGAATGCAAAAGATATCTTACAAGCTTCACTATTTGTAACAACTGATGAGAATAAATAAGTAAATGGATGTTCACGTGAAAACGAATTATTTAAATTATCGCCACAAAATTGACACCGTGTTGTGGCTTTTTTTTTTTTTTTTTTTTTGTAAAGGTTGGCCATGGAAGGTATGGATAGGACCAGAAAGGTATCGTATTCTATGAGCTGTTAAATGCCAAATGAAATGGTTACGAGTGATCGTTACCGAATTCAATTAATCAAAATTGAGCATCAATTGAAGAATAAACGGCCATTAGTAGCGACCAAACAAAACAAAATTATATTTCATGATGACAATGCCAAGCCATATTGTTCAAACATCGTTAAAGAAAAAAGGAAGATGTCTTCGGTTGGGATCAGCTTGATCAGCCGGCGTACTCTCCAGACCTTGCGTCTTTAGGATATCATTTTGTATTTGTCATCAAATTGACCTGACCCATGTACGATTTAAAAACTTAAAAGAAATACAAAAATGGGTCGCTGATTGGATAGCTTCAAAAGATGACGAATTCTTTCGACGCGAAATCCACAAACTGCATGAAAGATGGCGGAAAATCATAGCTAGCGATGGGAAACACATTGGTTAATTTACTCATTCACATTGTTATTGAAAATAAATGTATCTTTTCACCAAAAAAAGAAAAAGTTCGAAAATTCATTTAGACCACTATGGAAAGAAAAAGAAATTGTGGTTTCATTCATATCGGAAGCGTGGCTAGAAACGGGTTTCTAGGTCAAGGTCAAAAAACCGGTATGAATGGAATCGGCAATTTCTATACTACTATGAAACTCTGAAGTTAAATATTACAAATTTGTAATTTGATCATTTTGACGAATGTTAAAATCATTTTGTTTTTATTCAACTACTGACTTATTTCCATATAAGTTGCTAAAATCAAAAATAATAAAATTTAAACATTTTATTTACATCGAAACAAACTTTGAACAACTCATGAAAACCATTTTCATAACCACTTTGGTTTCATCATTGACCAATGGCTTAAAATAATTTTCTTGCAATTGTCCACGCTTAACCCATGCTTCGAGAAATGCTCGATACAATGGCATTTTAAGTTCAATCACATGATTATAGAAAACTTAAATCGATTCTGTATTTCGTTTACGTTTGATCAATATATCACAAAATATTGAAATATTTTGAAAACCCTTATTGGCCATGAGATCATTGCTTTCATCAAAAAAAAAAAACTTCCATTGTTTCTTTAGACACTGGTTCTAATTTTGTCATCGACATATAGCGGATAATTTACTCCAATTTCGAATGAAGTGCCGATTGTGATTTAATTAAATAATTTCAATGCAAATTTGGACCGATTAATTTCGCTTCCCGAACATTATCTGGCAGTAAACTGATGGACTTCACTCCATTCAATTTCGTTAGTAAAAGTGACATTTAAGTTATTTTCTTAACTTGAAAATTGAAAATTTTTGTAATAATATTGCGATTGAGAGGTTAAATAAATTTTATGTTAAAAAAAAAGGGAATGAACTGTCAATGAAATAACCGGAGAGTATTCATATGTTATTGCAATTGATGGAGATGGGTGGAGACCTCGTGAAGCAATCTCTTTACACTCATACAATTCATATGATGATTTCTCAAAGATGCACTGTGAGCATAAATATTTCTATTGGCAACAGATTGCGACACTGAATGACTACCATTTCAATAATTTTCATTCAATAGATTTGAGCAATTTTTTACAATATAAATGAATCACACTAAAACATTATGTTTGAAATAGAATGATTCCATCGGTTACCATTAAAACTGGAGGTAAAACTGAATTTTATGCCATCAATGAAATTGGAAGATTAGCAAAATGTCTTCATACCAATATTGTAACTAACTTCATACCAATATTAAAAAAAAAAAAAGAAAAAAAAAATCATCATTCAAAATCAGCTGTTTTGAATTCTACATGCATTCTTATTTGCTAGGATCATAATTTTTAGACGGTGTGTTCGTTTGACTGTATGTCATTCTAAATTTAACTAGCTATTATTACCAAAACGTAAATTAGTTAGCGCAACTACTAATAAATCGGGAGTATTTTTCATTTCAAATATGAATGTACAATGTTCATAGCAATTGTTTTTTAT
This sequence comes from Resseliella maxima, assembly GCA_029041755.1. Taxonomy (NCBI): domain Eukaryota; kingdom Metazoa; phylum Arthropoda; class Insecta; order Diptera; family Cecidomyiidae; genus Resseliella; species Resseliella maxima. Next base: position 273,057 of record JAQOWM010000955.1, on the reverse strand, counting down.
TTTTGCCGGCAATTTGACTAAACATTTTTGTTTTTTATTGTTAGCATTTAATTAACAACGTAAGCAGTTTAAAATTGATTTAATATTATTTATACAATTGTTTGACGCAACGAAAAAAAAAAAAAAAAAAAGAAAAAATCGAGACGTGAATTTTACATTTGATTGATATAAATTCAAGAAACAGACACATAAGCACAAAATGTATCAAATGGAACGCTTGTGATATTTTTCATATGGCTAAATGTTTGTGCTGTCATTCCCTGGATGGAATAGTGAACAAAAAATAGAAACTTTTGAATCTTATTGACAAAATTTTTATTATTATAATTTTTTTTTTTTTTCTGTTTTATTATACAGCCATATGGGTGTTCTAGTCTTTTTCATTGCGATTGTTCATCTATTGTACACGCCATTCACAAAAGTTGAAGAGAGTTTTAATATTCAGGCAATACATGACATTTTATATCATGGAACGAATATATCAAAGGTAAATTTTTTGATGGATTTTAACAATTAAAAGTTATAATTCAATTGTTGCACAAACTACTTTTTAACAGTATGATCATCATGAATTTCCTGGTGTTGTACCGCGCACATTTCTGGGACCATTGTTTATATCGACTTTAGCTAGCCCAATAATATTTATTCTACATCATTTCGAAGTGAATAAATTTTGGTCACAGTATATAGGTAAATGTGTAAAAAAATAATTTTGGATTTAATTGAATTTTATTTAAACTATAATGATTTTATTAATTATTACATTTACATTTATATTTATGTTTTAGTTCGATTTATATTGGCCACCTGCGTAGTGATTTCATGGTGTAAACTACAACGAGTTGTTCAACGATTGGTTGGATCATTGTTTTCCGTTTGGTTTACATTGATCACAATCACACAATTTCATTTCATGTTTTATATGAGTCGAACATTGCCAAATGTATTTGCATTACCATTGGGTAACATTTTATTGCTTTTCATATTCAATAATGACAATTCTATTGAGTAAATCGAGAGGAGAGTACGTAAAAAAATTCAAAATAATTTTAAAAGAGGAGAGTATGGAAAATATCAATTCGGCTATACTAAAGAGGAGAGCATGTTCACTTAAATACTAAATATAATGCAAAAACGTAAAATCCGTATTCTCTTTTAACCATTTTTAGTGTTACAATTACTTACTCTCCTTTTTTGCTATAAATTCAAATGAAAATACTCTCCTCTCAATCTACTCAATAGAATTATGGATTATTTTCTATTTTATTTTATTTTTTTTTGTCTTTTTTTCAATTTTTAGTATTGCTTGCAATTGCATATTGGCTGGAACGAAAGAAAGCATTGTTTATCTATTTATCAGCGGCGGCTATACTTATTTTTCGAGCAGAACTATCGATACTTTTGGGGCTTTTTCTCTTATATGACATCTCGTTTAAACGTATCACAATCACGGAGTGAGTAGAATAACAATAATCCAATCAGTTAACATTGAAATGCTCTCATTTTGTATGGTATTTTTGTCAATCAGAATGAATAAGTATTATTTTTATTATTATTTATTTACCTTTTTTCAGTTTGAATTTTGTTCTTCGTTAATTTTACTTTGTTGATATTATAAATTCAATTATTAGAACCCAATAATTATTTCGCTTAACGAATGCATATTTTTTTGTGAATTGATTCTAGAGTAGCCAAATCGAAAAATCGATTATGACAAAAAAAAAAAAAAAAAAAAAAAAAAGACTTTTCTAACTTAAAATTTAGAATAGATTTTAATAACATTTTCAATTGAATTTCAACTAATAGCTGAAATGTTCATTCCTTTACAGATTGATTAAATATGCAGTACCAGCGGGAATAATAAGTTTGGCATCAACAATTATTATTGATTCATTATTTTGGCAACGTTTGATATGGCCAGAAGGTGAAGTTCTATGGTTCAATACAATATTGAATAAAAGTTCAGATTATGGTGTTTCGCCGTTTCTATGGTATTTCACTAGGGGCAGAGAACCCTTTATGAATATATGTATATATTTATGAAGATATTTCGAATATTTACGCGATATTTAAATATTTATGAAATATTTGCTAGATTTAAATTCCCATTTGCAAATACAATAAAGAAGAAAAATTTTTTTTTTTTTTAAACAATATTTGCAAAATATTTACAATATTTATCTTTATTTTCTTTTGTTGTTTCATCCTAGGTATTTCTACTCAGCATTGCCGCGATCAATGGGAGCTTCACTTTTATTTGTACCATTTGGATTATATTATGAACGACGCATTCGTCAAATTGTGATACCATCGATTGTATTCGTTTTAATTTATTCAATATTACCACACAAAGAGCTTCGATTTATTATTTATGTATTTCCATTATTAAATATTGCAGCAGCAAGTGCATGTCAACGTATTTGGAATAATCGTTTTAAATCACTTTTTCAACAATTACTTGCATTTGCTGCAGCCGGTCATATTTGCGTAAATATCATGTTAACACTGTTTTTACTACTTATTTCTGGTACAAATTATCCAGGTGGAATGGCCATATTACGGTAAAAGAACAAATAACAAAATATAACAATAATCAAATTAAATTGGGTAAATGTTTGTAATAATTTTATAGATTGCACCGAATTGAAACAAATATTGATAATGTTTCAGTACATATTTGTAATTTGGCAGCACAAAGTGGTGTTACACGGTTTACAGAGCTTAACAAATCCTGGATGTGAGTTGTTGAATTGAAAATATTTCTATTTATAAGATTTTTTTGAAAAATATTTAAATTTAAATCATTCCACACATTTTCAGTTACAATAAAGAAGAACATTTAAAAATCAATGATCCAAAATTGCAACGATTCACACATTTATTGGTTGAACAAAAAGGGAAATATTTTTATGAAAATGAAGATATTCGGCACACACATGATACTCTCGATACAATCAATTGTTTTAGTAATATTGGCGTTGAATATCGTTCAGTTTTTCCTATTAAAATTAAAACGCGTCCATGTATCATAATTTTACGTCGAAAACAGTCTATATTTCCATCGCAAATTGATGCATTAGATAAATTTAAAAATGACAAGCAAATAAATGAAATCGATGGCACAAATGAAATTGTAAATCGAAATCATCGGAAAAATAAGTATTATCATGATGATTCAAATAAAATTGATGTTCCTAAAGATGCTTTGCAAAGCAGCACAGAAGACAATGAATATGATGTGAATGAAAATGAGAATGATTATGATTATGAAGAGGATGAGTATGATAAATACAAGTTAAAATTGGATCATTTATTTGATAACGATGCATTAAACGATGATGAAGAGGAACAAAATATAATTGGTGAAATTGAATTAAAAAAACCAACAACATTAACGAAATACAAATTAAGGCGGCTCATTGAAAAACATTATCGATTCAAAATGCCAATAAATGATCGAACGGATATTGTAACAGCAAATAAACCGAGCATTAAATCAAATATAAAACATATAATTAAAAAGGAAAAAATTAAAGATTTAATTGAGAAAATTTCCCGAATCGATTTGAGAACAATGTGTGATTTGGAAAGTGAAACAACAAAACAATGCTTACTGAAAATTATAGACTCTTATATGGATTAAAGCAACGGAAAAATTATTGTAACAATATAAATATCTATTAATTTTTGCTACTTCAATTGACATTGACTATTGTTCAAATATTTGTTTTTATTCGTACTTTTTAACATTTTAAATTGAAATACCTTGAAAAATTTAAACTCTGAGTGTTGGAATCTACACTTGTACAGGAATGAACAATAAATAAAAATTCGTTTATAAAATAAATTTTTTTGATTGAAATGAATTTGGTTTCATTTCATTTCATTTTTATTTCTATTTCAGTTTAAGAATATTCAAAACCATGAATAATGTTCAGTTTCCTATAAAACAGACCAGATATTTAACTACAAATTCATTTTAAAAATAAAAGACAATTGATACTTTATTTTCCGTGAGTGTAGTTAATGCATCTTTATTTACTCTGAATTGAAGAATTTGAAGTTAATAATTTTATGACTACTTCAATGTGATCTTTTGAACAAATTTAAGGTAAACTGTAAACAAATTCAGCCATACCACCCAAACCAATTGCCATTAAAACACAAGTAAAGTAGCACAAAATCTTATCGCGTGCGCCACGTTTGAAGTGAATTGGAATACCATCTGGTTTCTATACACATGAACAAGAAAAAAAAAAAAAATAAGAACAACACATAATTTTTGCAATTGCAGTTTTGCTGAAATAAATGAAATGACATATAAACTGAACTGGATACGCACTTGATACAGTTTTTGATCGGCTTTGAGTTTATAAAACATTGGATGAAGATCTTTTGGTAATTCCCGTTGTGCTTCAATTTCAACAATTGTTGGTTTTTTTGCGCCGCCGCTCGACATTTGGCGCACATTATTACGGATCGACATTTGGCCGACACGGTACACGCTCTACAGATAAATAAAAACCACATTTGATTCACATTTTATCAACAAATCAAATAAAGTATGAATAAAAATTTTGGACAAAATTTCTCACTACGCATATTACGTAAGTCTTAAACGTAAATGTTTTCATGAAGAAAAAAATGTCAAACTATTTATACTGATTTTTGTAACAAATGCCGATAAATGTTTGATAAAAGAATTTGGTAATTAGTATTTAATTAAATTGAAAAAAAAAAAACAATATTGAACAAAATTACCTTTAGTGAATTCATTTTTGTTGAAAAAATATCGAAACTGTATGGTCTTTTTCTTTTTTTTTTTGCTTGAAGTCTTTACATCAGATTCTACTTGCTGCAAATGTCACTTGAACATGTCAATAAAAAGTACGTTCAATCGAATTTTAGTACTTAAATTTATCATTTAGTACTCAATATTTTTTTACATTTTTAAAATTATTCGAAATGAAAATCGATTGTTTTATTTTGAATTTATCATCATTTAAATTACAAATACCAAATTATTTCCAAATAATATTATAATAAATGTGTATATTTTCATACAGAAATAGAATTGAGTTCATTATCTCATCCAGAGAAATGACATTCACATATACATTTATATGCCATAGCGATTATTCATTAAACTCTTTCGAATGGGATTATGGATTGAAAATTCTGAATAGGATGAGATAAAAGAGAAAGAGATGAGAGTACATTTGTTGTAAAATAAATTTAATTATTTTATAATTTTTTTTTTTTTTTTTTTTTTTCAAAGAAAGCTTTGATTATTCGCATTCAGTACCGAAACCATCTGTTTGCATTGATGGCTCGGAAATGCACGTAAGTCCGGCATCAAATATTCTGGAAATTTGGTTAATTTTTTGCATGTTGGCGGTTACAAATTATTACGATCATATTAGCATAATTATTTTAAAGGTAATAATTTTTTACGGTGGTTGTGCCACGAATAATGAAAAAAAAAAAAAAACATTTGATTAGCAAAAGAAAACACGAAGAGTTTTATTTTTTTTATTGAACGGCAATTTAAGGGGAGCCTTTCTAGCTTCCCCCAAATCTGTGAACCAATATGCTTTGGTTATAATATAGATTCAATATACACCTTTTTCTTATTCCAAATTACTATACATAACTGAATTAAAACAAAATAAAAAAATAATAAAGAAAATCAAATTTTTCTATACAGAAACGATATAATTTGAGCGATTTTTATCGTACAAATAGTTTTACTGAATACATTAACGAAGAAATTCATGAATATAATAATAAACTGTTACTTTAGAGGGAATAAAAATTCTTTATTACTTTTTGGTTTTGAGTACTACGGAATAAAAATTATTCTATCGAAATTATTGAAAATTTGAACTAATATCCTTTCGGATTTTTTCTATTAAAAAATCCAAAAATGATTATCTTCTAATATTTTTTTCAGATAAAATAAGAGTAAACATTCTCATATATTGACAAATTAAAATGAACATCTAACAACAAAAGATTGACGCGATTTACGCGTAAATCTGCTGGATTTAATGCATAAAATTTAAGAGAAAAGCGCTGTGATATGAAAGAATAAGACAACGTAGACGACAATGACGACGATGACGAAAGAAAGAAAATAATACGAAAAATTACATTTATTCAAATTGATTTACGTGCACACGGCACTTTACATTTGTATAAAGATACATGGAGCTAACAGAAAACATTTATCACATCAACCGAAAAACCTATAGATATTTTTATAATTACACGTGTAAGTGAATGGCACTATATGCATCTTGCACTTATTTTGAGAGCATACAATTGAGAAGTGCACTGCACACGTTTTATGCGAAATGTTCCGTTCAATGCAAGCGAAATTTGAATTTAATTTTACGCTCAATACACAAAAAACATGAATAAAGAGACCGTTTTATTTATATACGCCATATAAAAATGTATTTATCAATTTAACGACAAATAAAACCAAAAACACCAACGAAATGGAAATAAACCAAAGAATGGTTGAAAATAGACCAGAGTAAATTTGCACAAACATATGCAATGAAAACAGAACAACATCTACAAAACACTATTCTCAAATTTGATATGGGAAATAATATTCAAAATGGGAACATAACTTACAATTTTTGCTCATTTGTTGTAATGCATGAAGCGATAAATTTCATATTAAAATATCTAATTCACAAAAATAAAAATGTTTTCATGAAATTCATTCATATTTTTGGATTTTTTTTGTTTTAAATTATTAATCTATCGATGAATAAAATTTTTATTAAAACATTGAACCAATTATTCACACTTAACTGTATTTATATGAGAATATTTGAATAAATGTTAGTCAATGGATTCTATGTAAGCAGCTGTAACGTAAATATTAAAATCGTAGTCCGAATAATTATAGAGATTTAAAATTTGAAACTTAATATGCAGAGAATTAACCAAATCTTACTGAAGTGGTGACAACTTAAAATTGCATGGTTATAAAAGATTTTCTCATAATTTATAAAAAATCATATTCGGTTAACCTTTAAGAAACTCAATAAATGTGAAAAAAAAAAAATAAAAAACCTATGGAATATGAAGGGTGGCATACAAATGATGCAAAATATATGTAATATTTAAATGGCTTATGATAAAATAGTTGCAATGAATGAAAGGAAATGACACGTAAACAGGTGCAAAATACAAAATTACATAAACGTAAAATATGGAATCTAAAATTATCACATTTTGCACTAATGTATTTGCAAAGAACTTTTTAATTAAGAACTTTTTCATATAATTGCTAATTATCCAGAATAAGAAATGATTGATTTTAAATTCATACAATCGTCATTTAGTGATTTCATCAAATCACAATTTTTGGAATTTGCAAATATTTCAGCAAAGCTTTCTTATTGAATGATATTTATTGATTGTATCAAATCGGCCAGATAAATAAGATAAATTTTGATCATTTTGTTTATAACATCAAATTATGTTAGTGAGATGTGAGCAATTTTCTTCATTCAATCAAAAACCAAGCCCAACGACGATATAAAGTAAACAAAAATGCTGATCGACGCCATAATTGAAATGACATCACTTGTAAAATGCAAATTAAAAAAAAAAAAAAAAAATCTAACAATTTTTTGACATAAAATGTGAATTGATAGATTGTATTTAAACTTTATTCGAATTACTTGTGAGCATGCCATTTCTATCATTTCAATTTGATAGTATAATATTATTATAATATAATAATTTGTAACTGTAAAGATTATCTGTAATGAATAATTTGCCGTTAGGTTTTTCTTTCTTTAGATGTACAATTTGACATGTTGTATTCGGAGAGGTTTGTTTTTTTTTTCGCTTAATAATTAAATATGCTTCTCATTATTTGGGCTTGGTTAGCCATCAAATGAAATTAATAGATGCATTCAAAATTTTGGCTAAGATTCATATTTTTTTTTTTTTTTTTTTTTTTTTCAATTTGGAAGGAAAATGTAGTAGCTGTTGAAAAATTGTAGAAATTCTTTCAATATTACAAATCAAATGTGCCAGAGGAAACAAAAAGCGTCTTATCTGAATTGAAATCACTCTATTCATGATTTTTAATTGATAATCCATTTGTTTCCGTTTCACAGTACATATAATAAATATGCATACTAAAAATTATTCTCTAAACTTTATAGTTCAAACCTTAGAGAGATGAGATGAAATAAAAGTTTTAATTTAATCATAATATGTCGAATAGAATCATTTCAGCAACATCATTTTATAAAACGAAAAATTTAAATAAAATCACAAAGATACACATTTGATGAATAATGATTTGAAAAAAAAAAAAAAAAAAACAGAATCTGTGTGAATAAAAAAAAATTAAAATGAGGATTGAAAATGAAATGAGTTGTGTTCAAAGACATTTCATCAGAGCGCCGGTTGAAGATTTTCTAAATTAACTGTGAATCGCATTTTTTATTTTTTTTTTTTTCCAAAACCAAAAATGGCTTTTTATAAATAATTTAAGAAACAAAAACAAAAACAAGGATGTTTTGATGTCATTGAAATCAATACTATATAACTGTGTATAGGCTAGAATACAAAAATAAAATATTTCCGTGCATATTGATAAACATCAAAGAATAAATTCGCTTGGATTTAGAAATAGTAAATTTTGCACATTTTATTATGCACATATTCGTTTAAATTTGCCTCATTGTGTGTCTTGACACACACACAAATATTATTTGGTTGATATCTATTGGCATATTGTGAGATGATTTAATATCAATAATTTGATGAATGAAATCCAATTTACGAATTAAGTTGCAAGTAAAAGAATGTATTGAAATCGGGTCAACAAAGATAATCGAGCGGCAATATTTTAATGAAGATATAGTTTTTAGCAGTAGAATTAGTCAAGTTTTTATACATTTTTGTTTTGTTTCTTATTATATGTGTGATGACCAGAAAGATATGCATAAGCAATTTTTTTTTTTTTTTTTTTTTTTGCATTTTGCCATTGAATTGTGTCTAGTCGTGTAGCGAACATTTTGATTGACATACGAAATAAGTGACGCTGACGCAGATGATGGCGTATGATTGGGTGTCTCTTCGGATCTTTTCTTTTACATTTCTATAAATTACCTTAAGGGCGAGGCATATATTATATCATTACACTGATTTTATACACATACAATCAAGTAGATTTTTTTTGTTCATCGTTGTTTTTGTTTTTGGTTTTGTTTGTTTGTTTTTTTTTTTTTTTTTTTTAAATAGTAGCAAACCAAATGAAGCCTACAATGAGATTGGTTGCCGAATCGAATTTGAGTAAGAGAGAAAATACCGAAAATTTTTAAATGCCAAACATTCACTCGTGCACGTATAAATAAAAAATACTTGTGTTGGCTCCGCCCTCTCATTCTACGGTCGATCGCAATACATTGCAATGTACGCTTAGAGGGCAGAGGCACAAACTTCGATGATATCCGATGATACAATCATGACGATTATATATGTTTTTTTTTTCCCCCCTTTTTGTAAATATATTCACAATTCCGATGAATAACAAAAAAAAAAAACCATTCGAAATTTACAGCAATGCCAATGATAACGTTTTACTCGTGCGTACAATTTTATATGCAATGATCAAATACAGGGTATATGACAAGAGCAGAAATTATGAATTTATGATTATGATTTTTGCAATATATTCCATTGAATCATATTGTTTTTTTAAAGAAAATGCACAACAAACGTATGATCATAAAAAGCGGAAATATATGTTCTTTGGCATGAAAAAAAAAAAAAATGTATGTCTCTCTGGAGATTGCATCAATGTTATTCACAATTATTGCCGCCTTATGCATTGAAAGATGAGGCTTTTGCTCATAAAATGACATTCAAACGAAGAAAACCAACAATCGAAAGACATCAAGACATTGTGTGAGTTCTATTCAACACATGCTTGATTGTTTTACATTAGATCACCCATGCACACACAACGCATATTATGAGCACTAATTCGAATATAAGTGAATAAATATTGTGTATGAGAAAATGAAAAGAAACAGATTTTGTATATAATATTATAAGATTCGAAACGAATTAACCGAAGCCGAGCCGTGCCGTACCGATCCGAGCCAAAACCAGCAATCAAACACACCAATACACCAACACACTTTTGTGGGCAAGAACGATCTGTTGAAAACGATGATTGTGTGTTGGCCTGTGTGTGACTTTGCTTTCGGATTCTGTGTTGTTGTCTTTTTTCTTTCTTATATTTCTGGTGTGAATATTGGTTTCGTGTTGAATGTATTTGTAATTGCAACCAACCAACTAATGCGGCATCGTTCTAGTTCCTCTTTGAACTTTTGAATGAGATTCGGATAAGTGAAAATAGTATACAGATGACCCATGAGCAGCTTAGTACTCAATGAAGTTCAAATGCGTCAGCATATATGAGATTTGTTGTGTTTTTGTCGAGAATTGTGTGTGTAAATATTTTTTTTTTTTTTTTTTTTTTTTGTCGATTTTTCTGTTTTGTGAATTTGCAAGAAAGATCGAAAAATTGGCGGACGCGCACAATAGGCAGACAGAATATTATACATATAATAATCATCACGGTATGAAAAAATAAAAAAAAATAAAACGTAAAACCGCGAGAAAAGATCGAAAGTGTAAAGAAAGAGAAAAAGAAAGAGAAAGAGAAAGAGAAAGAGAGAGAGAGTTTACCCATTACAAGATTATCGCGGCTCAGCGGTTTTTGACGTTCGAAATATAACGGATCGATTTTACGAGAGTGTACATTAAAAGTTACATTTTAACGATGACCTATAGTGACAAGAAGTAATCAGTTTATCATTTTTTTTTTCTCTCTCTGTGTTCAAGTAGATACATGCTATTTCAATCGAATGGAACGCACAATTTTTTGGTTCATCAGAGATTAATTACAATTGATAACGATTAGCAACGAAATACGACCAGACAAACATCAACAAAAACAAGAATCGAAGAAAGAAGAAAAAAAAAAATAAAATATATATTGTTTTCTTTTTATTATCAATTTGAATTAAAATATAATATAAATAATTTGCGACATTTTAATGTTTTACATGTGAATTTATTACAACAACAATTTGAATTTATTAAAAAAAAAAAAAAAAAAGAAATATTTATACACATATAATGGATCATAATGAATTTAACACCTATTTTTGGGAAATCCGTGAAGTGTGATCTATGTGATTGAAACAAATTTAATGGATATTAATAAATAGACAGAAAAAAGAAAAATACCATCGCTTGATTACTTCAATTATTTGCGATCAAATTTACTTGAAAATCTAAACGATCGAGGAAAACCGTAGTGAGTGAAAACAAAAGGAATTTAGCCGAACAAGAAAAAAAAAAAAAAATATGGATTTGGGTTAGTATTTAATCATTAAAATTTATATAAAATTATTTTGATGGTTATAAAAACTATCAAGTGAAAATTCCGAGCAAAATACAGGAATTTTGCTTTTCCATTTCAATTTAATGAAAAGCTGTGATCAACAATTGCAGTAAATTCGAATAAACATTATCTCAATGAAAAATTATTTTGCATTGCAAAATATTCGGATTGAAACAATTTTTTTTTGTTTTGTTTTCATTTTCATATTAAAAAATTTGAATATCGTGATTGTATGAATTGAATTCATTCAATTTAATTCATCACAATGAATTAAATTTTGTTTAATAACACTGTGTATAAATTGTGTCAAAAAAAATGTTAAAGCTCTATTAAATCAAAAGAATTGATGTTTTATTGAAAATTGGTTTACCAATTTTACACAAAAACCTTATAGTTTTTTTTTTACTCTTCTTGATTGTTGCTTTCCTTTAAAAAATAAATTAACTAAATAACAATGACATGAAATTCATGTAGATTAGTTGTCTTCTTTTATGATAATTGACCGAATTAATGTACAAATAAAATAGTTGTTGAAGTGAAATTTATCAATAGAAATTTATTGAAAATTACTAAAACACGGTTTCGTTGATCAGCGATTAGATCATTCTCCATAAATATTACTGTTTATAAACAAGTGTGTGCAGTCAATGGAAGAATTAAGTTTCACATAAATTCGATTTGTCAATTGGATCTTATGTTTGATAAATAATGAAATTAGTGTATCGATAAACCGCTATCTTATTTCAGTTTTATTTCATCATCTGATTTAGTTCTCAAGTCTATTGTTCATGTAAAAATAATAATAATAAATTTCTTTAAAAATAGAAAGAGCTAAACACTATTCAGAGGAGAATAATAAACAAACTGAGCGGGGAAAAACACTAACTATTAAATGATCATCTATATTTGTGTTTAATTATGATCTTTTTTGTTTCGTATCATTTTATAAATATCAAACAATGATTTACTGCTCATTAAGATAAATTGAATTTAACACGTGATGTGTTAAAATGTATAAGTATAAGATTGAAGACAAAATGAAAAGATGAGCCTTAAAATAAGAATCAAAAGGTGTTAGGTAAATCAATTGCATTGATTACAAGAAGTGGAGATGATATCACTCAAATAACATTTTGAAATTGATCAATCGATGCGACACCAAAAGAGACAAAGAAAAAAAGGAACATATTCTTGAAATGATTTTCTCCACAAATTATTCAAGGATGTAGGCAGTCTGTGTGCGGTAAGCACGTACAATGTATTTTTTTTTTTTTTTGAACAATTTACATAAGTACTTTTGGTAGAATGTGTTAAGTAAAAGACACAGATTTAGAAAGCAAAGAAAAAAAAAAGTTCATGTTAATTTACTAATTTTAATAGAGATAAAGATAGAGAGAGAGAGAGAGAGAGAGAGAGAGAGAGAGAGAGAGAGAGAGAGAGAGAGAGAGAGAGAGAGAGAGAGAGGGTAGTAAGAAGAGCCGTCCGAAACGTGGCCACACTCGAATGTAAATAGTGAGCATAATAATTATTAATTTACATTACCTCTTAATGGCATTTGAACAGTTAGACTTCAGGTTATAAGTAGCTCTATTTGAACTTTTAAATGAGCAAATATAAATATGGTAAATATCATAAAGTATAAGGTAGTGTGTTTACGAAATGATATCTTCAAATGCATTAAAACACAACACATTTGGGAGTGTTCATGTAATGTGTTTATACGATAAATCGACACCCGCCACACAAAATATAGACGTATCCTTCTTTTCTCTGCTTCTGCCTTTCTTTTATCGACTATTTTTCCCTATCTATAACATTAGCTTCTTCTTTTGTTGTTGTTGTTGTTGTTGTTGTTATTATTATTATTGTGAAGACTCTTATGATGTGTACACAGCAACTAGCGCGCATTTGTTTTCCATTATCCCCCGTGTGGGCTGGCGTCAACAATTTTTCTTGACCAACAAATGTTATATGACACAGATAGTTCATCATCAATTTCAATCGGTTTTTATCGATGAGCTGAAATGTGCAATGCATATTCATGTTTGCATTATTATAGATCTCATACATAGTAAGAGAAAAAAAAAGAACAAAACCAAAATAAATTTTACTTGCTCCTTCCTCTCTTAGTCTAAAATAAATGGCAAAACTTACAAACAAAAAAAAGAAGAAGAAGAAACATTTAAAATGAGTATTTATTATGCCTTCATTGTACTGAAGAATAAGATTATTATTATAAAACAAACAAATAAACATACAAATGAATCAGGTATTCCAGTGTCAGCATCGTAACACATCTTCCATAAAGGGATTTTAAAAAGCGGTAGCGATTTATGTTTGTTAAAAGTTTGTTAGCATTTATAAGGCGAATGAGCATGAAAAACACTAACAAAAAAGGTTGATATTTGTTTGGGCTCACCACGCATCATACTCAAACATTCAGCATCATTGATATTCGATGATAATCAACACGTTGCCATACTAATTCATGACAATATGGTCTCTTTCTTTCTTTCTATCTCTTTCACACTTTCACTCTCTCCCTCTTTCTCACTCTCTCTCTCTCTCTCTCTCTCTCATTCTATCTCACTCTCTCTTTCTCTCTCTTTCTCTCTCTTACTTTCTGTCTGTCTGTCTGTCTCTTCATTTATTGATTTCCTGCGCTTTTTCAATATCTTTGGAATAGTTTATTTGACAATCATCGCTTTTAAGCATGAAGACAGATCGGCGAAGAAGTTATTAATTGCGGCCACTTCTCTTCGGATAGCTATTGTTTGACAGTCCGATTTTTAGTCTCTTTTTCGGCAATTTATTAATAATTGTGTTTTCACTTTTGCAAATAAAGGATGAAAAACGTTTTTTTTTTCACCGTTTTTTATTTCTCGTTTGACAATAAAGAAACGAAATGAAAATGGGAAATATTGAGTAAAAAACGCAGACATTTTTACGAGAAATGCAAAACCAAAGCACATTAACGGGAATTCTTAATGACAAATGATACAATTTTATATCCGGAAACAGTGTCGCAAGATGTTCACAAAGACAGTTCCATTTCCCGTCGCAAAAAAAAAGGGCAACCTTCATTTCTACAGAATATACACCACATATGACAATTTTTGTTGACCGAAAATTGCGGCTCATCTTAAAACAATGATTGCACTACATTTTTCATAAAATCCATAAACAAACGATGTATTTTTTTTTTTTTTTTTTTTTTTGATTATGATTTTTGAGTTGATTATTAGCTCAAACCAATCGAAAGATGATGATGAAAATAAATAGTTTATGAGAATGAAAGAAAAGAGCGATGAGGAAATGAAATGTTTTTATAGTTTATTATAGCAAATCTTCAGCAAATGGAATGTATTGTGTACATTGTTGTTTATTTCCTATGCAAATATTGACATTTTGTTTGCTAGACATATTTTTTTGTCGTGTATTCTTTTGATTTTCTCTGTTTCCATTAAACACAACATATTGTATTTAAGTCGGACTCCCGGGCCTCAAGTGTGTACGTGTCAATAAAAATTAGTGATGCTAGTATGCTTACATGCTACCGCAGATGAAAGTGTTTTTTGCGGCATGCGATGTAAGTAAGAAAGTAGTTAAACTCTTAACTTTATATAGTAGATATTGGTTATTTTACCTTATGCATCAAACACCAACTTAAAAACAAACTAGAGATTTTTAAAGAATTTTTTGTGGTAACTGCAATTCATAGGCGAAAATTATTAAACTTTTACCAAACTACTTGATACAATCGTATCATTCATAATTATTTCGAAAATGAATAAAAATTATCTAGAAATTGATGAATTAGAAATGCAATAAAGATTTAATCGAAAAATTACTTCATTTTCATTGATCAATATGCATTGTGCACTTAAAGTTTTTCAAATTGATTAAATTTTAAATTAGTTTATTATGCATTATACATCAACTTTAAACTAAAATGGTGTTCTCCCCATTTTCCAATTTCGCTGATGTTCGAACCGAGGGAATAATATAATTCACTATGATCAATGTACACTCGTAATTTCTTACAAAATATTCAAAAAGGAAGTCGGGGACAAAAAATTTCATCTTTAAATGAATAAAATTTTATTACCGTCGGATTTACAATTTGTGTAAAACCAAAGATATTCTAAATCAGATTTAAATGATAGAATGTGTCAATGTGACAATGATCGTCAATGAAAAGTGAACTTTACAGTTGTACAAATTAGCGTTTGTATATTAATCGCGATCGATTGATTATCAGAAATTCCATGCCATGCACTGAAAACAAAAACAAACTAGTCAAAGTCAATGAGGCAATAAGAAAAAAAAAAAAAAAAAAAAAAAAATGAACATAGACGATACGAAATTCATTTGAAATCTGAGACCAATTCCTTATCATCTCTCAAACTGACACATTTCATAAAATTAAATAAATGTTACTCATTCGTATTGACGATAATACATGCTTTCTGTTGTTATTTTTGTTTAAAAACATTCAGTTTCATCCAGTAGTTTTGTTTTTTTATGATTTGACTTGTGCTTGGAATGATGCACCTTTTGCTGCACTAAAGAAAGAAACAAAACATTACATTATCAATGGCTATAAAATTGATTTGAAAGCACACAGGGCATGATTGGTTTTATTGAAATGCGATTGCCCCCATTCATCAACCCCATAAGATGAGAGTTAGAGCGTGATATATATACGTGTGATGTGTGTTTCTTTTTTTTTTTTTTTTTGTAATTTTTAAATGCTTAGGCAACAATAATCTTCGCAGCAATATATCGAATTATCATTGAATTTTTGTCTGAATTTAAAATTAATGTTAAAATTAATAGTTTTTAAAACAAATTGTTCATACCAGTGTGCGCTGTTTTGATTGTTTTTTTTTTTCTTCTGTTTTTTATTTTAGATTCTCAGTCTCAGCAATACGGTGAAGTAAATCAATTGGGTGGCGTATTTGTAAACGGACGACCGCTACCAAATCAAACGCGACTACGCATTGTTGAATTGGCTCGTTTAGGAATTCGTCCATGTGATATATCACGACAGTTACGTGTCAGTCATGGTTGTGTATCAAAAATACTTGCAAGATACCATGAAACCGGTTCCATTTTACCGGGCGCAATTGGTGGTTCAAAACCGCGTGTTACAACACCAAAAGTTGTTAGTTATATTCGTGAATTGAAGCAAAAGGATCCGGGCATATTTGCGTGGGAAATACGCGATCGATTATTAACGGAAGGTGTTTGTGATAAAAATAATGTACCAAGTGTTAGTTCAATATCACGAATATTACGCAATAAATTGGGAACGGTGAATCATTCAAGTCATACCACCAATCATCATTCACATTTATATAGTTCAATCTATTCATCATATCCATATACAACATTAAAAACAACAACGACCGCATGTAACAGTCCATCACCACCACAATCATCATCCGTACCAAATGCATATTGTTGGCCATCATCACATTCAGTTAATGATATTTTAGCCAGTGTTCATCATCCAGCTGCATTATTATGTGGCACGTGTCCAACCATTTTGCAAACCGTACCAACGACCACTCAACATCAAATACCGTCGGCTGTTGTCGCTACAGATCCAATACAATCAACACAACAAGTCTCTTATAATACTTATCATCATATGTATATGCAAAACAATAGCATACCATTGCATCATGGACATGGTAATCTCAAAACACCTAGCAATATATAAATTTGTATTTGTTCAAGCGATTTGACCAAATCGATAATACACTCAATTTGCAAACGAAAAACACACACACACACACATCTACAGGAAAACGTAAGAAAACGTTAAAAAAAAAAATAAAATAAATCATTCATTCATTCATTCATTCATTCAATTTAGTTTACATGCTTTTGTTTCTTTGATTGAAAGTGAAATTGTTAAAAAATTTTAATAATTTTGTCGTTTTTAATCGCAAACAATTATGTAACAAATGAAAAGCTTTTGTATTATCTCGATCCGTAATCGACAGATTTGTAAGTTTACCAAATGGAAAAAAAGATAAATATTTAGTATTTGATTTCAATTTTACCATATAAATCAGATATATATATATATATACATGTATATGTAAGCATTTCACATTATTCTTTTATTTAACAAATCGTTTTCGTTTGAGAAATTGTGCAACTTATTGTATTTTTGAAAAATTCATATGATTAAATGCAAACATTCGACCAACATTCAAGTGACAAAATAGCAAATGACAGTGCACAAAATGTAAAACAAATAATGAAGTTGAGCAAAATCATGTGTTCGATTTACCTGAAAGAAATCCAATTTAGTGTATATTTTTATAACTGCGACTAGTGTTTTAGTTTAAAAAAAGAAGAGAAGCAAATCAACAAAAAAACATCATTAAATTCTTAAAACGGATTCTTTTAAGAGTCATCGAGAATGATTTTATGGTCGTACATTTTGCCAAATCAGAGATTTTATATGTGTGAAAGTCTATATAGAATTATTGCAATCATTTTGATGCATTTTATACAAAATGGTTGACACTTCAGGTCAAAGATCCAATACATGTTGCTCATTTTATATTAAAAAAAAAAACAATCAAGACTTGCTAATGGATTATATCGTCACGCACATGTGACAAATGCCTTGATTCCGTACAAAAAAAACAGAGCAAAAAATCTTCTTTGCCGAAAAATTTGATGAAGAAAAAAACTTTTTTTTTTTTTTTTTTTTTTTTAAATTAAATGTTATGCTTTCTATATCCGTCAACCACATGAAGTAATGATTTCGATAAAAAATTTATGTGAAACGACTTCAAAATAAACATTTCGCGAAGAAACATAGGTTCCATTGAATTATAAACACTTCTGCACAAAAATCAATTAATAGAATTTTCATCATTACGATTCAATCAATCGGCAATTTTTGAACAAAATCGATCCATTCAACGGAGTATGATGTGAAGGTAAACACTAGATTCCAAACCAATTCATTATATCAGACAGCATTTGTCCAAAAAGAATTTTGCTTGAATTGTCCGATTTGTCCGATTGATATCCTTAATTAGGAATTCATTACATAAAATACTTACTTACACTTTAATTAGAATTTTATTATTTAGATTTCCTGTCCTACAATATGAAATTAAACATCGTATTTTATTTACATGCTAGTCCATAAATTGACACGTTATAACAGGATGCTTTCCTAATAATTTTTGTACAAACGAATATAAACAATTAAAGTGAATAATTTTTGAGTGAATGCATTGATAAAAACAACAACAATAATTGTACTCTGATACAAAATCATGATCACACAGTGCAAAGAAACTATACAATCTTTAAAACAGTTTTAGTATTTAGTAAAGTTAACTTTTTGAAAAAGTATTATTTGAAGAGAAAAAAAAAAACAAGCCATTAGTATTTGTATTAGTTTGTTTTTCTTTTAAATTTTTTCATATCAAAAATTGGAAATAGTTGAAAATGACAATAAGTGGAATTAAAAATTTTTTAATACGTAAGTTTTATTTACATTAAGAACAATGCAACTGTTGTAATACCTTTAATGGATCACCTTCCCCCATTAATCAAAATAATTAATTTACTCTTAAGTAATTCGCATAGAATATGGTTTTGAAAATTATTTCTTTTTTTTTTTTATTTCTACCACAATGAAACTGCTCAGATAATGCATAATTAGTTTGTACAATAATCCAATCTATTTATTTAGGCAATAAGACAATTGATCAATAAAAACTCCTTGTTTGATATCAAATAGACGAGAATTATTTTGTTTTTTTTTTTTTATTATTTGGTTTTTTGTTTTATGCCCAACAAAAACCAAACTAAAAGTAATTAATATGAATTATAATCTATTTCGAAATCATTACTGGAAAGATAAATTTATTTAATGATAACATTTACCCAGCAGCGATCAAATGTAAGTGGAAAACTAAAAACGAAAAAAAAAAAAAAAAAAAATTATTCCCCGTTATGCGAAAAAAGAGGAAAAAAAAAGAGAAAAAGAAATTTCTTGCATCGTAATTTTAAGCCACAAAACTGTGTACACATTTTCATTAAATGCAAATACCGTAGTCACAAGATCACGCATGAAAAAGAAGACAAAATGAGCGTGATAAAATTTAGAAGCGAATTTATTAATGGATGTGCTTCTATGTCTGTATAGTATGAGCAAATCCATTTAAAACATTCAAGATTCGCTGGTAAGTTGTGTCTCGCTTCAAATATAGCTCTGGATCCTTTCGAGAGAAAAAACAAACAAAAACAAAAAAAAAAAAAAAAAAAAAAGATACAAAACAGTTAAATCAAATTGCCGGTTATGTGTTTTGTTTCTATTTCAGAGTGTACAGAAGAATATCCAAAAAGTATATAAAAATCGAAAATTTAAATCGAGTGCAATAGTCAGTTGTTGAATGCCTTCTCTTCTAAAAATGACTGACTTTTTGCCGAAGATATTTTTGTGTGTGTGTGTTTTTTTCGGAAAATTATCATTTTTATTTTATGAAAATAAATTTAAAAATGGAAATTACAATGTGTTGTATATTTTTTTATTCCCCTTTACATATATATTGTATTTGTAAAAATCTAGACGTCTAATTGTGGGTACATCATCATTCAAAAAATAGGATATCCCCTAGGTTAAATGAAGTGGGGATCTGTCATTAATATTAGGTTGCCGATATGCACATTTTATTTTACATACGAGCTCTGATTTTCCATTAATTTTACAAACTGAAAACTGTTCACCATGTTTGTCGAGTACTAAAGAGATTGCTATCATATTTTACAGTAAATATCTACACAATGCTGACATTGGTTCATTATGTGCATTTTACATTTTGCATTTAACATACAAATTGGCTGCTCTTCTATATATTGCAAACCATAAAAATGTTATAAATTAATCATGACGGCTAATATTCACCATTTTTTTTTTTTTTTTTAACGAAATATAAAAGCTTATGAAGAACACATCGAAAGAAAGAGAAAAAATCCAACGAAATGAATGGAAGAATAAACTGTGTGTTGTTGTTGTTGTTGTTGTTGTTTTGAAAATTATATTTGTTATTTCTTTTTGTCAACATACGCATTTCCATATCATTGATGCAAAAATTGTATTAAAAATAAAATGTGCGATGATTAGTATATCAGAATCCGCTGTAGAGCTGCAAAGAAATTCTTTTTCATTCGTAAAATGCTTGCATATAAAAGAAAATGTAGAAAAAAGATTGAAAATCAAAATACCAAAGAAATGTCGAAAATGCGACAAACACGTGTTTCACTTAAATGGATTTGTTGGTTGTTTTTATTTGGTTGAAATCATGCTTTGATTTAATTTGTAATATCTGTCTTTAACATTTCCTTACTCGATTTACTGTGTCAAAATATCTACATATGTTTTGCATACGAGTTAAATTGTGATTTCTTGTAAATGAATTAAAGGTAAAATACTAATGATATACAACACAATACAAAATGATAGTATAAATTTTTAATTTTGAAAATATTTGTCAATATATTTGCTACATACAATATAGATCTTCTACTCATTGAGGAATCTTTATTGTATGCATTTAATATATTAAATCAATGCATTCGACAGAAGAAGAAAAAAAAAATATGTGCTAATTTTGTATCATGATTTTCTCTGGCTAACATTGGATGTCATTGATGAGTAATTGGCAATTTTCGAAACAATTTTCCGTCAGCAAATTAATTTAACCAGAGATTTAACGATTTGCATGTCGCAATACTTTTACAATTTGTCAAATGACTGACTTTGTGAACATTTGAAGTTTTCCACTCAAAAGCTGTCTATCATTCTATATTTTTTCTTTCTCTCTCTCTCTCTCCCTCTTTTTCAGACGTTCTTTCATTTAAAAATATCAACCTAATACGATTGGTTCAATGGCATTCAATAGCTTGTTGAAAATGATCAATTTTTGAATTAATTTAAAATTACTTACACATTCAACCATTTGCGAATGATTTGTAAAACAATATTTTTTTCTTTCAATTTAATAATTGCTCTTCGAATTAAAATTCATGAATAGAATATCTTAATAATTAGAAAATAATTTTAATTGAAGTTGATATTTTCTACACGTTTAAAATTTGAGCGAATCCAAATGGTTGAAATAAGGTAATAAGATCCTTTCATTAGGTGAAATAATTGATGCTTGATGTATTTTCTTGACAGTTTTCAAAATTGAAAAATGAGATTGGTTATAGCATAACTAAAAAATGTAAATGATACAAATCTCTTTGACTTTTTTTTTTTCTCAAACAATACTGTGAAATATATGATCTGATGCCGTTCTATTTCTTAGGTTGCCATTCACAGCCCTCTCATTTTTATTTGATTGTGTATATATAACATGCAGTCATTTTGTTTAGTTTTAAATATCCGTTTATCCAAAGTGCGACTTGTTCATAATTTGTGAAACGTCGGTAATCGAATGAAACAAAATACAAATACAAATACACATATGTACATAATATTGATACAAAGAATAAGTGCATAAGCTTTGATTTCAACTTTCTCTACATTCCTTATCAACGCATTTATTTTTTACTTATGCTAATTCAATTTTAAAGGCCAGTAATTTTAAAGAAAGTAAAATGTTACAGTTTTACGAGGGGTTGAACAGCATAAAATGATTTGTTTGATATTTAATTTAGTTCACATCATTATCGATATGATTAACTGAAGAAATGAACAAAAACAAAAACAAACAAAATATAAATTTATAACAATTAGAAATCGTCAAGCCCCTGAAATTGAGAGTAACGTAATCGATATATACAAATATGGGTCAACTGGGTTGTAAGAATTTAGTTGAAAAAAAAAAAAAAACATTGTACATTTATATGGTGCTAAAATAAAATTTTCCGAGTTTACATTTCAAAATAAACATTAGATAAAACAAGTAGAAAAGCGAAATAAATAAAACTCAAAACATTATTGGAGAAAAATGTAAATTGGCTACTGTAACAATCATCAATTGAAAATAAACATTCGACATAAATTAAATAGAATTTTGCATCACTTTATTATGATGACAATTTAATTACCATAACGATTTAAATATGCTTTCAAAACAAAGATAGATTCAGAAAAATAAAATTTGATTTCGGTAATTTAGTGTTTCGTGGTTTCGAACTCACATAGTATTTTTCTTTACTGAATTCAAAACGAAATATAGAACATGAATATATGTTTCAAGTACAAATCGGTCGGTGTTATCGTGGTCGATTTACATGTTTTTATGTGTTTCTTCAATAGAACGTGACTAATCTCATAACAAACCAAACACATTGAATTGCAAAAAAAAAAAAAAAATATAATTTACGACTGCCACCGGATATTTACCTATGCTTGAGCCTATTCAATCAATAGAAATAGCTACATTGCAAGCAAAAAAAAAAAAAAAAAAAAAAAATACAATATTAAGTGAGCGAAACAAATATGTTTAATACAGAAATTACTTCTTAATTCATTAGTAAAGCCTCAATGGAAATAGCTCTCAGTTTAGTCTGTGCTATGTGTTTTATTCATTACTACTACCGTTTACATTTACATCCTCTATCGCCTTTTGTAAAAACATCATACGATTTAAGTGAAATAATGTAACAAATTTGAAAAAAAAAAAAAAAAAAAATAAGAAAACATTTGTAGAAATAAGAAAAGTGTTTAAAGAACGCAACCAAGTTTGTAGATTATGCATCACATGGACAATTTCGAAAAGGATAGTTTGTCTCAAATTTCTCTTATTACAATTTGCTACCAAATAGATTAAATGATCATGCACATGAAAGAAGCAACGAAAGGGAACCATGTGTGAATATTTGAGAGACGAAAGACAAGAGGCACAAGGTCACCACAAATCAAAGCTGTATTTTCCCAAATAAAATCCATTGCAGCATGACGATTTTGAGCCTTTATTTTGCAATACAATGCGCGCGCCTCATTGCATCGAAACAAAAATTTCAAAGATCAGATGGCTTACAAGATGTTAATCTCCAATAAAGCCAACCAATTTATCATATATCTAAAAATCGAATAAAATTCACCAAATGAGGCCCGCTCATATGGATTCATAAAGAATTCGAATTGAGCATAGAAAATTAGGATAAAATACACACACACACACACACGCAAAGAGAGAGAGAGAGAGAGAGAGAGAGAGAGAGAGAGAGAGCGAGAAAGAAAATTAGAGCGAGGAAGAAGAAATGATGAGATGAAATGAAATGAAAAGAAACAAAACAAAACAAAACAAATACAATTTATTTATTTTATGATCGCAATCTTAATATTTTCAAAGGAAACACTTTTTTCTACACCGAAAATGTTATTTATTAGTTACGCAATGTGACACTAGGAATCATGAAGACGGAACCGCCAACCAGAGTACCAAAACAAATTGAAGCGAATTTACTGCTTTGTCAATTTTCGAAATATGGAAATTAGTTCACGAACACACACATGTGTGTAAAATTGCCCTTTGTCGGCAATCTTTATTTTTTTTTTTTTTCGTTTTTTTTTTTCTTTTTTTGGTATGTTTTTTCTCGCTTCTCTTTCTGTCATATGCTCACTCACTTTCATGTCTACCAAGATTTTTATTTATTTGGGCCTTTTTTCGGTGTTCTCCCTCAAAATTTCTTTTTTGACTTTATTATGTCGCTTATATTTTACTTTATGTTTAGTAATACGAGCTGAAATCCTTAATAGTAACAATACTGGACGTTAAATATGAATTTTTGGTGGGTCATTGATTTTTTTTTTTTTTTCTTTTTTTTTGTAAATTTTTTCTCTTTCGTTCATCGACATAGATTTCAATGTGTACTTTTAATGATTTTTTGGGTGTATACACACAAAGTTCAAACGATGATTGTAGACGCGTTCCGTTTGTGACAGATTTGAAGTCAACGGTTCATGCAAATGACTCAGCTTCCAATTAAATTTCATCGTCTCAAAATGTTCAAAAGAAAAATGACATTCTGACATGTAATTACCGAACAAATTTGTTCCGTTTAATTATTTTGATTTTTGTTTTAGTTTGTTTTGTTTCTTTCAAGATATTCGTCGTTCATCGATAATGTATTTTAAACATTTATTCATGTATCTAATGCAATGTGTGAACACAAACAAACACAAACCAAAATGTAGCTCGTGCAAATATTTTGTGGTTGTTGGAAGAATTTTTTTTTTTTTTTTACAATCTTTTCATCCATTAGTCAGTGTTATATTATTACAGAATATATATGAACCCTATAAACCATATTAAAAATCCAAAAAATTTTCAATTAGATATGAATAAATGAACAGTGAATGATGTTCAAGCGAGTATAGTTGTGATTAGCTCTTTATGATTAGTAGAAATTAGTATGAATATTTTGTCGTGATTCCCAATTTCAATTACATAAATGTGAAAGTGTTTTTACTACGTTGAAGATGTAAAAAAAAAAAAAATTCTCTGAATTGATGTTATGTTCTCGTGAGAAAAATCAAAGAAATCAATCATAGAATTATTTTCTATTCTTATGTCATGATTATTTTAGAGAATTGTTTTTTTGTTCAAATCAATTCAGGAGTTACTTATAATAAGTGTGCAGAAATTAGAATTGATATATTCAAATTCAATTCTAATTTGAAAAAGTAGTTTTTTTTTTTTTCAAATTCACATCCAAATATTTTTTCCCACAATAATATGTTAGGTATGTGGTCGTAATATGTTAGCTCTTGATGCATTTTCTTTAATTCATTTGATTAATTATATTCCTAATAATTATTGCAATATAAAAAAAAAAACTAAAACATCTTCCAAATTGTTTCTTTTTTTATGGAAAACTGATGAAAGATGCTCATAATGAATGCATCTCAATGTGATTTAAATGCGTATTCTGACTTTGACATGTTTATAATGTCAAAATGTGTACTAAAACTGGTTGTACTAAAACATATAAATCCGTAAAAACCAAACAATATGACAGATGTATTCAAAGATGGAAACCATTCCAAATTGAACAATCAACAAAATTATTCTAAATATTTCGTATCTCAATTAAGCAAAAATTAGAAATACAAAGAAATTGGTTCGGATTGGAATTTTTAAGTGTAAAATATATTCAAAATGATGTAAGTTAAGTGAAAATTGGTTAAATTGTTTTGATTCATTTTAATACTAGAAATTTGCGCGGTATATGCTTGTTTACAATACAAACTAGGGCATTGTTGGAATTTAAGTGGAAAACATTGTTTTAAGTAATGAGTTTTGTTTTTGTTTTGTTTTCTTTTTTTTTTTGGGGCGGTTTTCGTACATTTTATATAGGATGCCCAGACGTGGTGGCAAACGTATTCGTATGGACGATCCGGTTCCTATGGAATATGAAGAGGACATGTATCGTGGTGGGGCTGGGTATGTTTAAAAAATTTATTCATAAAACTGTACACACAATTAAAATAATGATTGCATTTGATTTCAAAGTGGTAGCAGTGATCATTTAAATGAAAGTTATTCTGATCAAGGGGAAGGGGAATCACCAGTTAAGGGTGGACGAATGACAAGATTAAGAGCTAGAGGTGGTATAAGAGATAGACCGCCAATTATTGATGATGATGACGATGAAATATTTCATGCAGCTCCACCACCATTGCAATCAACTCGAAAACGAAAAGTTGGTGCTGGAAGAAAACCGATTGTTGAGAAAGTTGTCGAACGTGTTGGTATGTGTAAATTTATTAGTGTTAAATTCAATATTATCTACATTATTGTTTAAATTTTCAAAGAGAAAACAATCGTGGAAAAACCAACAGTTGTTCATCATGAACGTCGAGATCGAGATCGAGATCAAGAACGTGATGTTACTGAAGATGAAAATAGTTTATACTACATAATTCGAAATTCAAAATCGGCAATAGCGGTAAAGATTCCAAAAAAAAAAAAATACTTTGAACCATTTTGTGTTTTCTTTTCTTAAAGAAGATAAAAGTAACATTGAGATAAAACCAATTTTATTTTAAACCAATATTTTAAAATGCTAGAGTATTGTTGACGAATGGATTGAAAGCTACAAACAAGATCGGGACCATGCATTGATGGTATTGATGCAGTTCTTTATCAATGCCAGTGGTTGTAAAGGTCGAATTACACCCGAAATATCATTTATGGAACATACGGTTATTATTCGTAAAATGACGGAAGAGTTTGATGAAGTGAGTTTGAAATTGTTATGAAATCATTTTTGTTGATGTAATTTTCAATCAAAATCCATGATATTTCAAAGTTTTAATAACAAAAAATTACTCGTAATGTTTTTTTTCTACTATTATGTTAAAAGGAAAGTGGTGAATATCCATTAATAATGCCGGGCCAACAATGGAAAAAGTTTAAAGTAAACTTCTGTGACGTTGTACAAACACTTGTGAAACAATGTCAATATTCAATAATATTTGATCAATTCCTAATGGATCATTTAATTTCATTACTAACCGGATTATCGGATTCCCAAGTACGAGCATTTCGACATACTGCCACATTGGCTGCCATGAAACTTATGACAGCATTGGTTGATGTAGCACTTTTGGTGTCGGTCAATTTTGATAATGCGGCTCGCCAATATGAGAGTGAACGATTAAAAACACGTGACAAACGAGCCAACGATCGACTAGAATCATTGTTAACCAAACGAACTGAATTGGAAGAGAATATGGAAGAAATCAAAAATATGCTAACGTACATGTTTAAATCGGTATTTGTTCATCGATATAGAGATACATTACCGGAAATACGAGGAATTTGTATGAGTGAAATTGGCGTTTGGATGATCAAATTTCCGGTCAATTTTCTTGATGATTCCTATCTTAAATATATTGGTTGGACACTTCACGATAAGGTATTTCATTTGAAATAATATTTCTAACATAGAAATTGATATGAATGCATTTTGCGAAAAAAATTTAGGTTGGTGATGTTCGTTTGCGTTGCTTACAAGCCCTATTACCACTATACGCATCAGAAGATCTAAAAGGTAAATTGGAATTGTTCACATCAAAATTCAAGGATCGTATTGTTGCAATGACATTGGATAAAGAATTCGAAGTTGCTGTTATTGCAGTTAAGCTCGTAATTAGTATTCTAAAGTAAGACATAAATAAAAAAATGTTTAATATCATCATTATAACAGAATTATTAACAATTACTTGTGATTGTTCGTTCAAAATATTTTAGAATCCATCCAGACATATTAACAGATAAAGATTGTGAAATCGTTTATGAATTAGTATATTCATCACATCGTGGTGTCGCTCAAGCGGCAGCTGAATTTCTAAATGTTCGATTATTTCATTTGGAAGAAGATTCCATGGACATTGTTAAGACAAAACGCGGTAAAAAGCGATTACCAAATACACCATTGATTCGGGATTTGGTACAATTTTTTATTGAATCGGAATTACATGAACACGGCGCATATTTGGTTGATTCATTTATTGATAATAATCCAATGGTGAAAGATTGGGAATGTATGACTGATTTACTAATTGAAGAACCAGGACCAAATGAAGAACAATTAGACAATAAACAAGAATCAACATTGATTGAAATAATGGTTAGCGCCTAAGGGCAAATCATCCTTTTTTGATATAAATATACCATTATGGCAATAAGAAAAAAGAAATAAGAAATATTCTCAATATTCTCAATATTTTCAAAATATTTACATTAATTAATTTAATTTTATTTTATTGTTTTCACTAGGTTAGCGCCGTACGACAATGTTCAACTGGTGAACCGCCAGTTGGTCGTGGAACTAGCCGAAAAATGGTACGAACACACAATACATACTTGACAATTTCACACAATGCATTGCTCATTTGTAATTTATTTTCAGACGCAAACGTCTAAAGAAGTGAAACAAGTGCAAGAAGACAAACAAAAGATGACCGAACATTTCATACAAACATTACCGACATTATTGCAACGATATGGTGCCGATGCTGAGAAATTAGCCAATTTAATGGCCATTCCACAATATTTTGATTTGGTTGTTTACACCAATTCAAGACAAGAAGCTGTAAGCAATTTTTTTTACAATTAATCGAAAATTTGTATTTCAGAGCATGCTGCCGGCAATTTATGTATAATCTAATCACAATATTTATTTATACATTTTTTAGAATTTGCAAGCATTCTTAGATAGAATGGGCAGCATCATGCTCATGCATAATGATCGAGATGTACTTGAAACATGCTCTAAAACATTAGAATTTTTATGCACTGATGGAAGTGGAATTTTCACAAAATGTGACATCGCTCGTTCAAATATTATTGATCAATGTGTCAATCGATATAGAGAAGCCATTGATGATTGGCGCAATTTAATTGCTGGCGAAGAAGTTCCAAATGAAGATGAAATTTTTAATATTATTGTGAGCTTAAAAAAAGTCTCTATTTTATATTCATGCCACAATTTAAATCCATGGGGCATTTTTGATTCATTGTATGAAGATCTTGATGAATGTCAAACACGAACAGCTGAAGGTTAGTTAAAATAAAAAATTCTACAATATTTATAGATCATTTATATTCATTAATTTAAATCTATATATAGGTAAAGCACTTCCGAATGAGGCATTGGTCTATTGTATCGAATCATGCTATTTTGCAATAACGTGGGGCTTACATTATTTGGAAAATACATGTGAACAACAAAATCAAGAAGAGGCTTCGATAATTTTACAACGTAATCTCTTCAAATTTATGAATGTATGTACTGATTTAGTGCGAACAAGCAAAGTCATTGAGATACAAGAAGCAGTAAGTAAATGCAATTAAACAATCTTATCATATTATAATCATATCAATATCATCATTACATTTTCTTAATTTGAAAATATCAAATTTATTGTTAATTTAGGCTTTCAAATCAATTTGCGATCTCTTGGTAATTTTTTCCGATGTACTGGCTTCAATAAATCCCGTTTACAAGAAGTTACATTTTGTTTCAACAGCCGAACAACAAGCTGTTTTGAATGGTTTTGTCCAACAATATGTATTTGCAACTCAAGAAGAAGGTTTTTGGTTAAATTTCATTATTATTGGAAATGCAAATATTTCAACAATTTCATATTTATTTATTTATTTATTTTTTCTGAATTTCAGAAAGTCACGATGAAACCCGCATTGAAGAATTGCACAAAAAACGAAACTACTTGGCCGCTTATTGCAAACTCATAGTTTATAATGTAATTCCAATCAAATCTGCTGCGGATATTTTCAAACATTATCTACGCGTAAGTGTTTTGAATGTTCGTTTTATTAAAAAAAAAAAAAAAAATTGTTTATAGAAATTTTTAAATGATTGATGCTTTTGCAGTGTTACAATGAATATGGGGACATTATAAAAGCGACAATGGGAAAAGCACGTGAAATTAACAAGATAAATTGCGCTCTTACAATGTGCATGAGTTTGATTACAACATACAAGGAAATACAAAAATCAAATGATTCCATTTACGTTTCGAAGAATTCACAAGCATTTACAGATCTCAAAGTATGTTAATTCGTTTTATTTGATTTTATCATTTTTCATTGAAATTCAATTATGAATGAAATTTGTTTTCGTAGGAATTGGCAAAACGATTTGCATTGTCATTTGGTTTGGATGCAGTAAAAAATCGAGAAGCAATCATTTCACTACATCGAGCCGGAATTTTGTTTGCTGTACAAAACAATAACGATGCTGTTGATGATCCGTCAGCACCACCACCATGTCTCTTATTCCTTGAAATTTTAAATGAATTCACAAATAAGCTATTAAAACAAGACAAAAAAGTTGTGTAAGTATTATATGAACATAAGATTTCAACCATATTAATTTAAAGGTGATAATTTTTTTTTTAAATTTCAAACAGATTGAATTTCTTGGATCGACGTATATCATCAGGCATTCCATCGAGTCGTGTTGAAGATTGGCAACCATTGCTTAACTATCGTAACTCTTTAATGCATGGCGAAACAGATCAAGTTCCAGTCACATCGAAGCGAGCATACACGAAGCGACGAAAAGAACAAGATGCCAACGAAGAATATGACGAAGAAAATGAAAATTCGGACGCTGATCCAGATTTTCGTGGATAAATATACGTTTAATTTAATAGATCAATTGAAAATTTCGCACAATTTTATGTGTTGATAGATGATATAATAAGTTTGATGTGCATCAAATTACAACTTTTCTGATAAGTCTGGAATGTCTCGTATTGAACCGTAAACTAGGCATAAAGTTATGCAAAATCCACATAGCCTGGAGCCAAAGTTAGCTTATTCATAAAAGACATTAAATTTTGAATTTTGTGTATTTTGATCTTAAAATAGTTACAGATTTGCAGAACATTTGTTACCATGCACAAAGACAAACTCGTATTGAAATTTTTCCGTGTCGAATTTTTTTTATTTCAAAAATATAGTGCACACAATTTCATAACTATATATTGTTTTTTTTAATTATAATGTAATTGGTTATATATCATGGGCTTAGATTGATGGAAATCTCTGAATTAATGAGTGAATTCCAACATGAGTAAATCAACTTGAGTTCCATTCCAAGCACAATCAGCGCCGTTTCCTGTTCGACTCGAAGATTGTGTGTGAAAAAGAAATTTTCATTTAACGATTATTCCAATATTGAATGTATCATTTGAATAGAATGAACGTTTTGCGTGTGTACACATAAACTGAATCATTCATTTATTATGATTATAATTATTTTTTTTTTAAATTGCACCATTTTTGATAATAGCATCAATTTGATGCTTAAGTTAGATTCATGATTTTCCAATATATTTGAGATGATGAGAAAAACAATTTTAGAATGGCATTTTTCTATTGAATTTTCTACATAACTATTTGATATACACACATACTAAAAGGAGAAGTGTTGCCCGATGTGTAGTATAGATATTCATACTGAGTTTGTGAAAATACATTTGTATTAGTACATTGTTCACAAGATTTTGACTCCAATTTGAGTTAGAGCTGTTCACGAACATGAATTGTTCGTGTTCGTTCGTGTTCGTTCGAGATTTAATCGAACACGAACGAACTCGAACAATATTTTCTTTATCTCGAACAACTCGAACCGAACACGAACGAACACGAACACAAAAAATTGGAACTTGAAGTGTTCGAATTTTGTTCGTAGTCCATTGCCACAAAATGAAGGCAAAAAACGCTTCACAACACAAAAAATCCAACGTTTGGTCACATCACCAAATATTTTAACTTCACCAGCCAATAATACAATACTGGTTGTACCACCACCAAAGTCAACATCTTGAGATTTAGCAATTATAAAGTTTATAATATAAACAGTGTTTTAGAAGCTGGGTGAACAATATCAACTGCTGCAAATAATCCCAGAAATTGCAGCAATTTATTCTTAATGAGAAAGCGTTAATGCGAAGTCGCTTTAGCAAAGAAATTCATGTTTCTTACGCCATCTCTACGAGTATGGTGTGAATTTAAATGAATATCAAACAAAATTGTGAAAGTTCATACAGTGGATTTTCATGCCGTGGGCAAATACATTAATGTACGACGGCATAAGTCTTACGACGTTACATTGCAAACGATCTCTATCATATATAAACTGAATTGCACATACACCATTACGAAATGCAAACGACAAATCGTATCTTTTTGTCGTTTCCGTTGGTATAGTCAGTATACATTGATAAATCGTATAGGTGTCAGTGTCTTGAAATCAAAGCTCTCCTGTTGTAAAAACATACAACAAAAGCCACATTGGTTAATGAGCATAATACTTTTATGTTGTGCATACAAAATGCAAGTCCGAGCAGGTTTTGTTACATGTGTTGAATGAATAGAAGTACAAAAATTGACAACAAACGCCATCTAACGGCCGATTGATCTGCTGAGTTGATTTGTTCGGTCGTTCAATTGATGTTTGAATTGCACGTTCATTTGAACTTTGAACGACCGAACAAATCAACTCAGCAAACCAATCGGCCGATAGATGGAATTAAAACCCGTCATATTCTAACAAAAACTGCTCGTGCAAGTCAATGAAATTGAGATTTAATCGAACACGAACGAACTCGAACAATATTGTTTTTATCTCGAACAACTCGAACCGAACACGAACATCGAAATAGGAATATTATCGAACTCGAACTGTCCGA
The DNA here is from genome assembly GCA_029041755.1 of Resseliella maxima. Lineage (NCBI taxonomy): Eukaryota > Metazoa > Arthropoda > Insecta > Diptera > Cecidomyiidae > Resseliella > Resseliella maxima. The sequence continues at coordinate 240,367 of JAQOWM010000955.1, read as the reverse complement.
GTTCGGTTCGTGAACAGCTCTAGTGTAAACATATATGTACAAAAAAAGTTAAATAAATCGATTAAAGGAACGACCATTGTGTGTTTTGCTTGTATTTGTGCTTTTGACACCTCCAATTTGAGTTAGCGCTGCAAAATTTCTGTTAATCAAAAGAAATATAAGGAGTTGTTAGCAAAGATTTGGTTGGATTATTGTAAAATGTATGTCGGCTATGTTGAGTAGACAATAAAACTGAATAATAAAGGTTTGACGTTGGAAATATTATAAAAAACTCACATAGCAAATTTCGTAGATCCTGTCGAATATCGTAATATTCATTCAGCACATCTTTCGTTTCATTTGCTTCTATTTCAGCCTCGTATAATGTAGTGTTTCTGACATCATTGATGTTATACTAGGGGGATTTAACTCTCACGAATGCGTACATTTTTACGAATTTTTCAAAAATTTTGCGAATGCGCTTATGGACATTTGCACAGTATTATCGAATGTTTACGAATTTATTATTGGAGCAAATGCATTCGTAAACATTCGCTAATACCGTGCAAATGTCCATAAGCGCATTCGCAAAATTCATGAAAAATTCGTCAAAATGTACGCATTCGTGGGAGTTGAATCCCCCTAGATGTTATATACGTCCGTGGCGTTATTCCTAGCAATGTTTGCTGCATTGATAAGATTTTCATGAAGAATTTCGAGTGCAGCAATTTCTCCACTTACTTTATCTATCAAATCAAGAACTACAATTACCCAAGCACAATTTACGCAGCTTATTTGACGTTGCTGTTCACGCTGTTTTGCATGGATAAAACATTTTATATGAAGTTGCGAAGCGCAGGCCTCGTTATTTCGCCTTCCCTCGCAAATAAAATCCAAAATCCTAATGTGTTCTCCACAGGAACAACCAATTGGTAGATTATTATTTGCCATTGTTTGGTTAATTGACTGATTTATGTTGTGATATGATAAGAGGTGATATGACAGTTAATGTTTAATTTTCATTTTTATATTTTAAAACTTTTCAAATGTCATTCATTCATAACATTTTTATCTCAAAGCGATAAATGGTGTAAATTCATCCGTTAAAAAACGGTGATAATGGAATGACAAAGAAAAATGATTTGATTAATTACATTTTTTTTCAATATCACGAATTCGTGTGAAAGCATGTTGAGATGATTTCAGAGATTTTTATTCAGATGTTTTTATGCAGTTTGAGAATAGCATTTTTATCGCTTTTTTTAGGTTTCGATTTATATCGATAATTTAAATTTGAATGAGAATATTTTGATATGAAGATCATCAAATGGACAAGATGAGTACAATGATCGATGTGTGATTTTCCCATGAATTTTTTTATCAAAAAACAATTTTGTTGATGTTTTCTCATCGTTTTCATTAGTATCATCCGGGCATATCATAATTATATTATTTGTTTAACATTTCATTGAAAGAATACTGCATCCGAGTGAAAAAAGTGATGACGGGCTCCAAATGAAAATATAAAGTTTTTCCTTTGTTTGTATGAATTCAATTTTTTCAATGGAATTTACAGTATCGAATGTTAAATAGCCCAACGCAAAATTCCGATGATCCAGATTAGAATCCAATCATCATCATCATTGAAATGTATTTCAACATGATTGAAAGACCACGTCGATAGAATAAATGCTGCATCTCCATTTATTTTGAGAAGTATGGCATTTATGGCGAATTGATGGAGTAAAGCTGGAGCGTTTAAATAATCAGCGATTCTAACAATTTTCAAAATTTGACCAGGCGTTAATGATGCTTGGTAATATTCATTCCCAATGCAGTTCAATATCATTTTAAAATCATTAATGTTAATATTTTTCAACACTATTTGATTTTCACTTACACATAAGTTGATCATTTCACGAAATAAAATAAATTCTTTCAATACATCAGTTGATACATTCAAAGTACCCTTTTATTATTATTATTCTGCACCATACAGCATTCCTTCGCCAAAGGTGGTTTATTAAAAATAAATAAATTAAAATTTACAATATAATAAATACAAATCAAATGATTCAGCATTTGCACCGATTAACAATCTATTGCCAATCCTAACGATCTCGTAACAAGTCACTGTGATTATTAACTGCAATACTGAATCGTACAAAGATATAGAGAACAGTGATCAAATTAACTGCCTCTTGAACAATTCATTCAATCTCTTTTTTATTACATTTGACCTGATATTGAAGTCTATTACAAATTGATCCAAAAGTGGTGTCTTTACATTATAATAATTGTTGAAAGTTTCAATCATAAAACTCAAAGGCATATATTTTTGATAGCCATGATTAACAGTGTCCTGAATACTCAAAAATCTAACATTTCTGACTAACCGGTAGGGAACTCTAAATTGAATCTTCTCTAAAAGTACATCCGAGTAAATTTCGCCCTTGATCAATTTTAGTATGAACATCACTTGAGCAACCTTCCTACGGTTATCCAGGGAAATCATTTGAAGTAACAGCAACCTATGCTCATATTTTAGAAGGTGATAGCCATTGTTCCATCTGAATCTCCCCAAAGCATAAAGCAAAAACTGTTTTTGAACAGATTCTATTCGTTTTATTTGTCCCAGATTGCGAGTATTCCAAACTTGTTAACCATATTCTAAAATTGGAATAACAAAACTAAAAAACAATTTTTTAATGGTATATGGGTCATTTAATTCTCTAGCAAAACGTTTGATCCAAGCAAGTCTTGATTTAGCTTTTGCTATCATGAACTAACAAGGATAATTGAAAATAAAATCACTCAACACCAGCATGGATTTATGAAGAAAAGGTCCACGACTACAAATTTAATGGAGTTCGTGCATTTTACACATGAGGCGATCCGCAAAGGATTACAGGTTGACTGCTTATACACGGATTTTTCAAAAGCATTCGATAAGGTTAACCATCGCAAACTCATGAATAAACTTAATGATTTCGGCATTCCATCAAATTTATTATGCTGGATTAAATATTATTTGTCTGAGCGTCGACAATTTGTGCGATATGGGAATGCCGATTCAAGTGATTTTTCTGTAAATTCTGGTGTACCACAAGGTAGCCATTTGGGACTGTTAAGCATTGAACGCACTCTCACCACGAGAACAATCAATCATGTTAATCAATAAATCAATATATACGTTTTAGTCTTTAGTATCACATCAAACGATTCGGTTGTTTCTCTTTGATTGTCTTTCAGCAAGCTAAAATGCGTAAGTGGGACCCACTCTGTTTTTAATTTTTATCAATGATATTATAGACGTAATGAATGGAAATGTATTTGTTTCTTTGTTTGCGGATGATTTGAAAATTGCATCAACAGTTGGATCTATTGAGGATGCCAAAAAGCTACAAATTGCAATCAACAAATTAAAACTTTGGTGTGATGAAAACGAGCTCCATCTAAACCTCGAAAAATGTGCCATTTTAACGATTAGCAATAAACAAAGGCCATTCCTCATTAAATACAATTATGGAACGTATGAATTTGGTCGAGTTGATGAATATAGAGACTTGGGTGTTATCATTGATAAAAGACTTAATATCAATCTACACATTAACAGTATAACATCAAAAGCTATATCTGCATTGGGTTTTGTGAAGAGATTTTGCTATGAAATCACAGATGTTCGCGTATTAAAATCTCTTTACTGTGGTTCAATCAATTCTTGAGTACTGTAGTGTTGTATGGCTACCATTTTATGACATTCACAAAAACAAACTTGAATCAATTTTGAAGCAGTTCAGCATGTTCGCCCTTCGAGAGTTTCCAAACGTAGGAAACAACTTCAAAATCCGCTCATACGATGAACGTCTATCGGAACTAAATATGCAATCACTACAACGTAGAAGAGTGAACTCAGCAATTATGTATTTTTATGATATGATAAATGACCTCAATCATTGCCCGGCAATGAAAAAAGAAATTGAATTGAATAATAATATTAGAAATTTAAGACGAGTGAATTTTGTTAATGTTGTTAACAAAAATTTCAAATTAGCACCAAATATTCCGATTACTCAAATCTGTAACTTCATAAACAAAATACCGAATTTATTCCAAAGTCAATTGTCACGTAATACCTTTAAAAATGCTTTAGTTTCATTAAGTGATAAACAATTCGATAACCATTGTGATGTTACCAATCATTGTTCAAATTTTAATATTAATTTATTGTATCATTAATATCATTATATGTTCCATTGCAGATGTGGTTTTAATGGTGATGAGATGATATATTATCATTGATGACTCAAACCTTTCTCCACCATTTACTTATTTATTTATTGAATCAATAAAGATACAGCCAGAACTTGGCGGTGATACACAAATAAAAAAAAATTCAATATGAGCTTTGAAATTAAGTTTCTCATCCAAAATCACACCAAGATCCTTAATTTGTTCGACTCTTTCAATTATTGAGTCATTAATGGTGTAATTGTGATCGATAACATCTCCAAAGCGATGGAATATCATCATTTTAGTCTTCTTAACATTTAATTTCATTTCTTTTTTAAACACATTTTTTCAAGTCGCACATCACAACAGATTGACAAAATTGCCAATGATTATATTTGATATAAAATCAACGTTTTGCTCTCAAAGCTAAGTGAAGTGAAAAAAATAAGTAAAATATGTGAAGTTGCAATTGCACTGAAGAAACGACTGAAAAAATCATGAAATACTGTGAAGATCACACACCAAACTCCGCTTCAGTGATACGTAAGCAGCGCCACTCTCATATGATAAAGATTGCTTACTCACAAACGCCTTAATGTAGGCAAATTATAAGAGCAAAAAAAAATAAAATGAGTTTTATGAGCCCGAATGTAGTAAAAAAACATTTGGCATGTGACCCGTGGTGAAGATTAAAGAAGCAAAATGCTACTTTGATTTTGTTTACCATTTTCATATTATTTTTTTCGTTGAGAAGTATTGTTCGGTGTGCTTCCGTTGCTAATAATAATCCTACCGTTAATAATCCTTTGTTTAATATTTTAAATGCATGAAGCAAAGAAAGAAATTTTTTCCACTATAAACAAGCAAATTCAAGGTGGTATTTCAGGTTAATAACTCGCTCACGCACTTTAACATCTTACAGAAATCTCTGAATTTTCTCAGAAATTGTTTGTTTACATTTTAAATGCTTAGTAGTTTTTTTTATCTATTGTTTACATTTCAACACACTCTCTATTTTCTCTAGGTGTTAAGTCTCCCTCCTCCTACGTTTAAAAATATAGCATACCAAACCGTCTGAAAAGCATTGCTAAAGCAGTGTCACCTTTTTTCTTATTCCTTTCACTTCAACTGCTTTTCAGATTGCTCACAGTCACATAAGATTAAATACAATACTTTTCCCATGTATACTTTTCATTCTCTCTCTTCCAAACACAGAACTGTCAAACAACTATTTCTCAAACTAGTTTTCACTCTCTTTTCTCTCTCTCTCTCTCTCTCTCTCTCTCTCTTTTTGGTTTATCATATTCTTTTTCTCTCAGATTCGTATCAACGGATTGAGTAATATAGAATGAAATTGTGAAATAAAGAATGAAATTGTATATTTTTAAAGTCATATGTGTGTGATCGAGCGTGAAATAAACAAAACATTCCATCAATAAAAGCAAAACTAAAATGCAAATCATGTCTGTGCATGTCGCTGATATTTTCTCTGTCTCTTCTTCATATAGTTAGATAGGTAAGAGAACAGAAACACTGTATTCATAGTCATAAAAACCAATTGTGTGTGCGTGTGTGTGTAATGAAATGTAATCAGTAGTAATCAAATGTAATGAATGTATGAATGTTAGAGTAATCATTTGAGTGGTGAGACGGAGAGAAAGAGAGTTATAGTATGTATGCAATCGAGCAAACGATTGAATGTGTGAACGAATGATATACGGCGTATGGGCTTCGCTCTTAGGATGATGCATGCGCTCGCACTGTTACCGCATGGGTGACGCAAGGAACATGCGGTTGACGCAAGAGTTGGGCCAGAACCCGCCTTTTCCTACTACTAACTTGCTCATCGCAAACCACACCATACTACACAAACGTTTACAAACGCATTGCTAAGCAGCTTGATGATTCTATGCACTAATATTGAGCATGCATATCGATAAACTGCGGTCGTTGTTTGGTTGCGTGCACAAATGATTTAAAATTTGATAACAGTGGCAACGATGGTTGTGTGCGGGTACGCAACTGTGTCCAATATAAATGAAATTCAGAATAGGAATTATTTGAGAACGCGAAAACTCAAAAAGTTAACTAATTAGTTATGCATTTGCGAAAGTTTGCACCAGAGACCATTCTACCCAAGTGAACGCAATAGGCTTTGCCGAAAGTCTATAGGCCTTCAGCTAGACTTTCAATATAATTCAAATGTAAGCGTTCGTTGCTATTCTTTCTTCTTCACAGTCAATATCATCTGCATGCGAATAAAACAAAAAGAAGAGAAGGGAGAATAGAAACGAACGTCTGCATAAGAATTATATTGAAAGTCTAGCTGAAGGCCTGTAGACTTTCGACAAAGTCTATTTCGTTCACTCGGGTACATGACCAATTCAAATGAAACGAAAATATTCATGAGATTTTTCTTTTTATTTTAATTTTTTTTTTCCTTTTTGGATTCTTGATTTTCCACATTGACTTTATGTGTCCTTTATTTTTGTAGCTTTTTTTATTGTTAAATATTACGTTCAACATGATTTACTGTATATGATACAAATTTCGATCGTATGTGTAAATACAATATTTGAATGTATGACGTTCAGGCAATGATTAAATGCGGCCCATGGTTACTTTCTGACGCGGAACCCTTTTAACGAGAGAAAAAAAAAATAGATTAATTGATATAAGGAGGTGAGAAAGAAGGAAAAAAACGAACAGAAAATCATTATCATCATCATCAATAAAATGGAGACAAATGACGTCATATACACAATTCATAATTTATATTTATTCATTTGAAATTTACCGTATGTGAATCACACGTCGTCTATCACTTGGATGAATTAAATCCAATGAATTATTCCATTTATATTCTTTTGAATCGTTTCGTCTCTTTTTACGGTCAACGTACGATATTGTTGTGCTCGCCGGAATCCAAAATAATGCTGTCAATAAAACGACTGACACTGAAAATACATTAGATAAATCGTATAATTAATTTTCATGTTGAATATTCTACGAAACAACATAGATTAAAACAACAATCATTTTAATAACTTACTGACGATATTGTCACGCATAAATTTCAATACTTTATTTATATTAATCTCTTCGATTATATCCCAAAAACGTTCAACCACATCTTGAATACTCTTTTCGCATACACCCTTTGAAATGTTTGAAATTGAAATGCGTGTAAATTGTTATGTTTGTGTGTGAATGTATTCGATTTTAATGAATTACAAATATAAAATTTATTTACAACTGTATAATGACAATTTATGCGAAATTCATTTACCTTGTTGCAAAATCCTTGAATACAAGGTGTGCCGTCGGATAAAATGTCAGGTGGTTCAACGGGAAAGCATGTTTCGTTGATGCTCATACGACAACATCGCTTACATGCATCCTGAATTATGTCACACATACAACTTTGTAAGCCCTGAGTTTCACAATATGGTATACATTTCCCTTGACGACATTGGCCACGCTCTTGGCATGTAGTACCTAAGGGGAAAAGAATGAAAGTAAATAAAAATAAATATTGTAAATATCCGGCAATATTGCATGTAGTACCATCGATCATTGGTGGTGATTTTGGGCATTCAGATTGGCCGCCAGAGCAACGAGCTTCCTGTTCGCATGTTGCATATTGTGCTTCACGACATTTAAAACCAACCGTCATATACTGGCAATTCTGGCAACATGGCGAATTTTTATCACTACATACGGCACCCTGACTTCGTCGCAATTTACAATTTTTATCACAACATGAATCATTGTCTTCGGTACCAAGCAATCCAGCATCGCACTGTTCATCGCCTTCGACTCGTAAATTACCTGCAACAATTTTTTTTTATGAAATTTTACATCCATTGCATGTTGCGATATATAATTTATTAAAACTAGTAGATATATTAAATATACTCTTGGTTTGGAATTAAGGAAAAACGAATGTGTAATTACCGCAAAATGATTCTTCTGGTTCGGAGAAGCAGCGACCCGATTTTGCTTGTAAAACTTTTCGTATGGATCTTAATGAGCATGGGGAAAATTTCTACGCAAAATGAATATACAACAGGTTGCAATGCATGTCGTGCATACACGATCGATTAATACGAAAATAATAAAAAGGCAATCAATGATTGAATTGGGAAAAAAAGAAATAAATTTGTTCACCTTATTGTTAACATCGTATCCACTAACTGAATATGTGTACATTAAATAACTACCACCTTGAGAAGCGCTTGGTGAACATTCTGGAATATCTGGATCATGTTCAGAACCCCAATTGTGTCCAAATTCATGCGCAGTGACTAAATCTGCTTCACGCGTTATAACACGTTGCCCGTAATGATTTCTTGAACTGCTTAAACCAGAATTTAGGTACAATGTATAACCATTTTTAAAATATTCTGGCGTACAAATGCCACCGACTGAATTACGTCGTGGTGATCCAACGTATGCTAAACCAAGGATGCCACCTTCAAATTTTAAATCCGTAAACAAATGAGCCAAGCAAAAATCTTTGTGACTATATTCACGTGAGAAAACTTCCAGTAAATTTCTCACATCCCATTTCTCTCGAACCATATTGTAATGGGCTTCGCCACCACGAACTCGAGTCGGTTCTGAATGAACGACTATTTTTTTTATCACAAAACCCATTCCACGGAATCCTTCTTGATCCTATCACACATAAATCAATTTGAAACGAAATGCAAAAAAAAAAGCCAAATTCACACCATTGTTGATTATTCATAAAATAAATTGAAAATTGTCTAAAATTTACCGCTCTATCCTGCCATACAGTGTCGTTATATATTTTATGTACACGATCTATTAAACTTATCTAAAAATATATATGTAGATTCATATATTATAAGCACGCACGTATAAATTGGACGAATTTTCGCATAAATCTTATTAATATTTCGAAACAATTTATAAGTTCCCTTTGAGTTGGAATTATCAAAAAACTTACAAGATAATTAATTGTTGTTTTCGTGTTTCCACTGCCCATTTCTTGGAAAAATCGATAATCAGCCACCAAAAGTAAGGGGCATCTCGTTTTTGTTGGCGTATATTCATATTGATCCGCTTGTCGTTTATGTCGATTGTGTTTTGAATATTTAAATAAATAGTCAGATAGCAAGCTCGTATTGTTTTTCATATTTATTAATGATGACACATCCAATTCATTGTCATTGACTTCTGCTTCTATTTTTTTTTTTTTTTTTTTTTTTTTTTGTATATCATTAAATAATTTAAATCTGATTAGTTCAATAACTTGATTATGAACGATTAACCGCATAAATAGCAGATATTTGAACAATTTTATACCTGCACCTTCCTTCACATATCCGCACACTTTTGGGAAATTGCTTGCTGTTGCATTTTCCATCCAGCTCAATTTCACATCAGATTGTTTATAGGCAATCATATGACGATCGGATAAGTGTGGTAAATGTCTCCATGATGGCTAAATCGATATATAAATAAATATGATATGACTAATTGTTAAAAAATTTGATTTATTTTATATGCTTACTTCAATGTGATACGTTTCATCCGGCAATACGATATTTGCTGTTATTATCTTATCATCTATGTGAGCTCGAACTGATGATTCTGATTCACCAAATACTCGACCACTATACAGACTTTCATGATCTACAATTTAATTCACAAAAAACAAAACAGAATCAAATGGAAATCCTTTAACATTTTTTCCAAACTTACCAAAATGCACAATTTTCTCCTTTCCATCGCCATCAACTGTATAAGCTTTAAAATTGCTATGTAAAACATCACGTTGTGGATGCAAAATAATGCGAAAATGCCGACCAAGTGCTTTAAATTCGACTTCTTTTATTACATTAAACGGGTGATTACTTTGTTTTGTGCCCCGTTTTACAATTTTATGAACAATATCATCGGCATGTATCGATTCATAATAATGCAAATTTCTACTTAATTCAGCTAAACAACATATGAAAAAAAAAAAACAAAAGGATTTTAGAATTGTATCAGTGATTGTTTTTTTTTTTTTTTTTTTTTTTTTATTTTTGGTTAAAATTCAGAAGTGATTTTGGTAATCTTACCTTTAAATGACGAGAGACATGCTGATATGAATACAAATGTGATGTAAATACAGTTGATAATTTTCATTGTTGTTAGTCAACTCTAAATTTTCGATTAAATTGATTTATCTTATTGTAACAAATTCTTTTTTTTTTTTTTTATTAAAAATCCTTATTGATAAAGGTATGCGATATATCGATTTTTCGTTTTGACTTCTCATACAATTTTATAATTTAAACATAGCTTAATGCATGCTTTCAATGAAACACTCAGTGTCTCATTATTTTTTCCTTTTTTTAACACATAATTTTTGTTTTTTTGTTTTTCAAATTACCACTATTACCGTTAAATATAGTGTACAATTAACTCAATACTTTCTTTGTGCAAATTATTTGGTTTTGATAAATTTATGCTGTTTGAGGAAAATATTTACGAAATTTGAAGTTTGTAAATTAATGGACATGCGCCATATGAGTCCGTTTCATCAGGATTAGTAAAAGAGAGATTGTCAACTGTTGAGGGAGCACGATTTTATCAGCCAACTTCTCCTCCTCTGTTTGTCAAACATTTGACATTTTGTCAATATTCCAATATTTTGTGTAAAAAAAAAAAAATCAACAAGAAACAACAAATAAATAAACTTCAATTTTTTTTCTTTTATTTCAAGTAAACAAATGGAAACCTAATGTATACATTTTGCAATGTTCTGTCCATTATAGTAAATATTTATTGAATTTTCAAAGTTACAAATTTGAAATTTTCTTAACAGAAAAATATTATTCATTCTATGCCAATCAAGCGTTTATAAAATGGATTAATTGGGCTTGGCGCCAAATTTGGTTTTAAAACACCTTTTGATGGTTTCTTAGCCGAATCATAAGGATGGGGTGATTGCTTCAATTGTCTTATATATTCAGTGACTTCTTGTGATTGATTCATTTTTAGTGCGATTTTGACCCGTTTATCAGCGGTAGTTGATGATGGTGTTGATTTGTCTACAAAAATATTCGGAGTCGAGGTTTTTGATTGTTCTAACTTCGAAGTGGACTTTACCTTTTTCTCTGACGATTTTGGTGATTTTGATGTTGTTTTCATTTGTTCCGGTGTTTTTACAATTGGTGTTGAATCTTCATCCATTTTGGTTGGTTTCTCTTTTATATTTTGTGATTTTTTCGGTGTAATAGCTATGTCATTGTTTAAATTGATACCATTCATTTTCGATTGATTGCTTTTTTTCGGTGTAATCGTATGCGAGACAATCGATTCAACGGTTTTTGTTACACGTGGAACGCCATTCAGCTGTTGCTTCTTTGATGGAATAAAATATTCCACTTCACCATCCTCCAATGGCTTTTCCCAATCAGAGTTTTTATGTTTTTTTGCATTTTTTGGTGACACAATTGCATTTGTCGTATTTTGCAAATCTTTTGTTTGTTGACCTTTTTCAGAATTTTCTTTCTTTTTAACTTTTTTCGGCTTTTTTTTTGCTGGCGTTATTAATGAATTTTCATCAGTTATAATATCTTCTTCTTTCCATACATTCGCTTCGTTCTTAATTTTTGCTACTTTATTTGATTTTAATTGAAATTCTTCATACAAATTCGGATCCGAAATGATTTTCTTTCGTTTTCGTTTGTTCATTTTCTTCAATTCACGTTGCTTTCCATATAATTCTTCTTCAAATTTAACTAATTCTTCAGCTTTTTCATCAATATCTGGAAGCTCTAATTCATCTCGTTTTACTTTTAGTTTTTGAATACCAATGGGAAAGACACCAGTGGCAAATTTTTTGTATGTTGTTACAATTCGATCAATGCATTTACGATTGCGAACACGTGTGAATTTTTTGTATTTTAAATCCTCAAGATGGTTTACAATTTCAAGTGGATCAAACTTAATTTCAGGCATAACAACATCAAGTCGACCAGCTCTTGGATCTAATATACTATGATTCTCATGTTGTTCTAAAAATAATTAATAAAAGAATATTTAGTTTTTTTTTTCTTTCTATTGCGAATTTTCTGGGAACATTTTTACCATCAACATCATCATTATCAGCATCACCGTCTGCATTTTCGCCGTTAAATTCATCACCATCGCTAATATTTTCATCATCCTCTTCACGAACCATTTCATTGATTGAATTGCCTGGGAAATTCATCTGTTTGAAAAATTTGTCAGTTGATTATTCATGATATTTTATTCAATTTATTGCAAACTTTATCTACAAACCGATTTCCATGCATCGAATTTTTCCTTATATTCTCGACCACTTTCACTTTGAAAGAGAAGATGATTGAATACCGATCGAACAACAAATTGAATAAGTTTATAATCATTTTGTGAGGCAACATAAAACATGAATGGTTTTAAAAGTTTTGTGATTGTTATCGCATTGATATCACCATTTGAAATTTTTGCCACTTCTTCGAAAAATAATTCGCTAAAATGCATAAATAAACCTCTTGGCACATGATATTCAGAGCCGAGCACAGATTTCATTAATGTTTGATTAAATTTCTCAATCACATCATCATTCCAATTATTATTTTGTATTACACGCAATATTTCACGTGAAACTTTACGAACTAACATCATAAATTTATCGATACGCCATTGATCGATTCCATTCCATTCATTTGCCATTGTTTTTAAAAATGTGGCAAAAAATTGAAGGCTTATTTCAAATTGATCAAAACAATGCACTAATCCAGCAATTTTATTGGCTAAATTTTCTTGTGGCAATGGTTTATCTGACATCCACATGCTATAAAATAATCCTTTCCAAATTCGTAGACAATCTTTATCCGTAAAAGCTGTTTAAAAAAATGAACAATCAAAATGAAATATTCAAAATGTTTTAACAAATATTTATATTGTATGCAATTTGAAGTGTAATATACCTTCAGTACAAGCAGCACGGTCCTTAAGCCAAATTGATAATTTATCGATATGTTTTTCTTTGAGTGCAACATCAAATGTATTGCCCGCCAACATTTTTGCAAATTTAATCTCTTGTGTTAATAAATTTACACGAAGATTATCATCTCCATCATTTTCGATTGGCTTCATTTTGTCCGGTTTTGATGTTTTTTTTTTCGTTTGGTAAATAACAAATTGCAACACAATTCAAATGAAAAATCCAAAAAAAAAAAAAAAAAGAGTGCTAGTATCAAGACCCGCAATGTATGAGCACTACAACACGTGTTGACTAAATATTGCCATTTAGTTGTTATTCTGAATTGTGTGATATTATAGAATTGTCAAATGGTGCCGCTTCAATTGATGATTTGTAAGTAGCGCCACCATACTGAAAATTGTTAAATTTCAAATGTCAAATGTATGTGAGTGTGTGATTTTTTTTTTTCAAATTTTTATGAATTATAAATTTCTATATGAGCGATAAGCAACTTTATCACAGCAAAATCTTTTTTTTATGCAATAATATATTTTCATCAATACTGTTACTTTGAAAATGGAGACAATTACCAAAGGTATATTCGTCAAAAAAAAAAAAAAAAAAAAAAAATTTGTTTTTCTTTTCATTCATTTAAAATGTTTACATTTCCATACATAGCCATACGAATTGCATTAATTCAATTGAAAATTGGAAAAAATAAATTGGAGAATATAAATCATGCGTGTAATATGATTCGTAAAACTGTTCAAAAGGATAAACCAAAAGTGATTGCCTTACCGGAGTGTTTTAATTCACCCTATGGAACGAAATATTTTAATGAATATGCTGAAAACATTCCGGATGGCGATACAAGTAAAGCATTATCAAATATTGCAAAAGAGCTCAGTGTTTATCTTATTGGTGGCACGATCCCTGAACGTGATAACAATGATAATAAACTATATAATACTTGTACAGTATGGTCTCCGTCTGGTGATTTAATTGCAAAATATCGTAAAGTATGATGATCTTTATTATTTATTATGATAACAAAAGACAGAATCACAAGATATTTCATTTTTTTTTTTTTCTTTTTATTTTCCCCATTAAGATACATTTGTTTGATATCGATGTTAAAGGTGGCATTCGTTTTAAAGAATCAGAAACATTATCAGCAGGAAATAAATTGGCATTTCTTAGTTTAGATGGTTTTAAAATTGGCATTGGCATTTGCTATGATATTCGATTTGAAGAATTGGCCCGAATTTATAGAAATAATGGTAAAATATTTCTTAAAAATTAGCAAATAAATCAATTTGCTTAAATTATTCAAATTTCAGACTGTGATATGTTAGTCTATCCGGCCGCTTTTAATATGACCACGGGTCCATTGCATTGGGAGCTATTGCAACGTGCCCGTGCCAATGATTTGCAATTATTTGTAGCAACAGTTTCACCAGGTAGTTTTACCATGTGATGGTTTTTTGTTGTTGTTTTTTTTTTTTGAAACATAACTTTTTTTTTTTTCATCTAAAAGCTCGGGACACTACATCCGAATATATCGCATGGGGCCATTCAATGATCGTTGATCCATGGGGTAAAATTATTGTTTCTGCTCAAGAAGACGAAGAAATCGTTATTGCTGATCTTGGTATTGAACAATTTGCATTTCTGCCATTAATTTCAGTTAATCGATTTCAACATTTTATTCTGAAATCTTTTTTTACAGATACCACCCTTGTGCAAAAAGTGAGAGAGCAAATTCCAATATCAAAACAACGTCGTTTAGATTTATATAAGACATTATAGTTCTTGGATTGCAAATCAAATATTTATCATCATAATTTTGATTAGAAATTATTTTCATTTTTTTTTTTTTTGTCTAATGAAATTGAAAAATCAGCTGAGTATGTGATTTTAATGAAATTTCGAGTTAATAGGGAGGAGCAAAGAGAAGCGACGTGGTGCTATTCCATCATAACGTTTGGGTCTTCAATTTTCTAAAATTTACATTTTATTGAAAGAAAAATTATAATGAGAATGAAGATTGCATATTTATTGCAGCATATTGAAATGAAAAATGAATAAAAAAAACAAAGTTTAAAATCGAAATTTATTGAATCTTCTTGCTTATTCAAATAAAACACAACGATCCTATACGATATATTTTGTTAACTAACTATTTTTCCTTAATATACCCTGCCGTGCAAAAGTTTGGATACAACACGTCTTTTTCATATAAATTGACGTTTTTTGTTGCTCAAAAATTATATGAAGATGTAATTTTTTTCTTTCAACTTCTATAGAAGAATTTTAGTTCTAACTAAAATCTTCATTTTCTTCTCAGAATAGAAATCTGTACCATGACTCCTTTATGGACTTTTTCGGCCATATACCTGGAAATACCGAAAAATGGCCATTTTTATATGTAAATTTAATCGAACATTTTTCTGACTTTTTAAAGTTCTTAAAGGAGTCACGATACAGATTTCTATTCTGAGAAGAAAATGAAGATTACAATTAAAACTACAATAAAATTCTTCTATAGAAATTGAAAGAAAAAAATTACATCTTCATATACTTTTTGACCAACAAAAAACGTCAATTTATATGAAAAAGACGTGTTGTATCCAAACTTTTGCACGGCACTGTACAATAAAACAAATGAATTGCTTACAAAATTACAAAATTTGTTGTTGGATAAATTCTAGACTACTGCATTCACTTTACTTCTAGCGCTTATTTTGAAAAGTTATTTTGAAAAGTAACTTTGAAAATCCACTGTGTATGTACGGTGACACGCATAAATCACGCAAACAACGTTACAAACCGTAATGTTGAATCGTGTATTGGTACGGTATGCTGTGGTTCTCGTGCGGGATAACGTTGTTTGCATGATGTGTTTGTGCTACCGTGTACACACACAGTGGATTTTCAAAGTAACTTTTCAAAGTAAGCGCTAGAAGTAAAGTGAATGCAGTAGTCTAGTAAATTCCATTAGAGACTTCATCTCTTTTTCTGAACTTCTAGTTTTAATAAAGCTATTTCTTTGTTTTTCCTTTTTTCAACATCAGATTTCCTTTTTTCAAAATCAGCTAAGTATATTTCATATTCAATATTAGCTAAGCGTTTTTCATATTCAATATCAGCTAAGCGTTTTTCATATTCGATATCAGCTAAGCGTTTTTCATATTCAATATCAGCTAAGCGTTTTTCATATTCAATATCAGCTAAGCGTTTTTCATATTCAATATCAGCTTTTTTTTTTTTTTTTTTTCATATCCTACTTTTTTCATATTCAATATCACTAAGCGTTTTTCATATTCAATATTACTAAGCGTTTTTTAAGTTCGATATTAACTAAACGTTTTTGATTTTTGTACTCGACGATGATCATATGTTTTCTTAATTCCAATTCGATAACTTCGTTATTTTTACAATGATCAAACACATTTACTTTAACTGGCAATGCTTCTGAAGATGTTGATGATATTTCTTCGTCTTGAACGTGACCAGACACATAACTGCTGTGGTCTGTTTGTACACCATCTTGCTCAATTGCTTTGAGTAATAAATCAATGCCGGATACTGGCTGAGATTGATCTATGACAAGAGTTGGCACGTCGTCATTCGAAGAAAACGCCATTTGATTTGCTATTTCACTTTCTATTTCATTCGAAATTTCCACAGTCACCTGATTATTTTCCTTGTTTTCTGGAGCTGTCGTTTGAGTTAAGTAAGATTCATCTTCAGTTGTCCCACCATTTCTTGGATCACATTTATGACAGCTTATTGGTGGTTCCACAGATTGATTCCTTCTACTTTGCTTGGTTATGATGTCGTCCGTTACTGTTCTGTCAGCTATTTCCTAAATTTTTATCAAATAATCAGTCACACTGTGTCATATTAAAGCTATGGATAATATACCTCTAAATTTTCATTTCCCATATTGATGGAAGATGTTGATATGGCTGAATGGGGTAAAGTATTTGATTCAGATGAAGTGGAGACACACATTTCCATTGAAACATCTTTATTTTGTTCCATACAGTGAAATGCTCCGTTTTCATCATAATCTGTTTCATGATGTGGTGGAAGTTTCGGCACTTTTGGTTCAGTATAAGCTGTATCAAATTCTCGACGTTTTCTTGTTTTTCTATTTTCAATATTTTTGTTTGTTTCCATTTTAAGTTTAATGTTTTTCTTAAACTATTGTGACACACTATACTTTTTTATTGAATGTCAATACTTGTCAAATGTCGCTTTCACCCGTGTACACTAGACAAATTAAGTGTATCTGTCAATATGACATTTTTACAGCGAAATCAAACTTTTTATTCAATCCCGCCAAAATATCAAAAACTAATAATTTCAATAGATTAATTAATATACTATTTATCAATATTTAAATCTGTTCCTGTGTCATCATCTTCACTTTACCAGCCATCTAACGTAACGCCAGCATGTAATCAATTTGAAATTTCCCAAAGTCGTTTGAATAGAATGTCCGGAGACCTGTGATTATCCCAAGCTGATCAAATTATACTTATTCAACACTTCAAAGCCGTTAATATTTTGGCTCCTAGAGTTAAAATATACGATGCTCGTGGCCGACAACGCGAGTTCATGAAATTTTTTGTACGAAACAATGGGAATACATTTGCATATTGCAAAGATATTCATAGACTGATGCTGGCAATGTTTGAGGAATATCAATATGATCCAAACAATTGGCGTTTATTCATAGATTCATCGAAAAAAAGTTTAAAGACGATTCTTCTTTGTACGGATAACACACAAAGCTCTGTACCAATTGAAATCAGTACTGTGACAATTGTGAACTATAAATCTATGAAGAGAATTAACCTTGGAATTAAGATACGAAGAATATTTATGGAAAATATGTGCCGATTTGAAAGTAGTTTCAATACTTTGTGGGCTTCAAACAGGCTCCACAACATATATGCAGTGCCTTATAAAATGATACTTGCCATCGGATAGATAGCATAGAAACGATATATCCATCCGATATTAGCAAGCGTATTCGAGCGGCATTGTGAATCACGTTCAGTATATTCATGTGTATATGTGCTATCTTTGTCAATGGAATTCACGATATAAGGATGGAAATCAATATCTCAAACGAGATTGATCAGGCAGAGCAGCGCCTATAGTCGGTCACCAAAACATTAAGAATGTCGCAATGATTATAGATGTAACGAAAATATTGTCACCACTGTTACACATAAAATTAGGCTTAAGGCTATATTTCCTAGGGCCCGATTGCAATCGTCGCCGACAGTTTTCAAATCGGAGAATTTTAAAAGAAATAAATGGCAAAATCGTCGGCCAATTTTTTAAATTGGCCATGATCGTGTGAAAGAATCGGTGACAATTGCAATCGGGCCCTAGGAAATAGAGCCTTTAGTGAAAAATATCATCAAAACATTGATGAAACGACAACATATTCGAGCATATTCTCAACTGAAGAACATTTTTCCTCGTTTAAGTGAGGCAAAAATCAAAGAAGGTAGATATTTTCGAAACCACAACAAGTGTTATTATGAAAATTCATGAGATTGCCGTTAAAAATCGACTCAATAGTTGATCCATTCCTGTCGAATACACAACATGGATTCAAGCCTGGCCGATCTGTCACAATAAATTGAATGAAAATTTTTTAGATTGAATTGAAATGTTCATTGAAAATAACATGTGTGTGAAATTTGATTTATTTTATTTTATTTTTATTTTTTTAAATTTGAAAGGAATTCATTGCTTTGGCTAATTTTGGTTTGTATTTAGACAATAATACAAAAATTGAATATATTTTGCTATATACAGAGCTGTTTTTGAATCTCTGCATTGTATAGTATTCCGTTCGGCTTCATTAATATAAATCATTTGGTTGTCTTCTTCGGATTTCGAACGATTTTCCGTTGATTGCACATGTGTTTTTGATAAATACTGCAAAATTCGTTTTCGATGAAACTGAAATAAGAATTGAAAGAATAATGTGTTTGATTTTATTTATTTTTTTTTTTTTTTTTCATTTTCCCTAAAACACACACACACGCACAATTTTATTAATTATTTTCGAAAAAATTTTACCTGTTGGTTTTCATCATCAATTTTATTGCCCAAAATGAGACGCGTATTATCATTTCGATCAATAATAGCTTTTGTTCTTGAAATCGGCAATACGGTTGCCAATTCATTGTCACAATCAAGAATTAATAATATTAATTTCGTTGTTATCGCAACAGTGACATCTTTTTCTTGTACAGTAGCAAAAGTCACCGTTAACACTGAATCATTTGAATCAATTTTTGATAAAATTTTCCATGCAACTTTGGTCAAACACATTACAGCATAACATTCATTTGTTGTGGTAATTTCTCTTGGTATTGGCATTGCATTAAAACCAACCGTATGTAAAACACCTTGTCCAGTTAATGCTAATAATTCAGCGGCACCACTGATTGGTTTTGTTACAACACCAATTATACCTTTACCAAGTCCAGTAAATACTTCAACCGATGATTTTGCTTCGAGTGCATGTCTAGCAATGCCACCAACAGCCCCCAATAAATTAATACCAAAACCAGTTAAACCTTGACTCAATCCATGTGTTATTGATAATGGTTTTATTCGTCGAATTGCTTCAGTTCGTTCTAAATGTTCGTCATCTAATGTTAAGCGATCAAGATTTCGGGCCACCGATGCCGCCAATTTTGTTACCGAATTTACAGTACCAGCGGTAATATTTTTTATAAGAGATGCTGAACCATATGTAATTCCCAATAAAACACCCCATGGACCACGCATTAAACCTTGTACTGGCATTGATACAAAATCCCATAAGCCCGTCGAAACAGATCTTGCCAAACCAGATGGACTGCAAATTCGAATAATAATTGTAATTGATTTTAATCAAAATGTTTATAAAAAAATTATCGAGTGATTATTTAGTACCTTCCAAGAATTTCAAGAGAACCAACAACCCATCCGGCTCCAAAAATTGCATCCGATACATAATGCATTCCGATATTATAACCAAGTCGCATTGTTGTTGTGTAAATATTTTTGTATTCAAATTGCGCAAAATGCAATGGACTGTGATCCAATGCAATGTACATTCTGTAAATAAACATTTAAACGAATTTATTCAAACGTTTGTTTTTTCCTTTATTTTTAACTTACCTAATGCATGTATGAACAGATAATAAAATGCTGAGTGGTTTAATGCAAAGCCGATTTAAACGTACGGGCTCTGAGAACAATGATAAAATTTGTTCACTGATTATTTTTGGTATGATTACTTCACCAGCATTCAATTCAATGCGATCATTTACATCCGGTACATAAACAACGTTCGATGGTAAATTTTCAATGGCAAAATCCAATAAAGCAGCAATAAATTTGTCTTCAATATAAACGCGCAATGGTTGAATACTGCAAATGATCTCTTTTGCACTGAATTCAGATTCTTCTAATTGAATAACAAAATGACCAACATGATTCTCAAAAAATTGGTCTCGCATCAATGGAAGCGAAAATGATGTTGGCATTGTGGTTGATCGTTCCTGTGTATTTAAGCCAATTTTATTTTCATCACTTACTTCGATGCCATTTTTATTTCGATTGTTTAATTTTAAATCATTTTGACTGCATAAAATGACTGGAAAATCATATTTGCCCGTTGAATATAAATTATTGTCAATTTGAATATTTCCAAAACCAAATTCAAATCTTCTTTCCTTGAAAAAAAAAAAAAAAAAAAATAACGGAAAATATCCGTAAGAAAAAAAAATACAAATTGCAAAAAATATTCTTGATATTTACCTCTTTAACGTAGCAAACAATGAAATCATCGAAAAATATTGAGGCTATATTGTTCTTTTTGTTTAATCTACTTTTATCTTCATCGTACAAAATTAAATTGACCTCTTTGAAGAAAATATTTGCAATAAAATTATGAATCATCATTTTTGAATTAAAATTCTCTTTGCGAACACTTTGTAATTTAGTTTTGCAATTACTTTCATTCGTTAAACCTTTTCCAATGAAATCGTTATTCAAATTAGTATTTGGACTGCTCAATTTAGTGTGAACTACTTTAACATTGAACTCTTTTTTCTGTTAAAAAAAAAAAAAAACAAAACAAACAAAAACATTATTCAGAAATTCCACTTGGAAATTTTGGGGGGAAAAAAATCAATTCACTTACAAAATCAATATGTTCCAATAGTATTTTTACAGTCTTATTCACACTATATGATGTTAATTTAATATCACCATAATGTGGCAATGCTAAGTATTTTTCATCACGTTTGTTTGTTTCAACTGGAATTGACCATTGAATAATGTCATTACTATTTTTGCATCCAAAGATTAAATGAATATTGGCATTATGTTTGTCAGGAAAACGTTCATCAACTGATGGTGGCGTAAAATTCATGCGACCATATGCTGGTATTGTGCAACACCATTGAAAATTCTCATCATGAATTGATTTTTTTGGCTTAAGACTTTTTGAAAAATCCGTAAAATCAGCTTCAGCAACATATATCACAATGTTTGTTTGATTATCAATTTCGATAAATGGGAATCGATCCTCATAAATTGATATGTATAATTGATCATTATGCTGGTTAACTGATGCCGCCAAAGGAATCTGAAAAAGAAGATAAAAAAATAGAAACAATTTGGTTTAAATATTATTACAAAAAATGTGTCTCTTTCCAAGGCACCGATTCTGATGGATACCGTTTTTTTCAATTACAATCGGTATGGAAAATCAGAATCACAGCGCTTCGGAAAAAAAAAATACTTTGAAAAAAATAATATTTACATTTGTTTCGTTGCTTAGAATACCAAATGAAGTACGAAGAATTGGTTTATTTATTAAAATTGGTGCTGAAAAGTTATTCAAATTGTCATCACAACCAATAACAATATAGAAGTTTAAATCCTTCATATTATTTATCGTTTTATATGTTTTTTGGGTAATATCACAAAATATTGTGCAGCCACAGCCTTTGAATCTATGATAAATATGATTAATTTTTTTTTTTTAGTTAATAAATAATATTCTTTCAATATTTTTGATCATAATTTATTACTTACGTATTGTCTAAACTTTGATCATTATTTATAATATCCAATAAATTTGATTTTTCCATAAGTAAGCTTATAACATCATCGTATGCAAGCTTTTCATTTCGATAAATACAAAATGCATGAAATTTGAGTTTATACTTTGAAAAATTGCAAATCACAAATTGCGATTGAAGTGAAATTATTTTGATGTTATTTTCATTGATAGAACTCAAACAAATTTTGGCAAAATGATTGTTTGTTATTTTTTCAGCTAAAATTATGGAACCTGAATCTGGTAAAAAGTAGGATGTTTGACGAGATAAATGTTTTTCATCGGTCAATCGAATTTTTGGCATTGTAATCCATTCATTTAGACACTGAAATTTTATATAGAATCCCGTCTACATGTGGTAAAGAAATAACCAGAAAAAAAAAACGTTCAAATTTCAATCATTTTCAAATTGCAAAATTTCAACAATTACCGTAAGTGTCATTGGTATAATAATGTAATTCGATTGTACACAGCATTCTTTTTCACTCGTTGGTTCCAAAATAAAAATGTCAAAGCCCAAATTGTTAATCAATAAACAAGACGGTGTAACATTGAGTTCCATTGCACAGGAAAGACTTTGACTTGCGGCAAATTTACAAATCGGTATTGCTGATATGTCAAGTGATGTTTTACGATCAATATTTAACTAAAAAATTTAAAAAATCAAAAAGAAAATTTGAAATTGGAAATGTTTTTAGAAAAAAAAAAAAAGTCAAATTTATCTACCTCTTTTTCATAACGACATGGCCACTTCAAATCATTTACTTTGTCCAACTCTTTGATAATATCATCAATAGTCTTAAAATGCATTGGTATTGCGAAGAAAGTTCGTTTATCAATATTTTTGTACGTCAAAACTAAATCTTTGAATTCTTTACATTCAAGACTGAAATTTGAAAAGAAAAAAAATAAAATAAAATAAATTAATTTTTTTGTATTTAAAATTTATAATTTATAGTTGTGCAATATAATAAATACAGCATGGAATTTACCAAAAAAACAAACTTACCCAATGCACAATGAAAATTCATGCTCTGTATCGAATGTGCCAGCGATTTGTAAATCATTGCGTGCGCCTCTACCATCTACGGTGTATGTTTTATTGAATTGCTTATCGAGAATATTGAAATGCATTGGCATCAATGATCGTACCGTAAAAAATGGCCACAACACAATCAGAATACGTTTCGCTTGTAATTGGCCTGATATACGTTCACCAATATATTCCGTATGTATTCTCACCGAAAATGTTGCATATTTTTGATCTGATTTTAATGGTACTACAATTGTACAAATATAAATGATTTAATTAATTCCATACTATTGATAAATCATTGAATTTTAATTTACCTTTCACGAGCCATGGTATGTTTGTAGTTGGTTTTCCCAGCGGAATTTCGCCCGACCATCCATTTGCATTTTCATGAACCAATTGCAATCGAATATAAGCATCACATGAATCATCGCATGCATCAAAAAATGAAATGCTTGACATCGATGGCATCAAAATGACACTTGAATTTGTATTTGTATTAATATTGGAATTTTCTGAATCCAAATATTGTAATTTATTTTTATCTTTATAATGAATCTGAAATGATTCTTTTGTCATATTCATTAATTCAATTTGACCTTTAATAATCACTTGCTTTTGTGTGGTTGATAATTTATTTGTAGTGACCAGTAGCATTTTATTCGGTGCAACATTCAATATTTCCATATCAATGGTGTCATTCAATGAAAATGGTTCAGATACTTCAACAATATTATTTTCCGATTTAACGGAAAATCGTAATTTTTGTGGTAAACTTTCTGTACGGAATGCATAATAAAAGCATTCATTTGTTTGCAACCAAATGGTTTCATCTGTTGAATCTTGTCCAAATTTAAGTGATGCTGACATTGAATTGCATATAATGAATCGTGCCATTATTGGCATTTGTGTTTGAATTGGTGTATTTTGCCATACACTTTTTGCTGTTGCAATGGCACAACCAGTTGATGGTCCATATTTTATACTCAATTTATCTGCCGTTAAATGTAATATATTTGAATGATTTTCGCCCGAAATTTCAATATAACTTCCAATTGAAATATTATCAATAAATGGTATAAAATTTAAATAGCTTGAATCAAATATATTTACAGCAAATGTGAATTCACTATAAATTTTCGCTTCAATATCATCATACAAATTTGTATTCACATTTATATTGGTAAAAATGATTTGGCAAAATTCTTGTGTAACATCCGTATGTTCTTCAACTTTTAATGTGTATCGTGATAAAATATCTGGTGAACATGTTTGTATATTCATACAACTATTGTGTACTGAAATTAATACTTTGTCTATTTTAAAATTGGCTTGCAATTTTGGAACATTTTCTATATTGAATATTGAATCAATGCGAATAAAACTGATTATTGTTCGTGGCGATAGAAAATCTTGCAATGGATTTATTTCATTTGGTTCAATATATGTTGTTGGAGTCATTGTTTCAATTAATACAATTCGCCAAACTAATGCAGTTAATTTTCGTTTTGGTAATTTTACTTCATATGATTTTTCATTGCTTATCACAAATGTAACATATGGGAAAAATGTATTATGTGATTCTTGAAAGTACTCCAGTTGATATTTCATTTTAACATCAAACTATTTATAATGTAAAAAAATGTAAAATAAATGAAAAATTAATAAAAAATAATCACAAATGGAATTTTATGAAAGAATCAAATCAAATTCAAAAAAATAAATGTCATTTTCACCTGTTCTGGAATTGGAAGAATTTGAATAAAATTAATTGTTCTGGGATGTGGATATCGCCAACATATTTGCATATGGACTCCGCTATTCAATAAATAAATTTGATATGGTGATGGCAATGCATTTTCTCCATTGGCAATTATGTATTCGAATGTTCCAAGTCTGAAATGAAAGAAAAATTTCATATTTTTGTAATAACTTTTTTTTTCTTCTAATAATTTCATTCAATTTAGTTTAGTTTCTATATTTATCATTAACAAACCTTAGATCATCTTGAAAATATTCTTCATTTGTATGATTATTCGATATAATACGTGGCAATTGATATGAATGAAGATTTTCATATTGAATATCATTTTGATATTTTTCATTCGGCTGCTTATCTTTGGTATTATTTTCAGTTGAATTAAAACATCGATTAATGCACAACCAAAAATCAAGTTGAACTTTAGCAAATGTCCAAAAATCATTTGGATCAATTTGTAAATGAATGATATTTGATGAAAAATTGGTTGAAATCATAAGTCGTTTGCTCCATTTTTCTTGTGACAATACACATTCAATGTTCATTGATGTTGGATGTAATAACATTGAATTTTGTGTATTTATTGAAATTGAATCGATGTTTGTTTCATATGTAATTTGTTTTGTTCGTTCACGTACATCGATTTTATTATTCCATTTAAATAGAGATAAGCTTACAATACGATCCATTGATGTCATAAAATTGATTGAAATCTTTACCATATTGAATTCAATGCTATTTGGTCCATTAATCAATTTACGAATTTCTTTAATATTATTCAAATGCAAAATTGGCCGTTCGTTTATTTGGCTTGTGGTAATTTGTGCATTTTTATACAAAACATTTTTTATCGTTTCATTTAAACCAAATAAATTCTCAACACTTGTTGGTGTTAATTTAATTTGAATTGGTTTTCGTATATTACACTGTATTTTAATATCATTTTTATTTTCCATTTGATTTGTAGTGCGTTGGAATTCAATTAAAGCTGGCGGTATGCCAGTATCATCAAGTTCACCTTTGTGTGTATCAAAAATAATATCACCAAATTCAGTACCTATAAATGAAATAAAAAATTTTAACAATATAAAATTGAATTTCAAATTTTAATAGCCAATACCTGTCTGCTGCCATATCTTTTCATTATGCAATTTTAATGTTAAACTGAATAGCGATAAACGTTCAAATGTTTCGGACGAATTTTGAACACAATTGAAATTTGGTTGCATTGTTTGTATTGAAATTAATGGTATGTTACTGCTGAATTCCTAGAAATTATGAATATAAATTCAATTAATTGACCATTTTTTCTTTTTGTGATATCATTCACAATATTATTTACCTCTTTTTTATATAGTTGCACTGTAAATGAGCCGCCAATAAATGACAACATACGCGGAACTTCAGCTTTTTTCATGATAAATTTTTCATTTGATTTTCGCTTATCTTGATAGCAATTTGATTTAAAACCAGAATCGCTCAAGTGATTGTCAACCTGTTCATTAATTACTTTAAATTGATTGACGGTTTGGTGATCCCGTAATGACATCCGTTTTGTGGTTGAGTCTTGTGTTTTTGTCATTCTATCTTGACTATGAGAGAAATTGTCATCATCAGATTTTTTGTTTTTTTTTTTTCATAAACGTATAAAAAAAAAAAAAAAAAAAAAAATTTCAATAAACACACTTGACAATTCCGAATTGATAAAGCAAAATGGGTAACATAAAATGAGGAAAATAAAATTACCTGAATATATTCGAAAATTTCAGTCTCAAATCGTTAATCAAATCAATATCATCCAAAGTAAAATTCAATGTTAAATCACTGACACAATTAAATTCAAGCGCTTGTCCACATACAATAATATTTTGAAATATAATCGCTGGAGCGAAAATAATGGATAAATTACAATCATTAAAAATGGTATTTATATTCAAGGAAGGTTTTTCAGTTTGATTATTCCAATCAAATGCTGGATTCTCATTCTAAAATAAATAATGGGAAGAGTTGGGTTAAAGCAGACAAATATTTTTTTTTTTTTTTTGTAAATTGCAATTACATTAACAGGACATGTAAATTTCAAAATTTCATCCCAGTTTCCAGTGAAAATAGAGATATTCTTCAACAGTAGCTCATATTGGCGATCCTCAATAATGGAACCGGGTGTATTGATCATACGAAGTTGAGCTGCTTTCACATAAATATCTTCACGAACCGGTTTACGTATTACAGGATTTTCTACAGATGGTGTAATTTTTATAGCATTCATCTAGAATTGAAGAAACAAAAATTGTTCAGAAAAATTTAAAATTTAAAAAATTTAAAATCATTAGCATTGTAAATAAAATGCACAAACCTTAACAATCATCACATTTGATTCAATCGCACTTTCTTCTTGCGTATTTGGTAGCCACAATTGAAGACCTTTGCATTCAAAAAATAATAATGGAAGATTGCGAACACAATACACCGATGTATTTTCTACTTGACTATCATTTTGTACATTTAATGAATTCACACTACGAATTTTCTCATTAATATTTAATATCATAGAAAGAACATCGGCTTCCAATTTTAAATCAAGCGATTGCATTGTAATCATAATTTCAGTGATTGTTTCGATATCATTTCGGAATCCCATAACTTTTTTTGTTGCAGTACCTATGGTGATCGAAAAGAAAAAAAAAACAACAACAGTAATATTTTGAAAATATATTAAATTTTGTAAAATATTGTAGTTACTAGTACCCCATCGGCTATGAACATTCGAAGCAATTGCTGTTGTTGCAACTATTTCCAAAAATGTATCCTGAGATTCAACCGTTAGCGTATCCGATCGACTTATCATATTCAATACATTCATTTCACCTGATGTTTTATTTAATATTTTACGCATTCCATTTATTGAACCAAATTTTGCTTTTGATTTTGTGTATGCATTTTGTTTATCAATGCTTACAATAATATCTTCAAGATCAATTAATAATTCAATATTGTTAATGGAATTCGTATCGTTAAGTGACAATGTAAATTTTGTAATTGTCCATTGTAATAAACAATGAATTTTTGATAAATTTTTTTCTGTATTTGATAAAACATCTTCACTTGATTTTTCACTGTTTGTCGTTTCACAGAAAAAATCATTGATTTGTGTATCATAAAATGTGGTCGGTACTTCAATCAATGGATTAACTTGTTTTTCTTTCGATTTATGTAACGATACAATGCTAAGTGAATCATAAATTTGCTTTATCTATTTGTGATAATAAATGAAAAATGATTAAATTCAAAATTGAAATCAAATAATAATTTATTAAATTTTGATACTAACCTGAACAGAATCTAAATCTAATTTGATTGGGGTTGTATCCAAATGCATTGTAATTGACATTTCATCAGCTGATGATCCATTTTCTTTATCCTTTTTCATTAAATCCAATGTCAATTTTGTATTGACATTTGGTAAAAAGATTTTTTCCCTTTGATTTGTTACAGTAGAACAATTGAAATCATTTAATTCAATATTCCATGGAAAACTATTTATACCGAGCATCCAATTTTCAGTCAGATCAATTGGAAAATTGGTTTTAAATGCATTATGAATATTTTTAAATTTTGTTGTTTGTATTGCTAGATTTGGTAATCTTTGAAAAAAGAAAAAAAAAAAATTTGAAAAAGTTGATTAATTTAATTTTTTGAAATAATTTTTTTTCAACAAAATGATTAATTGAAATTACCTAAAACATGTCATCAATGCATTCTTTTCAGCATTAATTAAATTCTTTAAAGTGCTCGTTTCCTGTTCCATGTACAAGCATTTATTGGGACAAACAATCATCAATGATTGTACGTTGATGTAAACAATTGTTTGTTTGATGAAATCATACCTGAATTCGTCATTGAATTACAATAAATTTTTTAAATAAAAATTTGCGAAATAAAAAATATTTACCATTTAATAAATCGTTGTTGATCAGCATGATCCTTTGTTCTTGTGGCTGATGTAACAATTGATATGGTTGTTATTGAATTTGAATGAACTGATTCAGAGCGAAGCATTGGTTTGCTCACTTTACTTGATTTACGAATCTTTTTTTGCGCTTTTTCATCGGACATATTGGAAATATCTATGAATGGAAAAATTATCAATGAAAATCATTTATATAATAAGAACTAATATATTCTGAGAGCGATGAGCCAAGGGAAGAGGTAGATCAGGCTATTCATATTGAGTCTCCAAATTTCGAAAAATTTAAGAGAAAAAAAATGGGATTTTTTCTGGAAATTTTGAATTTTTCCGGAAGGGGGGGGGGGACCGGGGTCTCCCAGCGCGCTAGAGATGGAACAAGGGAAAACCTTGAATGGAAAAATAAAAAATAAATAAATAAATTGAGTCATTTTTTACCTGCTGAATTAACAAATGGCAAATTATAGCTCAAGAATTGATGAACTGATGAATCCAAACTAAAAATCATAGTTTGCAATTCAAAATTTATAATCGGTGGATGCTTTATTCGTTGCGTTTGAATTGGATATTGTACAGTGCAGTCAAATAAATTACTTTCAAAATGTTCATTTGAGAAAAATATGCTTTTTCTTTTATAATTTTCATTTTGTGGCAATTTTTGAAGTTCTTCGGGTGCATAAATAAATCCGACAATAGCTCCAATATTAGCCCGCATTCCTAGCACATTATCAATAGAAATCACAGACACATTCGTTTTAACGACATACAATTCAATTTTCGGTAAATTACTTTGGCACATATCGATTAAATGAAATGTTTTTATATATTTTACTGGAATATCCGCTTGAATTCCATCCATTGCATAAGTTCCAAGCAATTGTGATAAAAGTAAATATTGTGGTTTATTGAACATTAATTCATATCTTGATATTGTTATTTGATATGAATAATTTTGCATTCGTATCATTTTCCAAAGTTCCGGTTGAATGAGCGTATCATAATTTATTTTAAAATTCATCATTGAAAATGCTTTAAATTGACATTTACTGCAAACGATATCGATTGAAATGTGTTCAATATTTGCAACATATCGATTGAAACAATTTTCTTTAAGTTTTTCCGTTGGATCAGGTAATTGACATGTGGTATTGATTAATTTTTCCGGATAAAGTGGCATTGTAATACCAAATTCAGCACGACTCATACTAATTATTATATACGGCATTTGCTTAAAATCATTTGTATCATGGCTTTGAAAGTGATCTGCATTCAAATGATAATATTCAATTGATGATTTATTAAGATACACATAGCATTTTCGTAATGGTATGCAATCAAGTAAAGATTCATAATCTTCAGTTGATGGTGGTGTTAATTGTGATAATATTTCATGACGATTTGTTGTTATATACGGTGCAATATAAGTGTATTGTTGACATTGATTATTCAATGTATTATATAAATGCACTAAACTGGTATCGATTTTTAAATTAAATGTTCCAAAAAAAATTCGCATAAAATATTCTTCACTTGTTGAATCATGATCACTGCTACAAATTGAATGTGTTCCATATGATTTATTATCATCCAATGTTTGTCGATAGCTAACAATGTCAATTGATAGAGCTGGTGTTGTTGCGAGTAATGTTTCTTCCGTGTAATGATTAAGATGCGATTGAAAATCACATTCATAAATCATTGATAAATTTGAATTTTTATTTGGATCTTTTAATGAATTCAATAGAAATGTTTCACTATCGGCTTTACATTTATGCCCGGATAAAAATATTGTTGGCAAATTATGCTTTTTTCCACATGTACAATTTCCCAATGGAAATATACCAATGTATGAGATTCCACCTTTAATATTTGCCCATTTTCTTCCAATGCTTATCGTATCAAATGATACACCCGATAATGTTATCTTTAATATCGGATGATATTTGTAAACTGTATTCGTTTGTATAATACTATTTGCAACGACTTCCTGTGATTTTAATGTAATATTGATATTTTTCGCATAAAATCCATTATGAAAAATATGACCTTGTGTATCTAAACGTTCCTCTTCAATGGATGTTGGAAAAATTTCTGGCAACATATTCCATATCCATGTTGTATACGAACTATCAACATAATCAACCGTTTGACCATTTCCAATTGTTGTATCCTGGCCACTTCGTTTGGCACCGTACAAATTTGTATGATATTCTCTTAACATTTGAACCAATAAATACATACGTATTAGCATTGGAAACTGTTGCACTGATATTTTAAAATCAATATTTTCCGTAAAAATATCAATTCGCGTAATTGAATCAAGATGTGCCGTTGTTAAATTATATTTTCGTAGCATTCGAGCTTGTAATGAACATCGATACAATATTGGCTCTTGACAAACATCAATTTTACCTTGTGCATTACGTTTATCCAAACATATTGTTAAATCATTTATATTTATTACTTTTTTAAGCATTACTTTCACTGGATTTATATCAATGAATGCTGGTTCCCAATTTTCATCGGCCGAATCAATTGATAACATTTGAATATTCATTGATAGCACAATATCATCTTCGATGTATTTGAAAATAATATTATTTAATTTAATCGAAATATTATTAGCAATTTTATTAATTAATGTTGCCATATAGCCAGGTGGTTCTTGGGCAATTGCCAATGGTAATGGTTTTGCATTTTCTCTTTCTTTTTTCTCGCCATCGCCGGATTTTAATTTCACCACAAATTCTAAAATCAAAATATAAACAACAATATTTTCGGTTGAGAGAGATTAATTCTCAAGGGTTAGAAAATCATTGTTCATACCAATTGTATTCACATTTATTTGAATGGGTTCGGATGCAATTTTTGTCCACGGTACTCGAACCGTTAGCTCATGTATATGACCAGAAACAATATTTAATGGCAAATGTAATTCCTCTTGTAAAACATCTAATCGAATGTCAAGATTTTGGAATGATACCTCACCACCCCACAATGAAACCTAAAATCCCATAAAGTTGTAATGAGAATAAGTATCATAAATCATAAGATTTATTTATTTGTTTTTTTTTGTTATTTAACATTGAATTTTCCTATGTGCATTATAAAGTTAACACTAAATTGTCCTTATTGATTCATTGATCGTTGTTATTGTTACCTGTGCATTTTGTGGTCGAAAATCTTTGACATATTTGTCTATATAATTAATAATAATTGGTGTAATATATGATTCAATTTTAAACATGATTTATTCATTTAAAATACAACAAAAAAAAGAAGAAAAAACAAAAAAAACATTTGCAAACAAATAGGAATACATCTAAATGAAGACGGTACAGAAACATTTATTTTCTTCTATTCGGCATGAAAACTGACAACTCGACGAAAATACAAATCAGCAATGTCAAAACAAACATAATACACATGTAATATGTGCGTTATTTAACAACTATGGAATGCATGTATGTGCGTGTTGATGTTAGTGTTGATTTTGATGATCCCTATCGAGAAACCGGTTATTTGATTCTATAATCTGGGTAAAAGTTTGACATGTATCGGGTATGTATTGTTATAGATTCATATGAAAAGATGTAAACAATGCAGTTTGGTTAATAAATTTCTTTTTGTACACAATTTTCAGCCATTTGTGTAATCCATTGTTTTGTACATAATTTTCGATCAAAATTACATAGTTAGATCTTATGATGATAAATTTTTTTTCTCTCGACAATAATCAAAGATAATTCAGTATTCGACAAGTATTCGGATCAAATTCGTGAAAATTTAATAGATTTTTTTTCTTCAGAAGCGTGCGCATTCTTCATTCTGCTCAATCTATTCGAACTTTAAATGGGCATACAGCATTTTGAACTTCATTCAAAGTGTGAACACACATAGAAAAAGTGGAAGAGAAAAAAAAAATATACATGGTATTTCTCGCATAACCGTGTGGATAATTTATTGAGCACGCTTTTCGTCAATTCAGTTTTACTCGAACCGAAATACCAAACAACATACGAAAAAAAAAAAAAAAAAAAAAAATCAATATTTTCTTCAACTGAGATTGCGTAGCCTATGGGGCGTGAATTTTTTTCCCCTATATTCAGAATGATTCCATGTTTTCCAAGTATGCGGGGAAGGATACTCTAGTTGCCTTGGCAGTAATTATATAACTGGAACACTACTAACAGCTTGGTAAATATTTTTTTTTTTCTTCTTCGACAATATCAGTATCGTTCAGTATATTCACAATATTATTTAAATTAAAAGTGAATAATATCTGTAAGTCAGAATCAATTAATAAAATAAAATAAAAAAAAGATAAACAAGCATATAAGAGAGATTAAGTGGAAAAACATCCACTGAGAATTTGGATACTGCACTAGTTTATTGTAAGAATTAAGTTTCTCAGTGTTCATAAGAAGATCTATGCGTATTTTGAGAAAAAAAAAAAAAAAAAAAAACAAAAGAATTCACATACAGAGAAAGAACGTCGATTTGACATACGAACGCGCAATCGATACATAAATGGGCCTTTTAAGTAGCAACAGTGCATCTCTCACATATTTTCACTTCACCATCAATAGTCGCAGCAGCCAGCTCTTCTTTTTATTTTCTGTATTGTTCATGGCTTTGCGCTTGTAAAGGCAAAACAGTATCGACGTCGACAACAACGACGACGGCTACTAAGATTGAGCGCAGCGGCTAGAGAGTGTACAAGATTATTTATATTATATTTTATTTTATTTTTACATCTTTCGGAATTCATTCAAAATCGAAATGTTTTTTTTTTTTAATTATATTCTGTTTTCGTTATATTTCGTAGATTATATTTTGATCTAACCGTGTATTTGTATCTATACGTTTATTTATTTTTTTTTTTTTTTTTTTTTTTTTTTTGCAGGAATCATTCAAGAACGAGTGCTAAATATACAGCGAAAAGAATTGGATTTTGAACATGCAAGCATACATTTGTTTGTGTTCACAATTTAAGTGAAAACAATTTATTAGATGTTAATTGAATGCGCATACAGTGTGTGATGTGTTGATGAAAATTATGTGTAAAAATTGTGTATTGTAAGGAATTTCATCTTCATTTTTGGAGTTTTGCCAGTGTCAAACAACGAATGTAAAGTGCATGGTGAACCATATAACCGAGTCCGTGTGTTTATTAGTATGGTGCATTGATTTTTATCTAAAACGTACAAGAATTACAGAAAAGAAATAAATAAAATAAAAGAAACAGGAGAGAAGTTACAAAAAAAAAAAAAAAAAAAAAAAATAAAAAATAAAAAACAAAAAGAAAACAAGAAGAAGAATAACAACGTAGAGAAAATATTCAACGTATAGGAGAAAGAGATATATACACAATCTTACCTACATGGATTTGTAGTTTTGATGTGCATGTGTGCGATTAATATGCTGTATGTGAAGATCATGAACGCCTTTTTTCGAAACATCAGTATATTCATGCTTGAGAAAAATGGAATGGAGTTTATCTCATATTAAGCGGAATGATTATAAACATGTATTTTTGGATAGTATTTTCTTATTTATGTTTTGGTAAGAATTTTTTTTTTTTCTGCAATTGCAATTATATAATTCAAATTTACAGACATATTTATATTCATAATTAATTTGTAAATTATGGTCCAGAAATGTTATGGTTGTATGTTTTGAAAATGTTCATCATTTTGATTTGAAATTAAGATTTTTGTTTCAATGGTTGATTCCGAAAGAAAAAAAAAATTGATGAAAAAAGCAAACGACTTGAAACGAGCAATCCAGGGATCTAAGCGTAAATGTGATTCAGGTCACAAAAAATACAATGTATACTATCTACTATCTAGTCATGGACGATTTTTTTTTTTTCGGTGACTTTAACGCGCAAAAATGTCTCCAAACACCAAAGGATAGCAGCACACATACACACCTATGTATATATATATAGCATGGAAAGTTGAATGAATTTATTATTGGTTTAGTTCATAATTTGATTCCCGTTTTCGTGATGAAGATTACTTCCAATATTAGATAAATTTGGTAGAAAATGTTATCGACATTGCGACACAAATTTTTTTTTTCCCCTTTATCTTTCAATTTACAATAACATTTTTCCTTAAAAATCTGTTCCAAACATGTTTCGTTCCATCTGCAAAATTGATTTTTTTTTTTCTCTTTTCGTGAAACCGTGTATGTATGATAAGAATTGTATAGTTTTGTGTCGCAATATATCCGTAACGAAACGCGGAATTTTCCATGCACACTAATAAATCAATAAAACTCAAAGTGGTTTTTCTCGACATATTCCATGGTTTTGTAATGAAAGCTATCTAAAGGCTCACATTTCTTGCACGTAGCAAATCACACATATACGTATTATTTGCGCAAAATTGTCGATTCGCTCGAATGTGGTCAATTGATTCTATTTAAGGGAGTTTTTATAATTTACATTTCACAAACATATACCATCACGTATACCATCCATCTATTTACAATGTGTCGAACACAGAACCACACGATGAACAAGAAAAAGAGGAAGAAAAAGAAGGAAAAAATACCAAGTATAAATATGTCACATGAAATGCTTGCTGATGGCAAATCAAATTGTACAATGTGATTGCCACTACTCAATATTGGGACAGGGAAAACAGAGGCAAAACATAACGACAACACAAAACAAACTATAAAAATGTTCTATCGAATATTATCCAACAGAAAATATGGGCAAATGGAATAGAAAAAAAAAAAAAAAAAAATCATTTATTAAAGAGGGAAAAAGGGAAACTATTCGAATAAATACAATGGGAATAGAAAAACAATATGAATGGTTCATTTCGATTATGATACTTATGCCATTCAATATAGCAAAGTCATTTTGTACAATAATAACAATACAACGAAACAAGGGAAACCTAGTCTTTGTTGCAATTGTTGTTCCAATTGAGATTTGTGCTCGCTTGTGAATTGCGTGCTCGCTGAGCACTGATGATGATGCTATCGTTGTCTCAGACGTGCCATCTATTTTTTTTTTCTCTATGCCAAATAAAATAACGTGTGTGTATAAAATATCTACGCTCATCTATTATGTGCAAAGTGGTGCAAATCATTGAGTCTGTTGTGATTGTTGTCATCATACTGCTGTCTAACTAGCATTTAAAACAATCATTGAAGATCGTCCTTTTGAATTTTTTTTTTTTTTTTTTTTTTCTTTTATGACGCGCGCAATGACTTTGCAGAGTTGAAATGCATTAAAGGTTTAATTCCCGACTGTACACATCTGTCCACCCATCCACCCTCATTCATTGTTGCCTGTAGTCATGCAATGACTACATTGTGTGCACATGTTTCATCTCTCTCCACATGCATCTTATGCTTGGAACTGATTGCATTTCATACAATATATAATCATAACAAAGCTTATTTAATACTCTTCATTTATGTTATGATATTTGTGCATTTGTTTATATGTACTTGCATTAGTCGAGTTTTATTTGCCCTTGCGTTACAATTTCGATAATTTTCTTTAACAAAATAAATTTATTTAAAGGAAAACCGTTTTGTATGGATAAAACAAAATTTACCACTTCAAAAGCAATGCTAATTGATTGAAAAGCATTTCATCAATATATGAATCGAAATTGTTTGACGACCAAAAATGTATACAATAATTTTAGCTCTACGAAAAGAGGGAATGAACGAATGCTTGCGTGCATTTTTTTTTTTCAATTTTAATTATGGAAATGAAGAAATCGATGTTTCCATCATGGTCGTTATTATTTCAAAATCTCAAGTATAGTTTGCTAACAATTTATGATTTCATTCGACACTTATCAGATTGTTTTGTTTTTGATTATGTGTGAATTTATGTATTCTATAAACGATGTATGGTATTAGATTTCGGTAAAAAGAAAACATCAAACAAACACTTGACTTTGCCTATGTTTTCGATAGTCTCGCACTCTTGTTTTTAGAAAAACAACATAAACGTGCACACATACAAAAAAAAAAACCCATACACATTTCCGAGGAAATTAAATGATTCAGAATGTAATATAAGGAAATATTATGTGAAAAATTGAATGCAATACAATTTAATATTGAATATGGTTATTAAGGCATGCAAGCGCAATCTTTTTATAAAAATTATCAAATAAACTGTAAGCAGTCGGCAATACATATTGCCTCTCGCTATACTTACGCTAATGCATATAGATAGACAGGCAGACAGGCAGACAGATAGATAAATTGCTCTCTTGATCTGGTTTCATTGGAATTTTTGCTTATTTTCATCGTTTGGCCATCTGCGTTAACACATCATCAAATCTGTTGTTTATTAAGATTTTTTTTTTTTCGTTTTTTTTTTCAAATTGAAATGATGCACAACATTTGAAGTCAATTTGAAATTAAGTTGTTTTTCTTCTTTTCCCTAACCCATGTTCATGCATATGTTATACTTTTCATGAAAATGTACAAAAATCGTTCATCCATTTCGACAATCGATTTGAATTATTTCTTTCTATCGTTTTTTGTTTTTTTTTTTTTTCAAATGAATTTCTAGATTTTGCAAGTTCAGTTCAAGTTAGTTTTGACAAGCCTGATAGTGGATTCTTCTTTAAGCATTCATCCGTACAACCACAGCAACAATTATTAAATAATCCAATTTCTGATCTCAAAAATACGCCAACTACAAGCAAAGATACTAAAGATTCAGTGTTATCGTTCAATCGTTTTACCGTCGCTCAAGCAAACCATCCAGTATCAATACGTGCCAGCTATGGACCATTTTCAACGAAACAAACCGTGCCAGCTCGGTTCATTGTACCCGAAGAATCAGACAACTTTGGCTATCAGGCTAAGGTAGGAGTGGTTAAGATTAAAAGTGAATCAATTTAAACAAATTGAAAATAAAGAAGTGTTATTTTTTATTTAATTCTACTTTCTATTCAAAATATTTGAGAAATTATTATTCGAAGATCCAATTTCAAAATCAAATAGATTGTGAAATCATTCGGTCTATATGATTAACATTTATAATATGCATGAAAATATCAATTTTAATTTTGGTTTTGGCTTTTGTTCTCTTTCTCTTCTTTTTCTATTTATAGTCCGATGGCAAAGTTAATTATGATATGAAACAAACGACAAATTATTTAGACATATCAGCTAGCTTAGTGCGAAACTATATACCGCGTGATTCGCCTGTACTTCGTGTTCTATTTCACGGTGCCACCGATGCTGGCGTTTATTTACAACGAAGAAAAATCTGCATTCTCTTGCATGTTAGTTTAGAATCGCATAAGCCATTACGTAATCATTGTATGCCTGATGGTGATGACAATGTTTGCGTTGCCGAAGTGGTCATTCCGCCCGATTGGTGGCCAAAATTATCGCCACCCGACAAAGATGGCCATACAAATACCGTTAAAACGCCACAACCAATGGTTACTGTATCATACAGTACCATTGAACCGCCAGCCAAAAATCCAGAACAATGTGAACCAAAAGTACAAATACAACCAGCTACTGTATTTGCTCAGGTAAAAAACAAGTAGAAAAGATAACAAAATCACAATAATAAAAAATTAAGAAAAAAAAAAAACAAACAATTTGGTTGTTTTAATAATATTTAACATGCTTCTCTCTCTCTCTTTCTCTCTCTCTTTTTCTCTCTCTCTCTCTCTCTTTCTCTCTCTCTCTCTTTTTCATCATTTTTTTTTTTTTAATTTATCGTTTAGGTTCCATTGACACCAGCATTAACCGCTTACAAAGAACTTAAAGTAGATAATCTATTGACATTTTTAATTCCGCATCAACCGCTTTATCCATTATCCAAAGTTCATATTCCAGTATTTCTACAATCAAAATCTGCACAAAACATTGCCATATTTGTAGTGAGGTAAATCATTTTTTTTAAATAAATAAATTTAAATTATGAAAACTTCGAAACTTTATGGTTGTTAAAATTTTATATTTCTATTTGTCTTTATTAAATCGTAGAGCAAGAGCCAAATCAGGTGTTAAAATTTTAGGAGCTACGGCCACAACCGATCAGTGGAATATTTCATTTGAGTCAGAAAATACAAAACAAACTGTCGCTCGTGTGACAATTTTTCGAAATGAACAAGATAGCGAAAGTACTTTGTCACCGCCCAGTGTCGATGAGAATGAGTTAGTTTATTGTTTGCTTTTGACACTCTTTTTTTCTTTATTTTCTTCTGCTTCTATTTCTTTTCGTTTATTTAAAATATTGAAATATGTGCTAAATGGTTTCTAATTGTTCTATTAAAATGATTTTTTTTACACATTATTTAGAGTACTCGATATATTTTCATGGTTAATCGAAGTGGAGAATATAACAAAAGAGAATCGAGATAGCGCAAAAATTATTTGGTCGGTGAATTTTGTTCAGGATGCTGGTCGAATACAAAATTATTCATCTGATGTACTTACTACAATACCATTTGATGGAAAACGTCAAAAAATTATCGCACGTTTTCAAATAATGAAGGATGATATTCAGTCAATTTTACCTATAGCCAAGGTATGAATTCACTATGAACAATTTTACCATAGTTCATTCATAATACACTTATACATACACATACACATACACATACAGCTACCATATTTTTCTATACATTTTTCAATCCATTCATATTCAGGATCGTGAATTAATGAATACAGCCGTACTCACTGGTCGTCAAGTGTACAAAGCAATGAAAGTATTTATTGTTTCGCAAAGCGGTAAGGTTGCCGATATAACCCTTCAAAGTTCGTGCCATTCAGAAGATGAAAGTGTCATAAAGGTATTATATATTAAAGCATGATAATTACTTTTGTTTTTAAGTGTTTCATTGTTATGCGAATATGTGTATATTGAAATGAAATGCATTGGAAATAGTAAGCGGCCCATTTAAAAAAATACAATGCTATTATTATCATAAAAATAGGTGTCAACATCCTGTAGTTCAGTTTATGTTGATGGAACTGAAACAGAAGGATCATCAAATGCTTCAATTGTTATCAAATATGGTTCAAATTCTGGATTGGCTCGTTTCACCGTATGGATGCCAGAATATCCATTGGAAGTAGCTGTAACCGATTTTCGTCTGTCACAGATCAAAGGATGGAAAATCCCTGTTGATGTTAAAAAGTATGTCATTATTTTTACGCAATTATTCTTTTTGTATACAATAAGAAATTTCGCACTTCCCATTTCTCATTTTCCATTTTTCATTTTCTATTTTCCATTTTCCATTTCCCATTTCCCATTTCCCATTTCCCATTATTCATTTCAACAAATGAAATACTTCATATTATTTTTATTTGTTTCTATTTTTTTTTTTCTTTCCGTTCATTTTATAGTGAACATAAAGAGAAACGACGCAAACGAGCCAATACTTGGTACAAGAGTTCTGAGGAAGTGGGAAATGGATCTGATAAGCATCAAATATGTCGAACTCGTTATCAACAAACACCCGTTGAAGTGTATGCACGTTTCATTGCTGTTGATCAGGTAAACAAAAAACAAACAAAAAAAAAAAAAACGAAAAGAAAAAAGGACGAACAAAATTGTTCATGTGCAAATACATTTAAATTTAAATTTTTTCCATATATCATTTAGCATTCTGGACGTGTCAGTTCGTACTTAACTCGAAAAATGGCATTGCGCATTACCGAACTCGTTGAGTCTTTCATTCGTGTTTCAGACCCAAAAATTGCGACACTTAATGGTCGCATACTTCAGGGCCGAACAATGGGACGAACTGATGTTCAAGTGTTGTCACCAATTAATGGTCGTGTTATTGGTTCCAAAGAAATTCGTGTTGGCAGCGATAAAGTTACTATATCAAGATTATCCGTTCAAGTTGTGACCGGTCTTCAATTGAATATCAACTCTGATGGAATGTTAGAAAATGGTTATATTGCCGAAACCCTGGTCACCAGACACCTAACCGCACAATATCAAGAAGGTTTATTGGATATCGATATTGAATTTTCGGACGGTACAAAAACCCCATTACGGTATGTACATAATTTTCATGGATTTGTTTATAAATTATGCTTTTCCCCAAATTATTTAAAATAATCTATACATAATCCAATGTAATTTTAATCAAAATAAATGTGTTTATTTCAAATGTCAACTGCAGCGATGTGAGTGGTGATAATTACTATTTATTGGTTGAAAGTTTGGATACTGAAGTAGTTGCATTTGCTCCAATGTTGGCATCAAGTTATCCAAGAGTAATTGCTGTGGGTGAAGGTAATGGTGATTTATTACGGGTTACATTGCTATTGCCCGAAGATTGTCGATCCAAACGGAATAATCAATTCAGTAAACAAGTACGTATTGCAGCCCATTTAAAAATAAAAATGATTCATTTAGCAAAATATGAACTTACGTATTTACACACAACACTTTATTATTATTACATATAGACATTCAAAGATGCGCAAGGACCACTTGCATCAACATTGGCATCAGTTCAAGTGGATTTTAATACCGCTGAATTTCCAGATAGCCCAGATACATTCCAAAATGATGGTGTCGGTAATCGGGATCGTAAAAGTAATCAAGATACAAATATGTTAACCGATATATTAATCGGTATACCATTAACTGATGAAAAAAAACCAAATGGTGACACACATTTTAATCGTAATGGAATTTCATTGTTACATCATTCATCGGGCAGCACATCGGCTTTGGAAATTGGAATGTATGTGCTGTTATTAACATTTTGCTTCGCTATTTTAGTATTTGTAATATCGTGTTTTGTGTACGCTTCCAAGCATAAAATGATTAACTTTGAGAATAATAGCAAAGATCAAAGACCAGTCGGTATGACAATTGGTAATTCAACACCGGCATCTGGTCATTATCCAATTTTACGTGAATCACGAAAATATCGTGAATCCACAACCAACGCACACAATTGGGTTTGGCTTGGACGATCTACTATGGATCGTTCGTCAATGATTCGTGAAAATAATGATCATTTGGTTAATCCCAGAGGTATGTTTGAATTGTTTTTTTTATTTCTCAAAAAAAAAAAGAAAAAAAAAAAAGAAAATAGAAAAATTGTTTTTTTTGTTAATTAAAATTTGAATTTCAGATTCGAGAATTCGCATCACAAGAAATCCATTACCACTTAATTATATGGAAGCACCTGATTCCATACAACAAGCATCAACATTTGACGATATCAGTCGAATCAATCGTGAAGCCCGGTTCAGTGTTGCTGGGCCCTCCTACAGGTAGGCAAGCAATTTTCATTGAATAACAATTTCAAGAAACTACCTTATGCTTATGCATGGAATGGTTTTAAAATTACAACAAAATCTGTAGAAAAAAAAAGAAAAACAACAAGACTGATAAGTGTATTCCATTATATATAATATAACGTTTCATTTGACAGCAATACTCATGAAGCACCTTCACATTCAGAACCGTCTACAAGCGTCAATTTAAGAAAGCACCACCATTGCCGTGGGCTTAATCGCAATGCAGATACTGACTATCGACCACCGGTCCCACCTCATAGAAATAGAAATATAGGCATAACTGCAAATGTTGTAAGAAATAATGTGTAATCCGCCGCTAGATGTGTACGCAGTCGATTAATTTCTCACATTTAAATTATTTAAATAAAGCAAATAAAAAAAAAAAAAGAAAAACGAAGATGATGATGAAAAAAAAAAAAATATGCAAAAAAAAAAAACACAAAAAATTATTGCTACTATTAAAATTACCATATATGATTTTGTTATGCAGTACAAAGAAAGAGAACTAAAAA
Source organism: Resseliella maxima (assembly GCA_029041755.1). Classification (NCBI taxonomy): domain Eukaryota; kingdom Metazoa; phylum Arthropoda; class Insecta; order Diptera; family Cecidomyiidae; genus Resseliella; species Resseliella maxima. The sequence continues at coordinate 197,463 of JAQOWM010000955.1, read as the reverse complement.
CAAGAATGAATGAAGAATTTTTTTGATTTGTTTTGTTTAAATTGTAAAATCTCATTTGTTTTCTCTAATTAATTTCTTTATTTTTTACTTTTATGCTTTGAAATATATTGTTCATTTTGCAATTTTTTTTTTTTTTTTTTTTTCTTTTTTTTTTTGCCTTCAATATTTTGTCACGTGAAATACATTTATATAGATATTATATACAAATATACATAAAAATGCAACTAAAACGATAGAATTTTCCCCTTTTGTTTATTGACGGAAGAGAAAATTCTTCTTTCTAATCTTATCATAATTGAGATTTGGTCTTCTCATATTTTCTTTTTATTCCAACGGTATATGAATTATTTTCGCTTCAAGTTAGTTAAGATTCACCATAATTAAAAGCTCTTCTTCTGTTCGGCCTTTTTAAAGTAGGATTGAAATCAATTGAGAGTTCTCCATTGTAAATTGAAATGTTAGGATTTCTTTTTTTTATTTGTTTTTCGAATCAAACGGCTTCATATAAAATGTTGAATGCAATCTCAAATTTTCAAGTCTACAAATTTAATGTCTTATTATGTATGCGAATGAGGTAAAAAAAAAAAACAATTATATTTCGTTTTATCAGTTATTTAACATATTAATTCCGCACCCTAATAATTATAATTCATGTTGATTGATGAATATTCACAATTTCTATGTTATTTCTCACGATAATAATTGTAATTATTGAAGTGAAGTAACAATAATTTATATATCGTCGGAGACCATATGGAAATAAAAAGAAACATAAAATCAACAAAAAACCAAAAAAAAAAAAAAAAAAAAAAAAAAAAACAAGAGCAACAACAAAAATATACATTGCTCGCTCACAGCAAAAGAAAAAAGAAAACTATATATACACATATTCATTTTTAATTTTATTAATTTGGCAAGAATTTAATTCACAAATTGCAAATCTAAAATAAAACGCGTTGCATTTCATGGTGGTATTTAAAAGAAACATAAAGAATTGAACTTTGTGAATTTGAAGAGACAACAACAGCAACAACAACAACAATAACAACAAAGAAAACTTACAATTTTATGACCATGATGATGATTATTATTATTATAATTATTAATATCATATAATTAACGAAAGAATATATGTTACGCATAACTCAAAAGTCATCAAACACAAAATAAACCAAAAATTTAAAACTAATTTCGAACATTTGTTTTATTTATTGAATGGATATTCATTGTGAATGAAATTATCGCGCTCTTTATATTTTTTTTTTTTTTTTTTTTTTTTTGTATTTTCATTTTTGGTTCAAAAAGAGAATCAGAAGTATTTGACGTATTAGTGAAAATTTATTTTATTATCAATAGTCATTATTTTTTTTTCATTTCTTGTATTTTTTTTTTTTATTCAGTCTATTGATATTGGTTTTTATTGAGAATCAAATTTCAATTGAGTTTACCCATAAAAGATATAACAAATAATCGTTTATGTATTTTATTTATAATCGTTAATATTTTAGCATAATGAAAAATGGGAATAGTTTTTCGGCCATAAATATGTTTGATAATAAAACGTTGTAAGAAAATGACATTTTTTTTTCAAATGATATGTGAAGGTAAGTGTGAGTATGCGTATGAAAATTGGAATCTATTTTCTGCATTCAAACAATTTCGGTTGCATGCGATTTGTGTAATTATTATTATATATAATTATTTCTAAAACCGAAAAACTACATCGATAATGTAAATGTTAACAATATTAAATTCTTAAGCTTAAACATCGATTTTTAAATATCAATTTATATTCGTGATCGCATTCATTTGCTTCAAGTATATCAGATCTGTTGAGAAAATGATCAAACTTTCATTTAATTCATTGTGCTAATCTTAGCTACATTATTTGTATATGTTTTTAAGATGTATGATTTATCTTAGGCTGCAAGCAATCCAAGATGAAAAGAAAGAAAAAAAAGCGGAAATCAATTTTGTTATTTTATTAACCATTCTATTATAGTAAAATCTCTCTTTAATGAAAACTTAGCGCATATTTTGTGTTCTTGAATTTTTCTTTGAAATCATCTCTCCATAATCGTTTAATGGGAAACTAGAGACCAAAGAAATTTTGGGCTCACCTGAGATTGTTTTTACTGTATATAGACAATAAAATAGCCACAAAATATTAATATCTGAAGATGAACGAGAAAAAGAAAACATAAGAGAGAAAGAGAGAAACAGAGAGAAACACACACAGAGAAAGAGAGAGAGAGAGAGAGAGAGAGAGAGAGAGAGAGAGGAAACCGAGAGATATATATATATAAATAGAATGGCTAAAATATTGAATATAAAAATATGGTTGGCATGTGTTGCGTGTTTTGTAAGTGGGTAAAATTGATTCCTTTCGATCAGGAATGAAAAATACGTTCTCTTTTTGCGCATTTGTGGAGCCTGTATTTTTTTTTTTTTATTAAGATTTTTTACCATTTACTTTTAACAATGTTATTGAATACATTCGTCATTCTCTCTCCATCTTTATTTTAATCCATGCAGTAATTTCGATTAAATGGTATTACATGCGGTTAGATTATTTGGCGCCTTCACACTTATGCAATCAGCAGCTATTTGTCAGAGAGAAGTGAAAAAAAAAAATCGAAAAAAATGATTGTGTACATTTAGATTGAAATCAATTGGCCAATTTAATACGGTGAAATTAAAGATTGAATGAAATATGTAGATGGTCGATGTGTGCATGCATAATACGTTTGCCGCACTCTATCGATTTTCATGGCATTCACAAGTAGATTGCGGCAAATTGCTTTCCATCTCAAATTTTTGACTATGTTGCTCTCCAAAATGTTCAACCTATTTCACAATTTTCATTGAGAGTTCAACGGTTGGGCAGAGTGTGTGTAGGTTGATGTTGTCATTGTTTTTTCTTCATCTATTTTGTCTCTATTATATCTGTCTTAATTTTCATTCATCACACGGTTAATTTCCCCATTAAATGAATTTGCCTTGCATATTTACGAATTGACCGTCAACTTGAAGCAAGTTTGCAGGAGCATACAATGTATATTCTGTGTGCTTTTTTGTTTTGTTTTTTTTTTTTTTTTTTGATTTTTTTTGTGTGTGTAATTTGGGCTTGAACTACATTTTATTTTATGTTTTTTATAATAAAAATGGCGTTTTTATAACTTAAAACTGGTTTTTCATTAAAATTTGAACGTTAAATTGTTGGTTTTTGCGCGTTTCCGTTAATTTGTTGGTTTTTCTCTGTTTTACTTCAAAACAGCTGACAAACATACTAAATTTATCATATATGGTGGTATTGCTGCTGTTATTGTTTCCGTTTCTGTTTCTTTTGAATTGTTACACAAAAATATTTTTTTTTTCTTTTTCTTTTTTTGTCATTTACGTTCGCTTTTACACCATTATTTGATTTGAACACAGACGCGGACGTAAATTAACATATTGAAACTAAATGGCTATAACACTTTTTATAGATCACATACTAAATTCCTTTTCTTTTGCTGAGCTTGTTGTCGATTCTCATCATGTCATCAAATATTCGTCTTTCTTCGGGTGCTAATGAACGTTGTTGATGTGTTAACACGATGCAAGTGAGCTGATTCATCAATTCCTGTTGATGTTTAGTCGCATTTCGGTTATGTATGTGTATTTATTTTTTTTTTTTTTTTTTTTTTTTTTTCGTTTTGATGTGTATATGTGTGTATTGAAATTGCACATCGAGGAGTTTCATATCCGACGGGAATCAGCATATTATCCACACGAATTACGTGAGTGATGAACGAGCGGCATCAAGAAGATAAATAGCAAAGATAAAAAGTTAGTTTCATTAATTAGAGAAGCATACATTGTAACGAACAAGAAGGGAATGTAATTCATAAATGAAATCGAAAGTGGCTACCACAAATTCTACTGAAATCAACTTATTTATTCTAAGCTGTATAATACAATGTACGAATCTTAATGATGTTTTACATCATAAATTGAATATAATATATAATAATATTAAATCTTAACACATGTGAAATGCAATACTGAGAAATAGGGAAGCGTCAAATATATTTCACCATAACACTTGAAAACACACTTGTTTTCTGCATGCAATCACACACACAGACACACACAGACACACACGAATTTTGTATCATTATTATTAAATTACGAATTAACTTTCAATTTAATCATATTCAGCGAACAATTTGACCGAAAAATATTTTTATTTTGTAAATTTACCGGTTAATGCGATTCCAGTGCGAAGACTTGTTGAACGATCTCGAGTGTATGCATTAATACAGCAACATCGTCGAATTCCCGGAATAAAATATAATATTTGAAGGAAACCAATTCGAAAACGTGCATTCATATAGCAATAGATTATCGGATTATAGCAACAATGTGACATAGCCAACCAATGCAATATGAACCAAGCATAACCGATAAAATCCCAATCCGTCAATTGGGTGTTATGCATCAAAATCTATTGAAAAGAGAAAAGCAGAAAAGAAAAAAAGAAAAAAAAAAAAAATGAATAAATTATTCAGAGAAATTGTGGATACAAATGTAGGAAAATCTTTTTAAAAAATGCATCTTATCATGGACGTTGATAACACTTTTATATGAACTAAAAATTCTGTTGCCAACAAAACGAATAGGCATGAATCTTGAGAATATGCATATAAAATGAGAGAAATTACAATGAATTACTATGCTTTCGTGTTGCTTTGCATTGAGTGCAAAGCCACACTTTCTACTGCAACCGCGATTTCCTCTTTCAATATTTTCGCTTTCTACAGTCACTGCACGATTCTTAAAAACTCTTAGTCAAAATAAAAAAAAACCAAAAAACAGAGCGAAAAAAACTTCAATGAACATTGTTTAACTCATTCATATTCACGATATGATTTTTTTTTCAGGCAATTCTGGCCAATAAAACTGTTCCGATTTAGTTCATTAGAGTTATAAATCGCTGCTATAAATTTTTTTTTTTTTTTTTTGTTTACCTATCAATCTTTACATGAACTACAAATAAAATGTTTGGGTTTTTTTTTAGTTTCTTTTTTCATCGTTGTTTGAATTTGGAGCACAGTTGCCATTGAAAATACTATTTTATGATTATTGCTTCGGAAAAAACAGCATTATCATTTGATTCATTCAATGAAAATGTTTATAAACTTACCACTAATACGTTAAACGGCAGCCAACATATTGTAAATACAATCACAATGGTGACCATCATTTTAATCATCTGCAATTTTTGAACAATAGAAGAAAATCCAATAAAAATTATATAGATACATGATCAAACTGTTTGTAGTTTTATCATGAAATGAAATGAAATAAGAAATTGAAAAAAAAAAAAAAAATAAACAAAAAAACACATCATTGTTTGTCTATGCGGCAATGATTGAATGAAAAAAAAAAATCATATTTCGTACTTAACATTAATAAAGCTTGTTTTCATAAGAGAACTTTTTTTTTTGAAAAGCGAGAAAAAAGATAAATTAGGTATTTTAAGCGCCATTTAATCATTTCTTCGAGCGTAATCCAATGGCTTGAATGCAATCGTTAGGTAATTTACATTTTTTATTTTCTCTCTCTCACTCTCTCTCTTTCTCTTTATCTTTTTTTCAGCTTTTGTTTTTGCTATTCATTCAACTGTCAACTCTATATCGGGTTAGCGATCGCTAAACTTGGTTCATCAATCAATAGGTCATAACTAAATGAATTAAATTCCTATTAATCTTTCGCTTTATTGATAGAGCCCACATGAATTTGCTTTTAATTTCAATATGAAAGTGAATTTATGTATTTAGAACTAAAGAATGTGCATCAAAACATTCGATTTCTTTTAGATAAATCCAAATGAACGGATTGGTTAAATATGTAAATAAACCGATTATCGATTTTTTATGCTTCATTGGGATCAATGTCAATTCAAATTGGTTAAAACTATATTTGAAATGGCTTGGTTGCAGCTAATAAATAGAGCCAGTTTTTGATTTGTTTATTCTTGCATAACTCTTTGATGAGAGAAAGTTGAAATTTATATATATGAAAAAAGAAAAAAAAAAAAAACAAAAACAAAAACATAAATTGTATGGACAATAATTGGAATGCTATACACTAAAATGAAAAGTAGAATTGTGTGACACGTTGCAACCGTGGTTGCAACACAACAATTCTCTGTCAACTTCTTAATTTGATTGAAATCGAGAAAAAATTGAATAAATATATATATAAATTTTTTTTCGAAAAATGTAATTTTTTTCCATCATTGGAAATCTATTACAAAAATTAAAAATGTGTAAATTTTTCTGGACAATTAAAATCAAAACTTTGAATTTTACCACATATTGGTAAATGCACATAAATTTGCGAACATTTGAAAATGCCAAAAATTCACAAAATGATTAATAAATTGGAATCGCATGAAAATAATTTGATACAATTTGATTTTTGTTATGTTAAATGACCCATTTTTATCTTTGTTATTTTTCATTTTAATTTATATTTCAACACTTTTCATGTGAAATTGATTAAAGATGTGTGTATTTCTAATTAAGGTGAAACAATTATCTGCTGGTCACATCTATTTTATAAACAGAAGAAGCTAACACACATATAAACACAAATTATACAATGGAAATGGTATGTTATTGCTGTTTAGCTTGTAAGAGTTCCGAGAGCATGATGTGTCGGCTAAATTGTGAATTATTGTGCTGTTGAAAGATACAAATGAAAAATCGCGCTAACATATATATATACATACTATATATGCGCTCTTTTGGGATATTGTCTTGCTCATACAAAATGAAAGTAGAATCATAAACAAAGGCGAAAGGATTACACAATTTGATGATGACTATTTGATGTGACTATCATTTAAAAATGTTCCCAATCCTCTCTCATTGTAGCAACAACATAGTAGAAGAAGAAGAAGAAGAAGAAGAAGAAGAAAAAAAAAAAAATGATATTTAACAAATATAATATGCTGTCAGTAATCGAACGTTGACTTTCAAATTAGCCAGTACTGCTTTATTTATGATTGCGTTACAGTTTTGGTTTTTTTTTTTTTCTTCTTTTTCTTCTCTTATTGTGTTTAGCGTAACGGAACAGGTCGTCATATTTATCTAATGCAATCTCTAAAGATACTTAACACTACTTTTCTCTCTTTCTTGCTCTTTTTATTTTTATTTTTTCATTTTTTCTCGTATGTGCAGAAAAAAAAAAACAAAAACAAAACAAACACGACATTCGAATTGCCATCAACAGAGCAAAACATCAAGTAAATTAAACCGAATTATATATATTTTGTTTAATCAGCTGATGAGCATGATTTTCAAACACTATTGCTGCGAAAACTCACAAGACGATACTGTCCGTACGTTCTTTTGTGCTTGTTGAAATTGAATTGGGATAGAAAGCGAGATAGAAAGAGAGAAAAAAGCAATGCATAAGCACAAAACATACAAAAATTTAACACATGTTGTAGTCAAAAATTGGTATTTTGCAGTGCCTTCAACGCATTTTTATGCATTTCATGCACTGGTGAATAATAAGTGATTGCAAAGGTGAATTGAAAGTGACTAGTGGGATTATATATATAGATATATATATGCGTATATGCGTATATGAGATTGGCTTAAATGGATTTCCGGCAGAAGATAAGATTAAGAGCACACAGTCTCATTCCATACTGACTGAGAGTGAATCTTCGAAAAAGAAAACAAAAAAAAAAAAAAAAAAAAATAATCATACATAAAATGTACGAAGTGTTAAGGTAATGTTGTAGATTACTGTAAAAAAAAAACATGTAAACACATTCGATGCGCATCTTGGAAAGTCATTGAGGAAATAAAGGAGAGAAACAACGGGCAAAAGTATTTAAAGATAAACTGATGAGTGAGAAAAAAAACAAAAACCATGCAGAAGAAGAATTGTAAAATGATGGTAAGATAAAAATAAATGTGTTAACTAAGATAATTCACTAATGAGAAAGTGGCATTATTTTATATAATCATAAACAATTTTGATTTTTATTTTCATTTTTACTTCGGTTTTGGTGTTCCAGACGTTTTCATTCGTGCGTTGATTTCTTATTGCTGCTGATTTAAAATTTTCTACTCTTCATTTATTTAATCGAAAAAAATGAAACAAAGCTCATACACACAGACACACAAATTAAATCAAAAATCAAAAATGAAAATCAAATCACACACTCTTGACACGAAATTGAGCGTTGATTAGTTCATTCCATTTAATTTTCTCTAACCCCTTTTTAATTCAATTTGATTTCAGTGCGCTTTGCATGCTCAGCTTTTTTTTTTTTATTGTTGTTGTTGTTGTTGTTTTTTTTTTAAATGCTTTTTCAGTCTGTGCAAGACCCAATGTAATACTCTTTCAATATAGTGCCGCTTCTTTTGTGTGTATGTATTTATGGTATGTGTGGTTGCGGTATGTTATATAACAGTCATTGATGTACACATAATTGCACGTTCATGTGCTGAACGTTCATGTGCCACATACATCATCATCATTCGCATCCATTCTGCAGCAGCAGCAGCATCATCAACAGCATCAGGCATCATCATCAGGCATCAGCATCAGTAGCAACAATACCACACAAAATAACCTATTACGCACGTGAAGGTAATGAAAAGTATACTGTTCTCACTCTCCTTCTTCAATTCTCTCTTTCTCTCTTGATGTGTACGATTTGAAATGAATGGGATTTTTCGAGACTTCCAGTGTGTGGCACCGTAACATAACTCCCTTGTGTGTGGGCTTCATTTGTGTTCTATTAACAGTCATATTCGGCTCCCTTGAAACCACGACATTGTAAATTTTTTTTTTTTTTTGACTTCAAACGTCTATTTATTCTTTTTTCTATGCTAATGCTCTATTTTATGCGGAGAATAGAACGTTTTGTGTTAAAATTTTACGCTTAAACATTTTTAAATAGTAAATGGGTGTTGAAGTTTTTTTTTTTCAAAAGACTCATTTTACACATGACAACCTTTGTATTAAATTGTTCGCAAATATCCTTTTCATTATCCACAGCATATAATTATTTATGTGATAAGAAAAACGATTGAACGAGTGATTTCGATCGATTGGTATCGACTTGGATCGTCTTAGAGCAATCAATTTTGAGACAAAACCCCGAAACATTGGATGAGAAAAAAACGTGCACACAAACACGCACGTCTTTCGAAATTGCTCCGTTCGATATTCCATAAGTGCTTTCGTTGTTGATATCTTTTTATAGTGTTGCTTTTCAGTCTCTTTTTTTTTTCGTCTCAGATTAAACTTTTTTTTTTATTCCTTTTCATAGCTTCAAGTAGCGTTTTTTTTTTCTCATTTTAAAAATTACTGTATGGGTTGTCAGTCATATGTCTTTTGTTTTGATCAAGAAAGAAAAAAAAAAAAAAAAGTCGTGGACAACGTTCTCATGGTCATCGTCATCATCAACGTATGATAGATGATGTATTACATTGCATGCAATAAACGAAAATCAATTTTAAGACCCTCAAATACTTTGTAATGGTCATTTTTCATTTGAATGGTATAATGTGCAAAACAAAAACAAACCGGCAAACAAATCATTGAATCCAATTTCCCAATTTTTGAATGGCCACATTTGAATACTTTCGATTGTAATATACCATGTGTTTTCCTTTTGAAGGTGACAATCCAAAACTAGGGGAATTTGACTATTTTTCGAATGCCATTGCATTTGTGAAAAATTATGTAAAATATCAACAATTCAGTTGGAAATTTTGGTGATATGTGCAAGAATTTGTTCCATTTTCAAAACAATAAATAAAAGTTAATTTCTCAACTGCACACTATTTTGAAACAATATCAACTCAGCCATAATGTAACAAAATGAGATGTCGGAAACAGTGCTGAAGACTGTTTTGATTCTAAAGATGTTTTACTTTCGAATTAATTCGAAGAATGATATTCAATGCTCTTAGTATTTCTTTTTTGTCTATTACATAGTTCTATTTGGAGAGAAAATTTGATGAATTCTTAGATAAGTTTGAAACAGTTTTTTCCCAAATCCAAACTTTCGAATTTTTGTTTAAACAACTTTCAATATCGGCAATTGCTTTGAAATCGATAAATATCAACACCACAAGAATCAAGAAATAATATTCAAAATAATCAATAAAATTTCATTTCCAATTTGTAAGCATTACTATGTGAATTGGTTAATTCGACACATTCATTTATATAATGATTAATATTATTCTCCATTCTTATAATAATTAAATCATATTATTCACCATTATGTTTTTTTTTTTTTCAGCATGAAAATCAACATTTTGCATTGATTTGCATTACAATTTGCAAACATTTGCAAGAATTTACAATTTTAATATAAAGAAGTCCACCAATTGTACGCATTAAAAGGTTTAATAAGAATCATTTTTAGTATTTATAAACTCTGGGGAAAGTCAAATTTCCTTAGACTTAAAGCATATACTGTATATTAATGGAACGAATTGGTATGACATTTTCTGAAAACGGTCTCTTTTGCATGGGCATCACCCAAAGGTGATATCAAAATTGAAATTTTGTTTTTTTTTTTCTTCTTGAATGAATTTGGACTTTTTTATAGATCAAATGCATTGAAATGAAAGAAAAATCTCACACTTTCTTCGGAGTTGAAATCACATATCAAATGGAAGAAGAATGAAAAAAAAAAAAAAAAAACGAAAATGACGCATAATCCGAAAAAATGTCGTTTTCTATCGATTTAAATGTAAATTGCAGCACTTTTCTTCTTCTTCTACTTCTTTTTCTTCATCAATCCATGCTAATCCAAAGAAGGTATCCAATATTTACCAACTATCTAATATCGTTGATGTGCATCAATTAAGTTTTATGAGAAAAAATGTAACCAGCTTCTTACGTATTGTGTGGTTCGTCATCTGCTGCACAGCATGCATATTGGATGCTTTTTGATTTGTCCAGTCTTTTGTTTTTATGTATATATATATACGTATGTATTGTGTGTGTGTGTGTATATATGATAGCATGTAACCATGTTTTTTGCGTTCATCGCTTTTGGAAATGAAAAAAAAAAAAAAAAAACCTATTGATGTGCTGCGCATATAGTTATGTAGTATTCGGCATGTGGTAAAATGTTTTGCTGGTTTGCTTGTTCGGTTAAATTGTTAGTAATTCATTTGATGTAGCCAAATTGAACGGAATACAAAGGTGAAGAAGGCGAATGGACAGCAACAACAAAAACATAACTGATGTGCGGAATGAAGTGAAAATCCCGATGACGTGCAATAGCGCGCATTCTTTTCGTCGTTTGGTTTTCAATTTGTTGTTTTCATCTTGCTCGTTTTGTTTTTGGTTTTTTGTTGTTGTTGTTGTTGTTGTTGTTGTTGTAGTTATTGTGTACACGGCTTGAACTTGTGGCAGATGATACACTGGCTTCTGCTACCTTTTGCTTTTCTTCTTCATTCATTTGTATTGGCTGTTGTTTTTGTTGTTGTGAACTTTTGCGTTGCTTCGTTTACATGTAGCTTTGCGCTTTCGTTCGATTGTTATTATTGTTGTTGTTGTTGTCGTTGTCGTTGTTATTGTTGATGTGGCTTTCATTACGGCGTTTGCCGATGTACATTTGTACATCTCAATGCAAGATGCCCCACTCATAGTTCATGGTTTTTTTTTTTCGTGAATGCTGTTGCTCTTTTCAAAAAGAGCAAGTCTTTCATTTGGGCTTTCGTAAAATCAAATTTCGTAGATTATCTGAATGAGTCTGATGATATATAAATAGAATTCATTCAGTTGGATTGATCAGTCAACATTTAGTATCTACACAATACAGTTTGTTAGCACCGGTCTTTTGTTGGATACTATTCGAAATTTATTTTAATTTCCAAAAATTTTTCAACGAAACACAAAAAAGAAAAATTATATTTTGTTTTTCACTCAATAAAAAAAAAAAGAACGAAAAGTAAGGAAAAAAAAAACAATATGCGAGCATTTATTGTATTATCGTGTTTGGCATTTGCCGCTGCTCGACCAGAAGCTGGCTATTCATACCAACGTCCTGGTAGTTCAGGTGGTGGCATCGGCTCTGGATTGTCGGGTATTAGTGGATCAAGTTTTGGTATTGGTCATGGAAGCAGCTCGTTCGGTAGTAGTTTCACTAGTGGCGGTTCATCGAGCTTAAGTGGTTTTGGCGTTGGAGGTGTGTGTTTAACTATTAAAGCAATTTCATTCAAATTTTTTTTTTTTTAACAGTTGAAAATGTTTTTCATAATATAAAATCAACTACAAGCAAAAAAAAAAAAACAATTGATAATCGATAGATTGATACTCATTCATTTCAATTATATATACAATTTCTTCACACAACTTTGACTATGATATTGAAATAATAAATAGTCTCAAGCAAACAGCTGATCGAATAATAAATGAGATCAAGATCGTTAACTGATACAACAACAGTCGGTGTTCCACGTGCATTAAAATTTTGAATTCTTGGTTAAAATGCAACCGAACCTGTGGTTTTTTGAGTTAATTCACAAATTCGGTTCGTGGAGTGATTTTTGTTAATTTGTTTTTAACAATTTGAGGATATCGGTGCAATTCAAAGGTTAAAATAAAAAAAAAAAAAAAAAAACTGAACAAAACTTGAGCAAATGGGATAAGAATTTCATTCATATCAAAATTATTTATTACGAAACATGATAATTTTAACATTGGATAAATTTTTATTTGTCAAATTTGATCTAAATTTGTGCTCAAGTATATTTTTTTTTTATGATAAAACTTACGATATTCTCCATTTATTTTCCGTATAAATATCAAATACATTCCAAAATATTCAACTACCAGAAATTCTTCTTAAAAATTCAATCTCAAATACATCGAAAATGTAATTTCGACTTCAAATTCTATTCACACATAAGACCATTTTAGAGGAAAAGTTCGGATATTTACGAGATCGAAGTACGTAAAATGATTTCAGTGTACTCATTCTAAATCCAAATATCAACCATTTGATTCACCTTATAAACACATAAAGATGTCATATATTTCTGCGCATATTGCATTTATTGTTCAACAATAGAGTGTGAAAAATGAATATAAATGAAAAAAAAAAAGAAACGCAAATGCAGCATAATAATAAATTTTTCAACTTTATATGAATGAGAGTGTATTGTTATGATAAAAATGACTTAATGATAACTGTGTTTCCATTGAAATTTTCTACAGTACTAACGAAAAATGAGAGTTTTTTTTTTCTTGTTTATTGTTACAATGTTGTTTCAAATATACGACATAATCTCAAATACTTTTTTTTTACCTGAAAATAATAACATAATTTTCGCCGAAACGAGAAGACATTTTCACACGATCATTCCAAACATTTTCTGGATTGAATCATTGAAGAGCTTAGAAAACTTTTCTATTGTAAAATTTGTTGCTGTTGTTTCATTTTTGCGCTGTATTATGTATAAATTAAACAGAGAAATAAATAGAAAAGTGAACAAAAGAGAGAAAAAAAAAAAGAAATAAAAAAATAAACTGATATCATTTTATGTAGGTGGAAGCGGTGGTGGATACACTGGCGGTGGATTCTCTTCCGGCGGAAGCGGTGCTGCTGTTGTTCAAAAGCATATTTACGTTCATGTTCCACCACCAGAGCCAGAAGAAGTAATTCCACAACGTCAAATTCCAGTTGCTCAAGCCCAGAAACACTACAAAATCATCTTCATCAAAGGTATGGCAACGAATATTTCAAATACTCCTACTATCCATATTAGAAATTTAATTACAAATACTAATGCGAGAGAAGTTTTTCCGCAGAATGTATATATATATATATATTCATTCGAGCCAAACATTCTTATATATTTTATTTTTTTTTTTTTTTTTGATTTTCGTAAAACACATGAAATGTAAATTAAATTTTCTTTTCGATTTGTTTGTGATTTCAGCCCCATCGCCACCATCCTATCAAGCACCAATTATTCCAGTTCAACCACAAAATGAAGAAAAAACATTGGTCTATGTTCTTGTTAAAAAACCAGAAGAACAACAGGATATTGTTATTCCAACAGCTGCACCAACACAACCAAGCAAACCAGAAGTTTACTTCATCAAATACAAGACACAAAAGGAATCTGGAGGTGCCGGTGGTTCATATCCAAGTGGTGGTGTTGGTATTGGTGGTGGTAGCTCTGGTTCAGCATTGGATTTAAGTGCACCAGGACCAATTGGCGGTGGTGGATCGGGCATTGATTTTGGAAGCAGTGGACATGGATCGCCATCAACTCAATACGGACCTCCTGGAAAATCTGGACCATACTAAATTATCCACCTAGTCTCTCTCTCTGTTGTAAATACTTCTCACTAGTTGTTTAAGATTTAAAGTGTTTGTTTGTTTTCATTTTCTTTGTAATACGAAAAAAAAAAAAAAAAAAAAACAACAACAACAAAATAATGAAGCAAATTGAAATCAAATGAATCAAAATGTTTGTTAAGATGAATTTATTGCAATTAAAAAAAATACGGTGACAAAATTAATATTCCGTTGTTTCATTTCATTAGTTTCTCTCTCTCTCTCTCTCTCTCTCTCTCACACACACATACGTTACGTCAATTTAATTTGATTTGATTGTGTCTAGAATCTTATAATAATAGCAGTTTCCGTGAAGTGAAATCAATCGAATCGAATAAAATCATAAGATTTCCATTTCTATGGAATATCCAATATACAGCAGCACAAATGGAATGTAATATAAATTTATCGTTTGAATGGAAATGCATGAAACACAATGTACAACGAATTTGATTTAAAAAAAAATATATATAAGATGTGTCACGAATCAAGTGATGAACAATAATCACAAACTATAGCTCGTAATAAACATTGATGAATGCGGCTAGACGGATATAAATGAAACGTTTTCGAATTTGATTGTGCATTAAATAAATCCATATATATTATTGAGCTTATTGATATATTTCACCAGAAATATATTATCGATTGTGGCTAATCATTGTTAGTCAATCAATTTGTTTAGAGGTCTGAATAAGTTGAAATTCCAAAAATAAGCTCACAATTTGAATGAAAACCATTTAATTGATTTTCTGCTTTGCACCGGTAAAATTCATACATATTTTGTAGCTTTGTTTTCTAATGATATTCACTAATTTAGGTATTTGCAGATAACAAAAAACAAATCATTTGAATTATCTCATTGGTTGATTAAGATGTTGGGGATTCTACAAATATGAAGTTTGGCATGATGCGATGTTGTAATTACGAAACTCCTTATACATGTCATTATTTATTCGTTAAAATATTTCTATTTGTCGATTTGTATGGATATATATATCTGTTTGTTTGTTCTAAGCATTTATCGAAACGTAAATTTTAGACTAATTTTTTCGATTTATTGTGAATAAACATTCATATAAAATCATCTTTATATTCAATTGGGCATTGGAGAAGTCACATAATATTACATTTATTCAATAAAATATTGAATGCAATTGGCATGATTGTAATGAAATTTCGGTACAAGCAATTGTATATTGTTGTCATATAATCAAATTATGTTGGCTGATTTAAAGTTGAAATTTTCAAAATAAATCAATGATGTGCAAAATAAAAACAGATTTGGCTTGAGCACATCTACAGTAAGCAAAAAACAACGAGAGATAAAACAAGTAAAACGAAATGAAAAGTAGGAAGATGTTATACGAGTGAATTGCCTGGTAAAATGAAAGCATCGACAAACCGAAAAATAAAAGAAAAAAAAAAAATAACATCGCACTGAAGAGCACTTTTCAGTGCAGAGGGAAAAGTACTTTTACATAGAAGAAATATCGATAATATTACCGATGTAATGGTTGAAATATTCAATGAAGGAAACAAACCATCTTCTTCGTGTGTTTTTATTTTTCTTTTTTTTTCTTCTCATGTTTTGTTGTTGCTGTTCTTTACTTTCACTTCAAATTCTGTTGAATACCACTGTTATCGTTGTGGCAGACGTGTCTCTCGCTCTCTTATTTGGTCGTCCATTCGCTGGTGATATTTCCAGTAACAGTTGAATCTCGCTACTATTTCCATGACAATGTCGGCACTGGCATCTGTTGTTTCTTCTTAATCATCATCTTCATTTTTGTTGTTGTTGTTGTTGTTGTGTGTATTGCTGGTGTCGTCTTTGTCGTGGTTTCTTCATTATTAAAACACAAATTAAATATTACCTGAACAGAAGGCATCAAGTCAATAGCATCAACTATGTGGTCGGTTCATTATATTTTCAACATTTAACTGAAACATTCGAAACAAGTGGCCCCAACATTTTGTGAATCGTTTGGCGAGAAGATTCATCATTTACCGTAAGTTTTTGTTTGATTGGCCAAAAATTCGTTGCATAAAATCTTTTTTTTTTTTTTTTTAATCGCTTTAAAACGTACTTGTATAGTGAAATGAAACATTTATTAATTTCCCATTTATAAAACCGGTGAAATCGCACGCTATGGAGCGATTCTTCTTTTCTTTTTCAACTTCATTTTTATTACTCTTCACATTTTTTTTTTTTTTTTTTTTTCTTTTTTGCAATACCAATTACTTGTGTTCAATCCGTCTCCAATACAATAAAATGCATTTTCATGGTCGTTTTGGTGTGCGGAATTTGCTTTCGATTGTAGCACAACAATTTAATTTTATTGAATTACGTTGATCTTAACATGTAGCTTGATTGAGGGGGCAAATAGTTGAATTCATATTTTTGGTCACCGGCAATCATCAATTTTATTTTATTTTATTTCTTTTTTGCATTTTCATCGAGATCGAGGAAATAAACACAATTAGTATTTACTATGGACGGTATGGTGTTGTCTTCACCGAACCAATAAAATTGAGTCAATACGATATGGAATAATATGGGATATTTTTTGTTGTTGTTTTTGTGGTATTCATTAAAGTTGAAGTAGTTTTCGGAGCGAAGCCAATCAAATTATATGACATCATTGCAAGTGTGACATTCTTTTTTTTTTTTACTGATGAGGCATTTTAACTTTTGATTCATACACATCTCTCTCTCTCTCTTTTCTCTCTTTTTTTTTTACTTTTTGCACATATAAAAAGCAATAGTTTTGTCATTGTATTTACTGAGGTGATGTGTTGCTCAGTTGAATTCTAGTTAATCATAAAATTGCTTGTCGTGACACATTTAAAGTGTGTAAATTCCAAGTTTTGTGAGGGTACTTTTCCTAACATTGGATAGATATCAAAGTCAAGTTTTCATTTAATAGAAACATTCTCTCTATCACGTAAGTGAAACGACATAAAACGATTTCTATCATGAAATTTATGAGAAATAATATCTGCTAATACAGTACAAGCCAAATGACTTTGAACATGATATTGTTGAGAAGCACGATTGCAATAAAATGTTGACATAGATATTAGTGGTATTGTTGTACGAGGGATGAATTGGAAATGGTTTGAAAAAAATTTTTTTTGTTGTGAATACGAAGAGAGCAAGATAAAAGGTTTCTTCTTCAACCTCTTATCTTTCATATGAAGATTCTAAGCAATTTCCTTAGCATTTTTGTGCGCGTACGTTTCGTTTTTTTTTTCTTTTCTTTGCTTTTTTGTCTGTTGTCGCAAGAAAAAAAAAAAGAAATGTTAATAAAACCATGACCAAAATGTGTGCAAATAATATCGTATTATGTTAACAATGATCTGGTATCTGGTATTTGCTGTGTATGGTAAAATGCAATGGCATGCATACGTGCATCAGTTAGATTGTTCGCATGTTTTTTTTTTTTTTTTTTTTTTGGGTTGCGTATCTACAAGAAAACCATCCTCTCACAATTTAAGTATGATACTCTTCCTCTGTTTATGTTTTTACCTATCTCTTTGCCACTCTCTATGCTTAAAATGATGCAGGAGTTAGTTCATTTTACTGAATTATTGTACATATAAAGTGAACGCAACACGAACAAAAAAAAAATAATAATAATAATAAAACACCATGCAAGCAACATAGAGGAAATGTCTTGAATAGACATCAATAGATGTGAAATATGTATGTGATGATATTAAGGATGACTCATGAACGATGAAATATATCTTCAATATTGCGGCTGTTATCAACAAGTAGTTGACTTGCAGCCATTCCCAAAAAATGACATGAATATTTTATTCGCAATTTGCAAACGGATTAAAATAATAATAAAATACTAATACACAGTATATTCAATGTGTTACTTTGCACAACAAATTCAGACGTGAGAAAACTCACACATCAAGCCATAATACGTTTACAACAAATTTTACCATTTTGATTCGAATGGATTATACAGTTTTGATTTTTGCTTTTTGTTTATATTAAAAACGACCCACACACACACACACAATCACAACTGATTAAACCACAATTTGATTAACTGATTGTCAATATCAGTTCTTTACTACTAATTTGGAATCCTTGCATATTAGGCCTATATAAGTGTTTCGAAAGTGCTATGATTACATTTTTTTTTTTATCGTCGCATAATTAAGTAATTTCCTGACCCAAAATTTCTATTATACATAGGTTATGCTGATACAAATATTTGTTCTTTTACATATGCTGTTCAATTAGCTGTAATAGTTGATGTAAAAGTCATAGACGCCAACATAACAAATTCATTTATATGAAGAATGACATAAAAACCGTTATAGGGGTGCGCAATATTCTTGCTTATGTGATGATGCATAGTTAAAAGATGGATAACATAGTTAATAGTTTTAGTTTTGAAAGCAAACTATGCAAAATTTATTGGTATTTCTACATAATTATTTTATATATGTATATTCTATACCTTTAATGTTTAAGTTGGAATTTACCGTATCATCGTCATAACTCATACTACTCACTAATTATTTAGATAATCATTTTTTTTTCAAATATATGGTGATAATAACTGTCAATCCACAAACTCAAAGCAAATGGAATAAGTAGAATGTTCATTTCCAGGAATGTTAATTCTTTTTAAAACCAACATCGTATAGAGTCATTTTTATTCTAACTGATACAATTAATGTAAAATATTTGCCAACTATGATCCAAACTATTGATTAACATTTTGGAATTTATTAAACTGAAAAATTGTGTTCAATTTATGGCTGCTTGCTTGGTTGAAAATGGGGAAAAGTTAAAACTGTTGTTTTCTATATACTAATTGACATTGAATGTGAAAATAATTTGCGTTACATTCATGTGACTTCTTTTTCTTTCTATTATTAAAAGGTATTTCGTTTCTTGATTTTAATCAATGAAATTTGGCAAACAAAATTTTCAAACTATGCCAACACAAAACACCACAAAACACCACAATATAACACAACATACAAAATTTAGAGAAACCAGCATTTAATAGGTTTCTATTTTAGTTTTAGCGGTTAGTTTTGTTAATCTATTGAATTTCACAATCATACATGTATTTTCATTTAATGTAATTTAGAATTTATTAGAAGTTATTTGTGGTCATCGTCTTTCTAATAGAACCACATCATTGCTTATGAATAGATTGAAATAGAATAGTTATAAAACAAACTTTTGATATTAGATTGTATTCATTGGATGATATATTGTTGTATATATGGTTGTAAAATGTGCATATATTTTTTTTTTTTTTTTTTTTTTTCTTTTTGGTAACCGAAAATAAGATGACAGAAATGTAAGCAAAATAAGTTAAGGTAAAGAAAGCAAATCAAATCAAATCAAAATGTCCCATTGAATTTTTGAAGTTGGTCATAGAACTTTTTCAAGCTTGACTAACCAAGACAAAACATTATTCATTGTGATGAATGTGACATTCATGTTTAAAGTGATGAAAAAAAAAAATACAATTCAAATCCCATTCAGAGTTCAATTCATACAAATGAAAACGTTAAATAAAATATAGACATGTAAGTCACTTTGAGATGAAGATATACTACAGTCAAATTTTATGGGACTTTTTTTTTTTTTTTTTTTTTTTTTTTAAATCAAATTATTGAAGACATATTGAGAGCATAAATAAATATCGTAATAATGTTTGCCAATATTCGTCATCATTATTCATAGGCTGACAACACACATCGTATCGTACGCAAAAACTTTGAATCTAAGTATTTGTTATTATGTTCAAAGTCCGACAAAAGAATCAAAGCGTGTGTATAGTTGGGGGAGCTACATCAGACAATATTTAAAAGCCTCATAAAATATTACCGAAGTAATTTACAAGAGTTACATAGGTAGCTCGACTGATTACAGTTTCTGAATGAGCATTGAAATAGAAGAATAGAGAAAAAGGGGGAAGAAAATTTGTTGTGTCCAATGCCAAAATGCTAGCCAAATTCTTCATTAAATTACGCTTCAGAAATACGTAATGAGTTGTTGTTTCAGTCATTTAAACTGAAATAATGCATTGTATATATATGTGGCTGAGGTTAAATGTTAAAGTATTTTCAAAACATTTAGCTCTTTGTTCAATTTATAAAAATATATATATTGTATATTTTGGTTACTTTCACCTATTCGCGATATTACAATTTTATTACTTCACGGTGTGTGGTTGTAGTTATTTTAAATTGTCTTAAATGAAAATTTGCCACAAACCCTTCAAATCAGTCCATTCCATCGTTTGTTCATTCATTCATTCATTCATTCATTCATTCATTCATTCATTCATTCATTTAGTTATTATACTTTATATAGGAATGTTTTGATTACAACTTTAACATTAAGCATTAAGGAGTAATAGTAATATGTGAAAAGGCGTTTTGATGACTTGACGTCTCTTTATGATGTTTTATATGGGTTTTCATGATGAATTTTTAATTTAAAAAGGGAGCAACCACAGAAGGGTTGATCAACTAGTTATTACGTATTAAACAACCTTAACAATGTATTTGCAAGAAGCATGAAAAAAATTTTTCCACAAAATATTGCTTCATATGTGAATAAATTTCATTTTATAACCCGACATTGATAACATTTTACTTGAAACATTTCACTTGTTACAAAGAGAATTAACTGTTTTGTAAATGGTACGAATTTATATCTAATATAATATCAGCTGTAGAATGCGGTTATAATATAATGCAAGCATGTCACTCAAACTATCGTTCTCTTGCTTCTTGGTATTTTTTTTTTTTTTTTTTTTTTTTTTCATTTTTTCGTTCTTGGTCTATCGTCTTCCTTTCGATTCGTTTGAATGTAGTAAGTGTAACAAAAAGAGTATGCTATTTGTGTTGGTGTTGATGTTGCGGTATGTGCTTTTCTAAGCGTATGAATATCGCATCAATTTAAGTAAGAGTGACGTTAGCTCCTTGACTCGCATTTCTTCCTCATACTTTCGTTTATACCCAGAATACAAATTTCGTCAAGTTTTTTAATTGGAATTGATTGATATGAAAAGATAATGAAATATGATATTTTTTAATGAATTTGTGGCTCATGATATGCGATGTGATCTAGCATTCAGTTTAAATTTTCTGCTTAAGAAGATGAAGAGAAACTTTTCTTGCTGTTTTTGTTGTTGTCGTTGTTGTTGTTGTTGTTACTATTAAATTCATACATTCATATTGTTGCGAACATAGAAGAAATTTAAATGGCAAAAATATTGTGCTTCACTCGTGAGAAAAGTGCATGCGTTTTGAAAACATTTTAGAAAACGTTCGTTAAAACTATTGATTTAGTATTGGCTATAGAAAGGAATGCTACGCTTTAAGATAAAAAAAAAAAAAAAAAAAAAATCCATCGGTGTATAAATACAATTATACATGCATACAAAGCTAAATAACAGAAGAGCAATCCGAGCATAGTACACCATGAATTGTAAACCAAAAATGACGGAATGGCATACCAAATGACACAAACATATACACCAAAATGAAGCAAGAACAACAACACCATCGTCGTTGTCGTTGTTGTTGTCTTGGTCGTGGTCGTGGTCGTCGTTGTGGTTGTCGTCACAACAAGAAATCTCAAGTGATGCTAATAATAATGATTGTGATTGTCGAATAAAGTGAAAGTATGGTAAATGACCTTACAAACAAATAAAAAAAAAAAAAAAAAAAAAAAATGAAGTGTTCACTGTATAGCGATCTACACGAGCATTAAATACGGAATAAATGAACAAAAAAAGCAAATCACATGAGCCAACACACAAAATAAAACGAAGACAAAAAAAGAAGCTACAAGTTGGTAAATGGAGATGAAATTAAAAAGAACGGCTAATAAAGAAGATACAAAACTTGCACATAAATATTTCGCGTGCGCGCCAGCTCAATGGAATGACTTTTTTCTTTTTCTTTTTCTTTTTTTGAATCAAAATATACAAACCAGTACAATACAAAATCTGACCAATACAGAATCACTGAAAAAAATCAACATTGATGAAGGTGCAAAAAAGCCTCTCTCTCTACATTCAAAAACATGCATTTGCTCGTGCCTCTGCAGGCTTTTTATATCATTATTATGTTTTTTTTTTTTATGCGAGTGATTTAGTGTACATCGATTGTCTCCAATACAAATATACAACATATGCCCATCTTCTGACTATAAACTATGATATTGCCATTATTATTATAAATATTTTCCTAATTGTATTTCCTTACTTTCAGTCTATTCTAAAAAATATCATAGCCATTGTAATTGACACATGCATATATATATTTTATGAAATGAAAATGAAGTGATGAAGAAAATTTCATAATGCGACTCAATTAAAGCAAATGGAAAATCTAGAAAAAATAAACAAAGATGTGTTTGTGTGTGTGTATGTGAGAGAGAGAGAGAGAGAGAGAGAGAGAGAAAGAGATAGAAAAACCGATGTAGAGATAAAGATATTATAATAGAGAATTCACATATTTTTTTTTTTTTTTTGATTTCATTAGATAAATGAGAAAAAGTGTGACGCGGTATTTTTATTTTATTTTTTTTTTTTTTTCAGATGAGATTAAGTCAAACAAATGCCATGCTATTTTGTTTTAGTTCCGTGTGAAGATATAAGGAAAAAGGAATTTTGTTCAATCCGTTGATGTGATAATATTATTGCGGATGTATTAAAGTCATTGGATTTGTTGTTACTGTTTTCGGCATTTCCTTCAGCTAAATAACAAGTTATCAATTAAAAATGCCAACACAATTATGCAGCAAAAAGATGACATAATTTCCAACCATCCGAATTGAATGGGCTGGAAATATAATGCTCAAAAATTCACATCAATTTTTGTTTTTAATTGTTTCTATATTGTTTCTATATTGTTATATATTATGGTGAAAATTTTGTTGTGATCATCGAATGGTATGCTCGAGAAGAGAGTAGAAGACAATAAAAAAAAAAATCATACAACTCAGAGTGATTCTGATAATTGATTTGAACGACTTTTAAAAATGTTTTGACATTTCGAAGTGTTTCAAGGTATTGAAACAATCCAAATATGTATTAAATGATCAATGACGACCATTTCTAATTAACTACCAATAATACGATGTATAAATGAGAATATTTCCAAAGGTCAATTTTTCCCTTATATATATTATATCGATATTATAATTATACATTGTATAAGTGACAGAGCAAGTTTCACGTACTGGAAGTAATCGTATTTTTTTTTTTATATTTTCTGTTTAACCCGTATATTTCACTAGTATAAATTACCCACAAGCATTTTATGCAACCAACGAAAGATGTTATGAGTACAATGTGACGAAAGTCCCTCTCAGACTTTGCTTTATTTTATTTTATTTTATTTTGTAATGACCACGAGTCATGATTACTTGCTTATTGCCTCACAATTGGTGGTGTAATCGAAACATTTGGAACGCAATGCAACTTAGCACTGGTCCAAATGAACTTACACATTGTGTGTGTGTGTGTTTTTTTTTTTTCATTTCAGTACATTGCCATTGAATATGCGGTCATGTCAGGTTTTCGAATGTAAATCAAATTGTTCCCATTTCCCAATTTATTCAAATCATTAACATATGATTTCAGTCTACTTTTTTCGTTCTTAATACTGATTCAGCAACTTTTTTTTTTTCATTATTTCTCTCAATAAGACTTATTGATTCTAATCAATTTGAATTATTTGAACATTTAAATAAGTTTGCTATCATTTCAAATTACTTATCGAAATATAATCAGTTGTTTTAGAAGAATCATGCTATTTTATGATGTAATACCAAATTCTAACATCGTTAAATTTGTTTGTAATATTCAACATTTTTTTTTTTTCAATTGCTACTATTCATTCAAATAAATAAATTTATTTATCACCGAACAATCAGACATGGAATAGATTTTTATCCCTCCTCTAACTCAAATTGTTTACTCATTTCATCAATTCATGGAAAGTAATAAATATAAAAATCATGAATTTGCATTTTTTGGAAAATTGATGAAGTAAGAGAAAATTGTCTACATTTATAGAATATAAACAAAGACGCTGCATTATAATTATAGGAAAAGAAATGTTTCCCGGAAAACAGTTCAAATATCGGTCCAAATCGAAAAAAAAACCACCGCCGAATTATATTGGCAACCAAGGTTCAAAATGTGAGTCTAAAATTTAACAAAAATTGATCATCTACATATAGACACTGGATATATTTCTATTGTATGTCAGATTTTAGTCGAATCTGCAGCTGGAGATACGATATTTTGTCATGACACACTTCATGCTGAAGTAAATCCAGCATATTTTGGGAATTGAAAAGTAGAAGGTAAACAAAGTCGACGAAATCAGTGAACGATGTCATTGGCCGGCCAAATACGGATCCACAATTCCAAATAGCATTTTCTGCAACATACACAGGTTGGTCAGCGCAGAGAAATCCAGTGCCGACATAAATATATTGGATAAAAAGATAAAGAATGATGATTTGGGGGGATTTGACTCTTTCCGAATGCCATCGCATTCGTAAGAATTCGCATGTACAATGTTAAGCACTTAAGAATTTCTATACGAAATTCGCATTCGCGAATTCTATATGTTTAATAGGAAGCATTCGCAATTATTCGTAACCATTCGACAAAGTCAAATCCCCCTAGGATTTGGTTGTATGGAAAAGGTGCGACTTTTTTTTTATTTTAGAGAAATGAATGAAATGTATCTATCAATAGACCATTTATTTAAATTTCAAAGAAATAGTACAGATAATAGAATAATGCGAATTGTATGATAACATAATGTTGAATTTTATCGGAAAAAAGACAACGAAAATAACAAAATCAACTATTGAACTACCCAACTGTTATAATAATAATAATAATAAATGTAATAAATTTCTCTTTCTTTTTCTTTCCTCTCTCTCTCTCTCTCTCTCTCTCTCTCTCTCTCTCGTTCTCTCTAAAGTATCATTTTAGAAGAATCAACCTGTTTCTAGAATAATCTAGTTCAACAAACTGCCTCAAAATGTGTTTAAATCGAACTTTTAATGTGAACATAAAAAAAAAATAATCATTGCTGTTGTTTGTTGTCACTTAAAGTCATTTCTTTTTGGAGTTTTTTCGATCATTTTTCCAATGCAACAAACAAATCAACAACATTATGAGTTCTTGGCATCGTTTGTTTTTTCTCCCCTCTCTCGATGAAATTGTATCGTTATATTGTGCTGATGACACGGCTTTGATTTTTTTTATTGCCTGTTATTGACATTTTCCCTAAGTCACTTTTTTCAGTCGTCATTTTGCTATTTCTTCGTTTTATATTTTCTTTTAATTTCACAGCAAGTATTAGAAGTATGCATTAATAACCGGCCTTTTGAGTGAAAAATAAATGCTTTAATTTAATGTTATTTCTATAAATTTTTAAAAATAATATAACATTCAAAGTATTTTCCATTGCTAGCCACTACTTTTTCCCATATTTCTGGTAATTTATGGATTTTGTGTCGGAAAAACTGCTCATCTTTTGAGGCTAGGAACGAACCAAGCTATTTTTTCCATTCTTCAAAAATACACAAGTGCTGCGAAACCAAGACATGCATTTGGCCATCGCAAGCTGATTTGCTTTAGCATGAAGTCTGCAAAAATTCGAAGACATTTTGTACCCTAGAAGCACCACTTTTTTTTAGCTTTTTGTGAATTCTGGTGATATTTTTGTCCGAATTTGGTTGATATCAATTGGTTGATATTAAAAAAAAAGTGTGGCACGAGCATTTTTATGAGTTTTCATAACCTTTTAATAAACCATATCATCCCTATTTATGAAAATATGGGAAAACCACTTTTTGTTTATATTTGCTTGCGGCAATAGGGGAGGGGTTTATTCTTCATTACCAATGCTCACTGGATAAAAAATTATTGTTTTTCTACTATTCTTGTCATGAAAATAGTACAACCGCATCTACAAATGCACTTTTTTCGCGAAGATTCAAAATTTTCCATCGAGAAAAAAAAAAATTGAAAAATTTACTGTAAACAACAAAAATTTATTACAAAGCATTATCAATGGTGCCATCTGGCGTAAAAGGCCGATTATTAATTCACACTCCAAATATTTTTCGACGATTGCATTCATACCTAAATTGACATTTCCTTCTCCATGAAATGTCATTTTTTTTGCGATATTTCACTTTAAATCATTCACACACATTTAATTTATCGAAAAGACACGATAATCTATCAATTGATTGTCACATTTAGTAGTTGTATTCATGTTTTTCTGACACATTTTAATAATGGATAACAGAACTGTGTCGCAGTCAATATTTTATAAGGGAATTTGCTTGTAAATGTAAAAAAAAAAAAAAAAAAATTATGTATGATTGTGTATGTGATGTATATTGTGTGTTAAGAAGCAATAAAATCTAGCATCGAGCACAAACAATTCTAAAAACTTCGAAGAAATCTAAGCAAAAGAATAAAAGCGTAAGCATTTTGTAAAGTGTGTTAACACAACGGATACGTCAATTTGATTTACATACATTCGCTTTGTTAGCTCATGCATGCACAAATGAAAGCAACATTATCATAATTGTTTTTTATTTTCCATCATTATTATTGTTATGTTTTTCCACTGTTTATTTCATTTCACAGTGATCGTATTGTACATATGTATGTGAAAATGTCTTTGTGACATAAACTTTATGCATATCCTCATATTATTTCTACTGTTTTTATTGAAACTGTGATTCTATCATAAGCTCCATAAGAGTATAATTTACATATATATATATATGCATATATTATCATATTACTTTAGAAAAATTGCGTTTCCATTTTCAAAGTTTCTAGGGTAAAAATGTATTCAATAAATAAGCTCGCAAATACATATTCTTATGTGTTAAAAATTAAATTCATTGATAAAATAATCTGATGATAAAATAACAAAGTTTTTGTTATGTTATTTCTTGTATTTTTAAATGCTACAGCAATATTGTCGCCAAACCAAATACCAAAAGTTGTGCTTTATTAATCATTTTCTGGTCGATGGAATTCTCAGGAAAAACTAGTCTTTTTAGCCGAATTCTCAGCAAAAACTAAACATTCACCAATATTTTTTATTTTCAAAGGTGATGTCAAAAACTATAATTTCTACGATGGTTTTTCAAATAGAAAGACCATTGATGTGTCATAATATAATAATTAAAATTCCCGAGAATTTGAAATAATAATAAACGATGGTTGGAATTGTAATGAAATAAATGTTTAAAAAAATAACAAACGATGTGTGTATGATATTTAACATTTATGCATTATATTAACAAAAACATATGCATACAATGTGCATATTCATTTAATCAAATGACAATGAGTATGATTATGGTGAATCAAGATGTATTGTATAATAATTTGATATTTTTTTTCTCTCTCAATATCCATAAGATTTAATCCTACAAAAACAATATTAAGCATAATCTTTCCCTTTTATTTGAAGATTCACATTCAATTTCTTTCTTTTTTTTTTTTTCTTCTTCTATATGAATATAAATTTTATCGGTATGGTGATTATTTGGTTCGGTTGATTGTTTGTCGGAGGTATTATACCGGAATGAAAATAGCTTTAAAAAGTCATTGGCGTAGGGAAAAAATTCAATTAAGAAATTTACATCGTTTTTTACTATATAATATATTTTATATTAATCTATGAAGATAACTAAAATTTTAATCATTCAATTAAAATGATAGCACTGAAAATTAAAAATATTTATTTAATAATTAGTTATAACTAATTTGTGAATATCATTTGTGTGAATGAAAAATGTATTACTGAGCATTTATCTCATTGGAAAAACAACGATGAATATTCTTAAAGTGAAAAATATCGGTATGCCCTCTACGCAGTGAATTTGTCATCGTACGCATGTTGAATGAATACTACCGAAGTATTTGTTTGTGTTGGTGATTGTGTTCACATTTAATGTGTGCGGTGGCAGCTTTGAACGCTTACGTGCTAGAGGGCATCTTACAATTTTATGTCGATTTTATCCAATGTCTTAGTATAGGAATATTGCATGGTCGGAAAAAATTTCATATAGAATATTTCTGTGGAAAAATTGCAAACGAGTTATGAATATGCGGACAATTTATGGAAAAAATCCTCTTAGCTACTTAAATGAAGTAAACGAAACGTGAAATCTTTTTTTTTTTTTTTTTTTAATCTTGTAACACTTGCCTTTCGTTTAAGTTTTATTTATTATTTATTATGAAAACTTCTCTATTACTGTTGTTTTTAGTTATAAAGTAAATTCAGTTAAAAGTAAAAAACGTGACATTCTATAAATGGACAGATGTATTTACGCAAATTACAAGGATTCTAGCAATTAATTAATTTTCATATTCTATACTAAACGTTGAATTGAAAACTAAGCGAAAATGAATGTTTACGAATTATTATGATAACTTTCATTGGTCATGACACATTTCAAGAAATAAAAGAACTTTTTCCGTACAAAGAATAAAAAAACTTGATTAAAACTTGAGGTGTCGTTTCAGTACTAAAGACAGAATAAATCGAACGAAATGAGTCGAAATCATATTGAACATTTATTATTCCTTCTTAATATCAATTCAAAATTTTCGGAAGCCATAAATAATAATAGGTAATTTTCATATAATTTTACGGAACAACTAAAATAACATAATTCGTGAAATAAATAAAGCATATATGTACGGCACTAATATATGTATCAATTTTCATTGATGAATAACTTTCGATGACTTTGTGTTTCATTTATTATTTACGAATTAATAAAGGAAATAAATATGTCTATGTATGTGTATGTGCATGGAAAGGAAATGTTTTCCATATAGTTTTCAGGTATGTTGATTTGAATTAGTTCGACAACAGCAATAACAACAAGTGCATAAATTAGGTGCAGTGACGAGCATGATAATAATGAAAAGTTGAATGATTTTTTTTTTTTTTGTTCTTCTTTTAAATGTGAATCGTGTGCAAAATAACATTAAGTATAATCTCGTTGTATTTCATTTATTTGCATATTCCCATTGACTATGCTTGAACACAAATGTAAATCTTTATCAAGTAAATATGTATGGGGTACATATGTATAATGAATATTCGACTAGGTTGATTCTTTCGTCACTATCAATTGTTCCGTCTATTTTACTTATATATATTTTTCATTTTAAAAATCTTCCATGGAAAGCATTCAAATTGAACAAAACAAGAAAAATGAATTGCTGTAAATACAAACACGCTTGCCCATATAATAAATGCAAAGAAAGCACAGTTTCAATTATAAAAAATAAAAAAAGATGTAGAAAGACAGAAAGATAGAAGAAGTTTTAAATTTCCAACCATTTCCGTTATAACATTGAATAAACAAGAGTAAAAGAGACAGAAAAAGAAAGAGATGGAAAACAATTTTGTATATATGCATGAAGTAATAATAATAATCACAGTTTAAATATTTTAATTCTGCCTCCCGTATTTATGTCATTCACCATTCTTCTTGATACTTTTGTGGTACATTTCTCTTCATGCTTACCTTAAATACAGTTATACATTTACACATTTATTCATTTATACATGCATAAATATATATATATATATATATAATTCACTTTTTTACTTTATCTATGTGGTTGATCAATCTATATCTCTCTGTACCTTATAATGTTTGTGAGCAATGTCTTTAATCATTAAACTGACACCAATTTCTTTCTGATGCTTTCTGTGTGTAATAATATGGAAATCTTTTACGCGCGCTGCCATGCCATGCTGTGATGTGCTGTGCTGTGCTGTGCCGTGCTGTACGAGCAATTTTATCATTTGTCGTGTCTAGTTTGTTATTTTTCCTTTTTGTTCGATTTGTCAGTGTTTGTATATGTGTATGTGTGAAAGTGGTTGGAAGATTTGAATATGTCTGTGTCTGCAATGAATGCCATTTTCCAAGTTGGAGTACTTAAAAGTTAATGTCACGGTTTTATTTTATCAGCAATGAGATGGCAACAAATAGTACAGTTGAAGCTTTTAAACGTTGAAATGAATGTTGAATAGTCAGTGGGAAAGGTAAGAAAGACATTTTGTTGCAAATTGAAGGCGAGAGTTATCTGCCCGAAAAGATCACAAAGCCATTGTAGCGCCTCAAATTAATAATTTTTGGGCAGGCTATCATTAAGTATGTCAGCAGAAATTTAAGCATAATTTGAATCAATTTCAGTTACTTGCTCTCATTGTTGAATTAACTGGCGTGATTGGTTCTCAACAAGCATACCCTGAGATTATTCACATTATTGTATAGAATTCGAGTGCTATGCAAATTTTTCTACACTCTTCAAGAAAGTTATTTACGATGCATTTGCATTTGGAACACTATCATTTTCTAATTGATGAAATCCACCGTACAAAAGTATAGACAATTGGACAATTTGAATCGATCTCCGATACTGAAGTATTAGTATTTTTCGATTTCCGTTCGGGCTTTTATTGATTTAACAATAATGTGTCCACCTAAAATACAAAATTCACTTTACGTTTGAAGAATGTTTTTTTTTTTCTTTTTTTTCTTTTTTTTACTTTTGGTATCAATTTTACTGTGGGCCATTTTCGTGTATTATTGAGCAAATCAAATCGAATAATTATATAGAGTGGTAGAAAATGTTCAAATAAAAAGCCAAATACGTTGTTTCTCAATGCTCCGTAAATTAGTTTCCATTCACTTTTCATTGTTTTGAATCATCAAAAAACGAGAAATATGCACACAATTAAACATCAAACGAAACAAATAAGACGATTGATTGGGCTTGATTCGAAAACATACCATTCATTTTAAAATGAGCTGTAATGGTGAGTTAATTTAAATTATTGCAAGCACAACACAACATAACACAACAAAGCACAGCACAGCACAACACAAGCACTATGCCTGAATATGCCTAATATCTATCTATGGGTAATTGACCAAATTCCAGACCCATCTTCACGAAATTAAATTCTTTGGAAATATTTTATTTCATTTTAATTACGGACAGTTGGCCGAAAATATTATTTGTATTGATTACAGGGTACATAATCTCTTTCCCATCTTAACAATAGGTAAATTGGTATAGACAATTTTGTTCATGCAAATTTCAAGCAGAAAACAATAACAAAACAAAAAAAAAATAAAAGGATGAAAATGAAATGAAGACAAGAATGATCAATGGTGCGAACCACAATCTCGCTTATAATAAATGGCCAACAAATGTCTCAAATTGTTCCTTCTGATGACAAACATTCAAATTGTGAATGAAAAGTCGACAAATCGTGTCTTAATGGTGGATGACGCACATTCCACTCATCACTCTACATGCGATATACATAAATATATACAAATGTGAAGCACACGAAGCAATTTGAATGGAACAATAACAGTGGAAAAACAGTAAAATAATCGGCGCTTATGTAAAGTAACAGTGTGCCTTTCAGTACTATTTATGATGCTCAAAATACAATTTAAAAGGAAATGCAATGAAACATGAGTTTAGTGTCGCCCAACAAACTACCAAAAATGGCGAATAGCTCTTTACTTGCCAGATGTTATGAATTACAGCGAATTATATCATTACAATTTTATTATGCAATATTCGTTCAATTTACGTTTTTTCCTTTTTTTTTTTTTTTTTGTTTTGTTATTGTGATTGTTGTTGTTACGGCTGCTGCTGATTTTATCCGTATGAAAGAAAAAAAATATCTGTTCGATGTTACAGTCTCAATTAGAAAACGTAAAATCACTTGTTGTGCTTTTGTGTGCAATGCTCAGTCTATATTGTTTATGATGGTGTTGTTCCTCTTGTTGAACATATATCAAATAATCTTTCATGCGATTTTATTTCGTTTTCCCAAACAGCAATTGAAATTGCGTGCTTGCACTTTAAAATAAAATCATTTAAATTGGGTTATAAATATGTTTCCAGAAGTAAATGTGTAAATGTAAAAAAAAAAAAAAAAAAAAAAACATTTAGTCGGTTGTCATCTAATATTAATATCAAATGGTATAAATAAACCGAAAATTTATTGAATGTCATGTTTTTGGGTATCCAGTTATGAATGTTTAAATTGAATAAAAAAGAAACAACAACATTGTTTTAGTGAGTTAAGTGAGTTGAAATAAAACAATAGATCATTTATCAATTTCGAATAAAACCACATAACCCATTAACAGTTCATTTGAACACAAACAAATTTTAAACAATTGAAAATACTCATTCAACTATCTAATTTTTTTGGTTCATTTTTATTCTTTTATTCATTTGAATTGGAAATAATTTTCTTACAAACAGTGTCATATAAAACATGTCAACGAATCAATGCTGTTAATACATGAAATAATTATTAAAATTTTTCAAAATTGATTTGTTTTTTTTTTTCATAAAATTAATGTGATAATATCATGAGTTAAGATGGCACTTCTTTGAAAGACCCACATACAAGTATTATAGAGCGTGCATTGGTTTCTTTTCACAGACTTGTCAAACAAATTCTTTATGTTGACCATTGTTAAAAGTGACTTCTCAGTTCAAAACAACAGAAAATTTGACTGCATTGAAGAAATTTACCCTTTTTTATCAAATTTTTTTCTTTCGATTTTCGGTTAATTTTTTTTCCCCCAAAATTCGTAGAAGTTTCTGCTTCACGATGCAAAAGTTTCAAATAAAATGGATATATTCTCAGACGAGTTGTACCGCATCGATAACCCAATTTCATTTCGTTTTTTTTTTTTCTTATGCGCACACAACAAAGTAAATCAGTAAAATCAAATTTATCTATCGGTGAAATATCAAATTACCGATAGAAATATTACTTTCTATCGGTAATTGCGTACATATCCAAAGAATCTTGTATGTGAAAATTTAAAATTATAGCAACAACGAATACGCTTACAAGCAATATGCGTGTGCCTGTACACCGAATTTGAGCATATTTTTCTTCTTGTCGCATCTCTCATTCTCTTTATAATCGCCATTCATGCTAGTGCGTGTTATTGCTATTGTTTGGTTTTTTTTTTTTTTTGTTTGTTTTGTCTCACTGTCACTTGATTGATGTTTATATGAATATCGCAACATTAAAAAAAAAAAAAAAAATTAAACTATTTATTAAATAGTGGTTTTTCCGAATTTACTTTTAAGTTGTTACATTCAAGAAGTTTTGCATACATAGAATTACCAATAGAAACAGATATTTCTGTCGATAATTTTATATTTCACCGATAGATGAATTTGATTTTACTGATTTATTTTGTTGTGTGCGCATAAGAATACGAAATGAGTTTTTTTTTTTTTTTTTTTCAAGATCAAACAGATGAAAAACTTCAATCGAATGAATTTTTCGAGTCGAGTCGAGTATAAAAAATGTGTTTTTAGATAATCCACAAAACTAACCAACCATCCCTTTGATCAAAAGTAACGATGTGATAATAAATTAAATAGTAATAAATATTCGTGACAAAAATGAACTGTGAAGAAATACAATATTTCTATCAATGATTTTGGAGAGTTTTCAAAGCATATCATGAGAAATATCGAAAATAAATTGAATTTTTAAAGAGAGAACGAATTTTCTTCGAACTAATTGAATTATTTTTTTCATGCTCTTTGGGTGCTAGTCTGTCTATCGAAATTAATGTAGTGAACTTTTTGTTTATTGAGCAAAACGATTTTTCAAAAAAAAAAAAAAAAAAAAAACAAAATCAGTAGTCATAAAATGTGTTGTATAAATGGCTTATTTTTTTTTCTTTTTTACATGCAGTTGAATAAAAATTGGGAAATTTCTAATTCGCACTTCATCAAAATTGCTTATACAAATGGTTTCAATAATGTAATCTATTTGAATTAGTTTTTAAGCTTAATCTTGCAATCAATTACACCCAATTTCCCATATGTTTTAAGATTTTCATATGAGAATGAAATGAAA
Organism: Resseliella maxima; assembly: GCA_029041755.1. NCBI lineage: Eukaryota > Metazoa > Arthropoda > Insecta > Diptera > Cecidomyiidae > Resseliella > Resseliella maxima. Next base: position 163,058 of record JAQOWM010000955.1, on the reverse strand, counting down.
ACATTTATTGAACCATTAAAATGGCAATCAATATAAAATGAGCAATGTTAAATATACTTGTTTTTATAGATTAGTCATTATAATCATTGCAGGTTTGTAAATAATGATTGAGTATTTTTTTTTTTTTTTTTCTGTAAATAAGATATTTGATTCAAGTATAATTATGTCAGTAGGTTAGAGACATTGAAGGCAAAGATTGAGTAATTAATAAAATAGTAAAGTGTTGAATTCCATTAACTCCTAATTATATTTGAGACTTTGAATGATGAAGCGCAATTTCATACAAATAAAAATATATATACATTTAAACCATGAATTCAATTATAATTTCAAAATGAATTGCTTTGCCTCATTAATTGAATTACCACATTCATTGTAAACAATCAGACAAATTATAGAACTATTCAAGCAAATATGCCGAAATCAGAATTTGGCATAATCATGAGGCGCGCTTTGTACTAAATGATTAATTTAAATTGTGAAATTGTTCACATTCACATTGTTTTAATTACTGTATTCGACGGCTCATTCAGTTTTATATTGTTTAAAAACAATAACCTTAATTATATTAATTAAACTTTGGTTTCCCTTTTTTACTTATTTCTTGGTATTGTGTTTTTGCACCGAAAAAAAAAGATGATCATCCATGTTAACGGTATACGCATAAATCAATTTTACAGTTAAATTGTCTGTTCATTGATTCGTTTTAACTGTTCAATTCATGATGATACATTAAATGATTAAAAACTAAATTTAGATTTTCAGAAAGAAATTGTTCATATAATTATCGAAATCAAAATGAAATAAATCATTCACTTTTCGAAACTGGTACATTTTCATGCATATTCATTGGTGTGCCTTATAATCACTCAATATTCTCTGACTTATGGATATCTAGGGTGACTCATTTTCAGCGAAAAACATTCAAAGATTGGTTTTTTCTTGTTTCTTTTCTTTTGGTTTTTTTTTTTGTGCTCATTTCTCTCTCTTGTATCCTTACTCAAGTATGTAATTGGACACTCAGATATTTAAATGTTAGCAATCATTTTGAAATGTCTTCTGTAGCTGAATGAAGAGTATTGTTTTGATGAATTCGGTTATACATTAATTTGTTTTTTGTTTATTTTTTGTTTTTTTTTTTGGTTTTTTTTTTTGTTTTTTTTTTTTGTTTTTTAGTTTCTTTGTTTGTTACAAAGTACATATTCAATCAATGTCACTAACCTTACCTTAATACATTTTTTCCCTTTAATAATAAAGTGGGTTTTTCAATTTATGGTTAGTGTTTCCAATATAAGTCATGTTGAGAAGCAAACAAGAGAAATACGATATGTTAAGTGGATAAGTTAATCGATATACATGTGGTAAAAATGATTTACAAACGCAAAATTTGTATACTAAAACAGATTCAATAGAAACTAACATGAAGATAGAAGAAAAAATTTCATTTTCGCAACAATGAATATATTGTTTTATAATATTAAAAAAACCAATGAATCTTGCTGAAGGTGATTGTTGTTGTTGCTTTTTTTTTTTTTTTTTTTTATTCACACAATTTCCAGAATATCAAGAATGGTTTTCACCATCAAATGTTAAAAAGAAAAGGGAGACTACTAAATCATTTCGTACATTTGCAACAAAATACAAAATACAAATAAAGTGAGAATCCTATGAAATTTAGAAATAAGGGGTCCATTATTCAACAAATGAATGAAACAAGAAAACATTTCCAAAAGACGATGTATTTTCACAACTCCTCCATTCGGATCAACGAAATTGCTTTTTCTTCCGATTTCCAATTTCATCACATTTCTGGGCTCAGTAATCCATGAATGTGTTTTTTTTTATATTTATATATACAATTGTTGAGTATCCGCAGGCCTTCCATATTTACTAAATCTCCGTTTTACAAAGAAGCTTTGAATTCGTTTTCAATGTAAATACACACATTTTCAATATGACGAGACCACTGATGGCTTTTCATTCAAAACAAAGCAATAATACTAAGCGATTGCATTGTCAACTTGGCTCGAGGTGTTAAGCTAATTGCTTATTCTGTTCACGTTCACAGTACGATTTAAAATGGAATAAGAAACATGCTTGAGATTCAATGTGTCCGAGTTCATATTTTTTTTCTTCTCGAGTTTTCCTCCTTGTTGCTTATATGTTTATTTGTTTGGTTTTCATGCTAAAAAAAAAAAAAAAACTAATACACCAAATGTTGTAGCTTTTTTCGCAACTTCAACATGTATAGATTTCTTTTTTTTTTTTTTTCGTGACACAATTTCAAATTTGCTGGTTTATGAACATCTGGAGGCATATGTCTTTACAATTGTCTTATAACAGTGCCTAGTTAATTAATAATATCCTGAAACAAGGATATTTTAAGATATTTTTATATTTATGACGAGACACAAATTAATAATAGATTGATTGGGATGTTTTTTTTTTTTATTCATAAAAGAAAAACAAAAAGAAAAAAAAAAAACAAAAAAACAAAGCTACTCGATAACACACTCCATTGCTACTTCAAAGATACAAAAAACATGTATTTAGTACGACGAAGACAAATGTTGGCAGTTGGAAAATCAGTGTAATCCGTAGTTATTCTTTTCCATTCTACACTGGATATTTCATTTATTATCCTTCATATTGAATCATGCATACATATCTCTGAAGCACATCAAAATGCCATAAGCTAAACTAAAAATGAGTTACATTGATTGGCAATATCCATCGACAGCTTGCAAATATATCGAGTTTTGACAATATGAACAGCATATAGATAAAAACTATGATATTTCTTTTTATACACTCTCGGTATCGGACATTTTCGTTTGTGCGCGATGTTTTTTTTTTTTTTTTTTTTTCTTTTTTTTGGCTCATACCCGCTTATTTTTTAAGCACAGTGGGAATGAATTTAAACATTGTTTGTTGGTATTTTCTTTTGCTCGCTTCCCGACTATGTTATGGAAGACTAAGATATTTGATGTAATCTCATTTGATATGCTGAACCATTTCGATTTTATGCAGATTTATTCTACGCATTGTAAAACGTTTTTATGTTGTTATCAAAGAAATCAAAAAAAAAAAAAAAAAAAAAAAAAAGTAATCTGATTTTAGTAGCAAATATAATATAAAATAAAATAAAATATTCTCGCTATAAAAATGTTGATTTGATCAGAACAAGCATTGTATTGTCTTGAGTTTCCATTTTACGTGTGAATTTAAAATGTTTGCATGTATTGTAAAAAAAAATTTTTGGTTGTTTTTAGTGTATATTTTGTTCTCTCGTTTGTTATAAGTTATTGGAAATCGAAAATTCCCGGGAAAAAAAAAGGTATTTGAACGAACAAATTAAAGCATAAAAAGTATAAACAAAAGCATGAATGATTGTTTAATGGTTTAAAATAAAAAAAAAAAAAAAATAAACAAATAAAACACATACCTTTCGTTTGGATTTGGCCATGCGTTGATCGCGTGAATTTTCCGCTTCACCGGGTGGCTTTTTGCCCCAAACAGCAAATGCAATTCGTGTGTATGTGAATATTAACACCAGCAATGGAATGACGAATTGTAAAACAAGTAAGGCGATTGTATAATAATGATCATACAGCGGCATCGGCCAATGTTCTTCACATATGTATCTGAAAGAGTTAATTAAACCCAAAATTTGAATTCATTCTCAATTGTTTTTCATAACCACAATTTATGCGTAATTATAATCAAATGAAAAATAAAACCAGAGCAAAGCGAAAATGAATCCATATAAACCATGAGAACTGAAAATATCACAAAATTTGATTATTGCATATGATGAGTTTAAAAATCCAACAAATTATTTCAAATGGCTAAATCTAACTCTATACATCTCTCATTCGCACGCTCATTGTTGCACTTAATAAATTTGGTTGTTAAATAAATCTATACACTTTGTACACTGTACAAAGATTAATTACACACATTCATGACCGTTCTCGGCGAGAACATCTCGCCATAAATGGCTAACAGACCAAATCAATATGCCAAATTAGTGGTGATCCATCGGTGAAGCATCAAGTAGAAAACGTAATGAAAATCTACAACAACAACAACAACCATAGTCGAACAAAATTATGAGCTGTTTGCAAGAAACGTGACGAATTACCAGCAAATTTGACGGAAGATTCACGTGTTTTTGTTATTGTGCAATTTAACACGCAACACTAGTTGTGCAAAACTGACATTAAACCGAATAATTATCCCAGAAAAAGAGCATGAAAAGGCGTATGCGTGTCATGTGTGGATTTTGTGTTTACATGTAAAAGTGTCGATATATAGATATACAGAGTAGCATCTCACTTTTCACATAACACACACAATAATATATAATGTAAGTTTTCATTTCATTCTTCTCATTCATGGCCAGATATATTTGATTTATTCACTGCAAAAAACAAACAAACAAACAAACAAACAAACAAGCAACACAATATACTACATAGACATTTCTGCTTTTATATCAATCATTTTGAAAAAGTTCAATCGATCCAACTTGTTACTGATTGCCAACCATTGGTAATCAATGACAGGAATTTAGTTGAAATTTCTTTAAAACATACTGCTTAAGATATCATCAATTTCATATTGCGAAATACGGATTTTGTATATTTTGTGCCACATTTTTTACATTCAAATTGTGATTTTCAACTTGTAGGAGTTTTGTAGGTCTTTTAAAATGATTGCTATAACTATTAAAATACATATGTAATGAGCCCGAATTTATTTTGATTTTATGCATTTAACAAAAGCTCTGATATATAAATAATACTTATGATGATCTTACTTGTCGCAATGTATATACCACGGTTCCGGTTGACCAAGACGTGAAACAAGAGGAATTGGAAGTGCTGTCAGAAGTGCTATGCCCCACACCACGCATATAATATATTTTGCATGTCTGAAAATACGAAGAAAATAAACACTCAAACTGAGAATTATCAACATATACAAAGCCATATTTAAATCATTTTTACGATTATACTAAATGTAAATGCAAAAAATTAGTATTATGTTTGCATTTATAATTAAATTTAATTTAATAATATCGAGGGAATTTGAGATTTACAAAAAGAATTCAGAAATGGCTTAATTTTATGTATAAATAAAACCATATTTATACCAGAATAATCATAATCAAAGTAAATAAATGTATTAAAAGCAATGAAAAAAAAAGAAGAAAAAAAGAAATCGAAAACCATTTGGTAGTCAAATGTAAATCAATCTGTGGTAAAGCTTTTTAACTTCTTATTTTATTTCGATGACCCTCTTTGTATGTTATCAATTATTCAAGCATTAAGTATTTTATATAAATGAGCTTAGATAAGCCTCTGTGTTTATATTTCATCACAATCATTTTTTTTTTCTTTTCTTTTTTTTTGGAAATATTACTTTTGCACATGAATGGTGGAAAGCTGGAAAACAGGAGAGCACTTGATATTTTATGCTCTATAGAAAAAGAAATTTTTCGAAAGGATTGTTTACAATATAAAAAGAACATTTCGCAAGAAAAAAAAAAATGTGGGCGAACTAAGATTAGAAATCAACATTTATACGAAAATCAATACTTTTCCTCTTTAGAAAAGTAACTTTTGCATTTACTTATATTATCAAAGATGGAATTATATTTTAATGAAATATGATGTCGAATACCTGTTTCGACAATGTACAGTTTGGCCAAAACCGGCAGTCAAGCACGAGCAAATCTACAGTAAAACATATTTACTTTTATGGCCATTTATGATATCATATTCATTTAGTGCTTACCGTTATTGTCTTTTTTTTTTGTATTTCACCTTTACGCACTGCAGGGCAAAGCAAAGCAAAGCAAAGCAAATGTAAAAGATGGAAATAGGCATTAACATTTTTCCTTTACTTTTTTTTTTGCCACGATTAACGCACGACCAATTTTTTCCCCAAATATTTTGTTTTCGCTTTTTCTTTGCCGCTGCAGCATGCCCCCTCATATTAGTTATACATTCCAATCAGAATGTGCACATTTTTCGCATCTTAATAACATTCGTTACGGTATAAAGAATGCGCCCACATTTTCATAAATGTTGAACGGTAAACAAACCAGAAGTCAAAGCAAGTAAAAGAAATTGGTTTATTTTTTGGATGAAACGGATTAAATTTGCCAAAAATCAGAGCATTTTGTGACCATATACAAAACAGAAAATCTTCTCAGTTGTATTATTGTTTACGCTTTTTTTTTTTTTTAAGACAAAGTTTCATTCACAGTGGAGACGGCCTAAATGATATAAATCAGTATTCCATTCGGCTGAGTTGTTGTGCGTATTTTGTTCATGATGATATGAAAACTCATCGTATTAGCTGATATTTGATGAAAAATTATTTATTTTCTAGCATCCGGGGAGAGAAAATGTCAGAAAAAAAAAAATATGTGAAAGATGGAAAATTAAAGAATCAAAAAGAAATATGCTTCGAACGCACGCAAGTGTGGATGAGTATAATTTATTACATTTTTTTTTTCTTTTTTTTTTCTGAGTTTTGGCCATCTTTTCATGATACGTATGATGAATGAAACCTCACGGCATCCATTCAACTGATTTGATTGGTGGTTATAGTGATTGGTGGTTACACAACATTTTGGTATAAGATTTAACTTTTTAAACTAGCTTGATTCACAAATGTTTATAAAGTAACCGTCAAAAGTTTTATTGTTTATAAACTTGATAAGCCTGGAAAAGAAATCTACCAATGTCCATTTTTGTATTTGAATGTACGTCATAATAATGAAAAATTACCACGTAATGTCACGAATATTTTGTGTTTTATATTATCAAATAAAGAACTTTTCAACGATAATCCTGAGTGACGAAAGATACGTTTCGTACACAAAACCAATCCTTGGCTTCCAATCCTATACTTTGTTTGTTATCATTTTTGAACGCATTCTAAGGTACATTTTAAATCCAAACGGATTTTTCTAGTTACAATTGAAAGGCTCCGAGGAAAAATGTTACACAGAAAAGTTCCGTGGAAAAATGTTATTATTCAGTGTATTCAACATATAAAAAACAACAACAAATGCATTGAATAATAACATTTTCCCACGGAACTTTTCTGTGTAACATTTTTCCTCGGAGCCTTTCAATTCATATGGGAATACTGTATGGATAATTTGTATATGATTCATTTATGTATTTTTGTGTGTGAAATATTGTTGAAAAAATTGGACTTCATTCTAACAAGCGTTCGCAAATGTATTGGTAAGAAGCATTGTCAATTGTACACTACACATTAACGTGTTATTAATAGATGCGAAACAATTTCTGGTGGAGTTTTTTATGTGCTTCCTTTTGTTAAATTCAAAGAGCTTTTGTCCAACAATGATTCAATTTACACGAGATGACCCCAAAGGATATAAAAAAAATTTTGGTAATTTTTCATTCGTGGTCCTTTCGTCACTATAAACTGGCATCCGTTGTGATTTTGGATTTTGTGTTTCACACCATGAAATTTTTTTGGTCACAAATTCATTTACAATACATCGATGTGAATATACTATGCCGAAAATTACATTCAAAAAAGGGATGATCTAATGAATGAAAAAGATTTGAATGCACAGGTGTGCATGCTCCATAATTCCAGGGGGAATAATTCTAAGAGGGGTTATCAAGCAAAATTTAATTGAAAATGTTCTCAAAAACTTGAATTGCAAAAGAAATGTCTTTAGGTAGAACGATATGAATAAGAATCTGTTAATAATTTTCTTATAACAAAATGACTTTGTGTAAATATGGAAATAGAATATAAGTTAACGCATTTTATTAAAATATTTGAAACAATTAAATGATGTAAGCTAATATGAATTTCCTATTTGTTCCCCAAATTTTAAAGTCACTGAAGATGGCTGAAAGAAAATTTTGCAAATTACTGTTTAAAACAAGCAGGTTACCGCATCTTCAAAAATTTAATAATAAAATGACTTGTAAAATCTACATTTCAAATTTTAACTTAACTATGGTTTCGTTCTATTGGATTTTTAATATTTCCGTTGATAGTTCCGTCATATTTTTGATTTATTTGAATTTAAAACGTTCTTCACTTTCATTCAAACCCATATTTGTTGGAAAATACCAAGGAGAAAAATGAAATAAAATCTACTTTTTCTTTGTGCCTACCACATGTCTCTTATTTTAAGAAATTATTTTGGTGGAACATCTGTTTATCACTTTATTTCAAATACGAATAATTTAATAATACACTGTATCTGTGCAAACATTTTAATTTATCATATATCACATAATTTTCGGGTCTTTTGTATTATATTTTTTATCTTTTTCGCTCCATTCAAATATTTATCCATATTTTTTGATTTTTCTTATAATTTTCATATATCCTTTGTTCACATTTAAAACTTCTCAAATATTTTTAGATTAGAAAGAGAACAGGTTATGTCAATTTTTAATTGAATTCAATATGTGTTGTTGTTTTTTTTTTTTTTTCATTTTAATAAACGCCTACTTGATAAATAACCTTGTCTATTACAGACAAGTATATTCAAATTAAACTTTATTGTTAAAGCATTAATTTCAAACCTTTCAGGAAAGTTTTCAAGTTCGATATGTATGTGTTTAAATGACAGTTATGGAAATGGCAATGCAAACGATTTCCGTTATAAATGTTTGATATATTTGTAAAATGTATCAGCATGAAATGGGGAGAAATGGCTTGAGAATATATTTACATACATTAGGTGACGCCAAAACTAGGAGGAAAAGAATAAAAAAACACTTTCACATTGTGATGAATATGGGGAATGATATGACAAAAAGCGTAAACAATGGCTGGAATGCGAAAAAAGCAAGGCAAATACATATAAGTGCGTTAGTAATAGTGAGAAAACGAGACGATGTATGTATAACAACAACAACAACAAAAACAAAAAATACACAAAATGTGTGGTTATTGTGCAGAAGTCCTATCATTCTACATGTGACGAAATATGAGGGTTCTTATGGAATAAAAATGTTTTAGTGTGACTGTGTGATAGCGCATTTTATTTGATAACATTGTTTATGTTATGAGTAAGTAGCATATGTGTGAAGTCATTTGTAGTACATGTTGCAATTAGCAGATGTTTCGAAACTCGCATAAAACTCGCACATCCCGTGCAGTGGGGTGTCTATTATTCATTATCTTGCAAATTTGGAACATGCATATTCTTTGAGAATACAAAAAAAAAAATGTATTTTTCGTCTTAATATATATTTTGTCTTAATTTCATGTTCGACCCTTATTAGATATTTTGTAAAAAAAAGCGAGTGCATTTTATTGCGTTGTTGTCATAATTACCAAAAAAAAAAAAAAAAAAAAAATTATTCTATTCGTATTGAGTGCACACCAAAGGATGCATATCACAACACATATCCACGAATCATAATACATGATATCATGGTAAACATGATACATAATAACAGATTCTCTTTCTCTCACTTTCATTCTCTTCCTCTTTCCATTTTCACTTTTGGTTTTTCTTTTCTTCCATTTTTTAAAGAGTTTCTTTTACTTTATTTTCTTCTTTTCAATGTATAACCGTTTCGCATCCATCAATTTTCAAGTGGGAAGAAGGTCAATTGAAAATTTACTCACGTGAATCAAATAAAAATTCATGACAGAATGCCAAGAGGGTTTTCATTCATTCATTCATTTACTCAATCATTCATTCTAATCAAGGAAGTTGGTCATGGAACCGGATTTTTTTTTTTTTTGTTACATTTATTATACCAAAAGTGATATTCAACATCTAAAAACTCCTTATCCTTTTTTTTTTGTTATTGTTTGCGTGTTGAATTTTATTTCTGGACATATATAGACCACATAATCAAAAACGATGAATAATTCTATTCATGAGAAGAACATTTTCAGCAAACGTCATATTGTTTGTCACCCTAACATCTTACCAATCTTTGGCATAACATTTGGCGTCTACGTACGTTATTTATGTTTCAGTGAATATTCGCTTTCTACTAGACATAATAATGGATTTGCATACTTGTGCTTGCTCTTTACTCTTTTTTCTATAGCAAATACAGTGCCATACAATCATTATCATTATTATTACTATTATTATTATCTAGTGTCACCAAAAATGCATGTGTATCAAATTTTTGGTGAAAACTAATTTAAAAAAAAAAATATACAAATCAATCAAATAATTAAAAAAAATGTACCAGTTTCTAGTTAAATTACGATAAATAAAGAATTTTATACATTCACATTGGTTAGTCTTTAGTCATTATAGAAAGAAAAACTCAATAATTTAATATAGCATTGTCAACAGTCCAGTTTATGTTGTAGAAAATCTATTTACTACTACTATTCATATCTATCTTGAAGACGATTTAAATACATAAATTATAAACACATTATGTGCCAAATCAATTTCATAAGCTATTCCCATTGATAATAATAAAAAGTATGGTGAATGTGCGGTGACAGTGAATTATGTATATTATTAGCATAATGCTAACAAATAAATAAAACAGAGGTCAAACATGAACTTTATACGTACAATTTTGCGATAACACAATGGAAAAAACTTTTCTTGTCATTTGAGAAAAAGGCAGAGATTTATTTATTGAGCTGCTGTTGAAAAAATTGGGGTTTGAGAGATAATTTTATAGAAATTGATGATGAAACAACATGTCATTGGATGCGCCATGCATAAAAATTTTTTGTAAACGATAATAGCCGGTGAAAAACTGATTTTGACATAATATTATTTTGAAAATGTTTGAAATATTTACTAAATGTTAGTTGTGCATCAAGTAATATCAGCAGTATTTATTGATTTTTACCGCTGGCTTCATTATATTTTCAAAATAATTTTTTGAATTGTATACATTCTTTGGTATGAAAATTATTAATATAATGCAATTTAATATAATTAATTATTATACCAACGGCAAATGCTTTGATGTCATTCTCATTCTTATTTTCATTTATTTGATGCCGTTGATTTTATTTTTTCATGTTTCTACCAGTTGTCAACCACAATATACACAAATGTTTTCTCTCTCTCTTTCTCTCTCTCTCTCTCTCTCTCTCTCTCTCTCTCTCTCTCTCTATCTCTCTCTCGCTCTCTCTCTCTCGCTCTCTCTCTCTATCTCTCTCTCGCTCTCTCTCTCTCTCTTTCTCTCTCAATTTCTCTTACCATGCGTGTGTGGGTGTATATGCGTGTGCACTATATGCGAACTTCTTTTTTTTTATTTATTCTTGTCCGCTTCCTAATTAAGATATTTGTGATGCATTTTTCTTCGACACATAACATGAATGATTTAACAACGTGCTGTAAATAAAAATGTGTATTCACAATTTTAATTTGATGCGTCGGTGAGCGAAGAAGCGTCAATAATATGGTGTCAACGTATATTATTTTCCATTTCTTTGCTTAACCGAAAACACACACAAGACAATACAAACAACATGAATATTATGTGTCCCAAATGCATAAGCATGTAGACTAGCGTGTTTTTGAAAACTGAAAATGAAAAAGTGAGATATCCTGAATGAAAAAGAAAGAAATTCAGTATTCAATTGATGGTATTCAAACAGCGTGTGAACTGACATTCACACACTTCCCGAAGCAAAGAAAAAAAAAATTATTATTGTATATATAAATGAGCCGTTAAAGTGGTTCCATTTGATTGTTTATAACTGTTTAGAAAAAGGTTTGTATACATTTGAATATGGCATCAAGTGGTTACATATTTAATTGCAATTGAAATAACCATGGTGACCACTACCATAGGAGGAGAACAATTTCGACATATACTCATAACACCATCTATCATTTTTACGCAATCTATAGTGAAGATGAATGTACATATGATATATACATTTCTTCTTCTTTTTCCTCTTCTTTTCTTGTTCTTTCCAGTTGTATTGTTTTGCATTATAGTTCGTGCTTTCACGGTAGAGTTTTCATGTATACATTTTGCGGCACGCAATCGACTATTGTTGTAGAAATTGTTTAAAACATGAAACATCATAAGTGTAATAATAAGAGTTCACTTGCTCGAAAAATTGATTTGGAATTATTGTATTTAGAAAAAAAAAGCAAATATCAAAAAGCATTGATGACGAATAGGAAAGAGAAAACGTAAGAGTAGTGAATATACCGTTGCGTAAAATCATTTGTCAGGTTCTTCGCACAGAACTTGCTGACAGAACTAAAATAATGGCTTTGAAAGTAACAAAAATATTATAATATATCGAACATTTGTGGAACAACTCAATGAAGAAAATATGTATATTCGATTGGCCAAACAGCCTAATAATTATATGGGAAATTCCATCAAAAATATTATTTAACAATACGTACCAGGTGCGAAAGGGAATACATGGAGACATCAAAAGAAGCGTCTTCGTGGAGTTTTAAAAATGAAATTGATCAGTTCAATACCGACCATGAGCAAAAAATTTATCGTTTTCAACATAGACATCAACTGAAAGAATTCGAAAAGCTAAATGATGGACAAAAGTTTTTGATGAACAAGCCAAATCCGATCGCAAAGATCGTTATTTGTATGCAATGATGACATCGGATATGGGTGCTGATGAATGTCATTTTTTTTTAATCAGAATTTCTTGCTTTTAAATTGAATATAGCCAATTTTTTATTTACAAAAATGGGAAGCATCCTAATGTAGACGTCATGAAGTATATATGTATAACTCTCCATTGCATCTCGTATGATTTAGTAGACAGTTGTCTTAATCTATATATCATTTATAATATTATTATCATTGCATGGTAAATGCTTTAAGTAACACGCATCACACATATAACACATCATTTTAGCAATAATAATAACAATAAATAAACATTTTCGCTAATTAAATGATAAAATTTTGACAATGATACGATGAACGCTCCGAACGAAATTCATATGCGTTAAGAATAAAATCACAACGAGAATACTTTGCCCTGTAATTGCATGTAAATATATCAAAGGTGGAGCACAATTTCGATATAATACTCATAACACCATCTACCCTTTTTACACAAACTTTAATGAAGATGAATATAAACATCTTCTTCTTCTTCTTCTTCTTCTTCTTCTTCTTCTTCCCTTCTTTTCTTAATCTTTCAAGTTGTATTGTTTTCCATTACGTAGTTCGTACTTTTACAGTAGATGGCATCAGCTCTAGTTAGTTTATGTCATTTACATTTTCATTTATACATTGTGTTCCGCACGCTCGCAATAAATATGCACATGTGTATGTTTTTGCGACAAAGGACCAAGAAACCAAAGCTATGAAACAGAATATCTGGTAAAAAAAAAAATGTTTTCCCAATGTTTGACGAATACCGAGATACTTAATTATATTTATAAAATATATCTGGGGGTGGATAGATACTTTCTTACCTACTATCTTTTAGGCAATGAGGAAATTCTTCAAAAATTCAAAAAAAAAAAAAAAAAAAAATGTGAATTTTGAAACAAACAATTTCTATTCTATAGCTTGTGAGATTGAATTTAAAGGAAACTATAACTAAAAGTTACTGAATTTTGCTTACAAAAGATACATTATCAAAATGAATGAATTTTGTATAGAAGATATTAAGATACATGTTCAAGTATCTAGGTAAGGTAGTATCGTACCTGAATACTTTATTATAATATATCTACACAGAGAAAACACTGTACTAGATTGACAATTTATTCTGTTTAGAAATGTTAAAACGCAACAAATGTTACGATTTTCTCAACAGTTGAATTTCATATAAAATGGCAACCATATATAAACAAAATACATTGTCAATCTAGCACGTGTTTTCTGTGTGTAGAATGTAGATGCAGTACTTAGGTATTTCCCTGTCGTTGGTCATTCAAACTAAATGGAAAATATCATATCGTATCACATCATGCCATATCATGCCATATCTGTAAAAATTGTAAGGAAACGAGATTTTTACACCAGGTTTATGTGTTCTTTTTTAGTCCCCCAAATGTATACAAAATATTAGTCACCCAGCAATAAATCGGTTTTATTTCATTCAAAAATTTATTCTGTTACAAAAAAAAAAACGAAATTTATTCCCTGCCGCTCGGAGACAAACTCTTCATATAATACTCTTCATATTTCTTTTTTTTATCACTTTTTTTTATTTTCTCTCTCTCTCTCTCTCTCTCTCTCTCTCTCTATCTCTTCGTCCATAAATCTTATGAAAATAACAGTATCTTATAGAAAACAATTGGGACATTGCTTTATGCATAGCAGTTGCTTGTTTACACTTAACACATGATTTTTTATTAATATTTTCAAATTGGAAATTCCATCCATTTACTACTGTAAAATTTCCAACTTCCTAATTATTAGGGAATTTACACTTCAGATCAAATAGATTGAAGTGCTTGATTCTTTGTTTTTGATTTTATCGGCAAAATTCACCAATAAAGCAAACCGTTCCATTTGATGGTTTTTGTTTATTCATTAGCACTCAATTTAAAAAGAATTTTCAACTAGGAAATGGACATAAAATCGTATTTTGTTCCAAAAATAAATATTATAAAAAATCACAATAAGCGGTTAAGATATTTCTCCATTTGAATATATAGTGTCATTTGGATTGTCATTTTTATTCTTTATTTTATTTCAAATGGGAAGTTTACGGTTTTTTTCCACTTTCACTAAGTATATATACGCATCATAATGGAGAAATGATGGTAATAAAGCCAAAAAAAAAAACAAAAAAAAAAAAAAGAAAAAAAAAATTGCCACACGAAAAATAAAAAATAAAATTAGAATAGAATACATGCGAAGCGAATATATGAAGCAAATCAATCACTTACCGCTTTGTAATTCGAGGCCGTAACGGCCATAATATTGCTATATATCTGTCGATGCTAATTGCGACCAAGGTGTAGGCACTTACTAGCACGGAAATCGCTTGAGAATAATTAACCAATTGACAAAGCAGAGATCCGAATGGCCAATATTGCAATAGTAATGTTGTAAAAAATGAAAATGGAACACAAAATAATGACATCAAAATATCACCAACCGCTAAATTTACAATGAAATAATTGGTGACTGTTCGCATTCGAGGTGATGAATAAACGATATAGCATACAACACCATTTCCAAATAATGCAAATATAAATATCGATATGTACATAATATAAACGGTTGTTTCAAACACTGTGTTGTCATCCACTTCATCTTTGTCACATGATGATAAGTTAAATTTAGCGGTGCGATCGAAGAGGTCGTTCCATGTTTTTGCATCATTTTCATATGGATAGGCGGGTGCATAAGCATCATTTATTGTACCATTTTTGGTCACATGAAACATTGTATAATACCAAACATCTGTTGATGATTGCGTTGACGGTGGAAAAAATCGACTAATATCGGTACTCATTGCTGGCACTGTTTTACTGATATCCATTCTACTAATTTTGCTCTATTGTCTTTTTTTCTAACCTGGCTACTACTATACGTTCTCCTTCTGAATTTATTGTTTTTTTTTTTTTTTCTTTTTGGTTTGCGTTGTATGTTGATGGTCCTTTCTTTCTTTCTTTTTTTTTTTTTTTTTTTTTTGTCAATATTGTTGAAATTGTTGTTTTATTTGATATCACAGATGTTTACAGGCGATAATATTCCTGATGATATTCGCTTTGGAACAGACAATGAAATTTTAATACTACACCACTGTTGTGTCGGATCTTGGGCTTTCAATCATGTAGATAAACACTATGAATACACCTCAGAGTACTTTTACTGTCACAAACAACGAATTGTTTTTATCAGCACGTTCTGAACTTGTAATCATCGACGCGTTAACGTGTTTTTTGCCATTTCATATATATATATTCACCTTGTCAATCACCATTTGTTTATATCACACTGTTTCACATTCTACCCATACAATGCTTAGTTTAACAGTTATTTAATTGTCATTTGAATGAGTTGGCCTGGATAGTCGGCTTGCTAACTGGCTGTTATTGGATTCTTTTATTTTATTTTATTTTTTTTTTTTTTTTTGGTTTTCTACATCTAGTTTAGATAGATATTTTTTGAACTTCTAGTTTTTACTATAATATCTCTACGATGTGTTAAAATCCGTTGTCGTTTGCCACTTGTCAATTTGTTTAACATAATCTCGATAGTATCGCTATTCAAATTTAAATATTAACTTTTGGATACATCGATATAAAAGTTCATATAAAGTTAACATTTTAATAAGATTATTATCCTGCGATGATACATTTTACCATTATTTCGATGAAAATCTTGTTGCCTTTAACATTTCATTTATTTAATGATTTTGATATATTATAGGCTTCGAAAATCAGCTAAAATTTGCACGAAAATGGGCATCATCAGCAATGATAGCAGCAATCAGGCAGGAAAAAGAAAGCGTTGAACATTATTTAAGTATTTGAAAAATTAAATTAATGGGTGCGCGCGAATAATTACATTCGTAACAACTTGCTGCGATATCGTCATTTAAGAAAGTTTTCCAAGATCCGTCGATTATTATTAGCTCATAATTAAAATCTGTCCTCAGTCACACCGGGCCGGTTCTATGTATAAAAATCTTCTGCAAAAACAAAACGAATAACAAATCCGCGTTAAATAGATAGATAATTTTATAAGAATGAAGGCAAGAACAGAGTAGACACAGAAATCAAGCACACGGAATGTGGAAAAACTGAAGAAAAAAAAAAAAAAAAAAAAATTAAGAAAAAAGCCGTGAAAAAACACGACAACATCAAACAAGAATGATGAAGTAAAACGGTGTGTACAATATACAATGTATATACACAACATACGATACGCAACTCCAAATGATGATGGGCTAGAGAATGAAAAACAGGCACTTTTCATCGTTGTCTACTACATTACTTATTCATCAACGGTTTCTGTGTATTCAAGAGGCTCAGTCATTCTATTCAACGACGACGAACACCAATTCGCCGACATAAATATGCATGGTTATGCCAACTGGCACATTGAAAATCCAGCATTCGGGTTATGAACTTATTTTTAATTATATTTCATGATATTCTCGATGGAGTCAACAAAATGAGCAAAAAGCAAGAAGCAAATATAGGCATTTGAGCACATGCATATGCACACAAAATTCAATTATATGCCAAATTCAATAACTATATAAACCAAGGTCAATTAAGGTTGCGTGTACACATCGTCACGAGCGGCTTTCCATTGCCTTTCACAACCAATTAGGATTTTATACACATTTTTGTTCCTTTATAATTTCGTAAATCTTTTTGCGAATGCGCGCGCGAAGAAAAAACTCATTGTTGCTCAGGTTAAAATTGGTGTGAAAAGAATTTGTTAAAATATGTTCCGTACTATTTCACATTATATCATTTTTAAGACTTTTCATACTGTTGTAGCTTCTTTCTGTAACCAGTATTTTTATTATGGAAACAGAGCCATTTGTTTTTTCTTTTCTTTCAATTTTGTTCCTTAAGAGAATTTTGTCATCAATTCTAGAATCATAAATGCATGGATGTAAATATTCAAAAAAAAAAAGAGAAACACTCGATTTGCTACATCCACAGAAGAATTTTCGTGGTAAATTGGAGACCATATGCCATAAAATTCAATATTTTCTTTTTTTCAATTGAACCGAAGATGTTATTAATTTAGAATTAGATTCATACAAAGTAAAACAGTCTTATGTCTCTGCAATGTCTCAACAGGAAAGCTGAGCGCGGGAAAATCTTGAAGAACTCCAATTTCAACTGATATTAACAGATATTGAGCATGGGCAGACACAGTAAATACAAGCATATTTTGCTCAACTGCTTTCGTCCTTGGACTTAAAAATCGTTCATTTTTAAAATACACCTTGCTACAGCGATTTGCCGTGTGTGTGTGTGTTTGTGTGCCTGTTTTATGTTAAGATTCCAAGAGCGATTAACAAAAATTGATTAGTACAATGGAATGAGTAGATGGTTGCCTCATAACATACAAAAAAAAATATTTGAGCTGGGCTAATGAACGTAAAACGGGTCCAATTTCTTTAATGACAAAATCACACGAACCGAAAACTTTCGTATTGAAAATTTGTAATTTCTGTTAAAACAGTCTATAAAATGCGTTTCTAAAATTGCTTTAGGTGAGAGAGTAAGGCTAAATAAAAATGAAACCTTAGCGATTTAATGATGACTTTCTTTTGATCCCATTTGTTATGAGTACGTTTAGAGAATTTTTTCAAAAATACAATACAATTTATTCCGTTTAATTTTCAAAAACATTTCCACAATTACATTTTTTTTGTATCGAATTTTGTGCTTTTTTCTATACACGTATTTGAGCAAAAACAGCAATTTTTAGATAAACACATGGAAAATACAATATTACATAGAATCAGAGTATTGTGGTTCTCATTTGGTTGAAATATTGATATTATATTAATTTCGTAATAATTACATACCATTTTTTCTATTTACATTAAAAAAAAAAAGAAGATAAAATTAGGGGAAGAAAGAGAGCTGGGGAGGAGAGAGAGAGAGAGAGAGAGAGATAAACATCGAGTGTCTATTGCAAGAAGGCATAATTGATAAGCGAGACTAAATGGCCCGAAGCAAATCAATTTCGTTGATTCATTTTCAGTTACATTTGAAAATTCCTATTAGTCAATTTTTATATATCAATGTGCTTACTTGCTCTCTGTCCATCCGTCCATCTTCTATCTCCTTTTTCTTTATACTTCTTTGGTTCCCACCACAATTGTCCATTTGCAAATATATCGGATGAGAAGATAAATCTCTCATTATCACAATGACAATAAACACCTACAGCAATGAACATGAAATTCTCAAGTCACTTAATTATATTTCTTATTGGTCCACAATTCCCCAAGGTTTTTTTTGTCATCTTTTTTTGCTCACTTTTCGAATATTCATCATACAAATCGATTATAACTTTTTGGAGCAAAAATAAACATAATTTTGAACGAATAATGGACAGCTAAATTATTTTGATGAATAGTAAACGGGAAGATTAAATCGACTCACTATTTTTTGCCCAAAAAAACCTCAAAGAAAGAAAAATGTTTTACAAATTCAATAATAAGATGCATGGAATTGATGAATTAACAATGGAAAATCGATGTTTTACCTAATTCATTCAAAAGATTTAGCTCTTTTACAAACGAACATATTTTAAGCACAAAACGTCACAGATGCTGACAAAATTCATGTCTGTCATTCAAATCCTAATCGCAGAATTGATACATTTGATTTTAATTGGCTAGCATTTTCCTCTTTGTCTCTTCTAATTCATATGAATTTTTTTGTTTTCTGTCGCCTTGAAAAAAAAAACAGTTTCAGTCAATTTTCTCTTCGTTTTTCATTTTGAAAAATTTCATCGAAAATGATTAATTAAAGTTTTATTCTAGGTACTTGAAAAGTAAATGGGCCCATTTTAGATTTGATCTTATTTCGAGTATCATGAAACTACTTAAAAATGAAATATTATTGTTTTAACAAATAAACGTACTACGGTTATGCATTCACATGGATAGTTAAATATGTTTAATAATCGTTTTCCTGTTGAGTAGCAACATGTATTTTTCATTTAGCAAATGAATGAAAACAAAAAATGCCTCTTGAAGTTAGCAAGTCTGTTTCTCACTTAATGAGAAGAATTCATAAGCGTTGTTTTTATTCCGTAGCATTTATTTTGTGTTCAGTTTACAGCACGGTTATTCAATTTGGTGTGAATCATACGTGGCAACGAAGTCAAATGACCAGAATGAGTGTTGTGTTGCCGGTCTAGTGAATTTAATTAGCAGTAAACAGCGGTGAATTTAAATATATAAATATCCTATATAATTACTGGCTCCATTCTATTCCAAACCACAATATTTTTGTTGTTGTTCTACAAATTCACAATTTATATCGTTTCAAAATGATGTGACAAAATCAGAGCGAATGATATAGAAGAGCAACGTACCAATGTAATGTAGATACGAATGCTTGTCATCAGTAAACATCACATTTAAATTGATAATGGAATGCTGATTTAGAATTGTCTATCATGCATTCATATAAACTTGGTACAATTGTATTTTTTTTTTTTTCTTTTTTTTTCTTCTTTTTCTCTCAATTTCATTCTGTTCATGCTATTTTCATGGTGCGTCTTGATTTAATTGTTATCTTGAAATGTTCTCTATATTATTTTGAATTGTGATTGTGATTGAGTCTTAAAATTTGCTTCCTGTTACACAGAAATGCTATGAGCCAGCAGGAATGCTATTTGAATAATAAAAAAGAATTCAAGAGGGTAGTTATTACCAATCATCATTATACTTTTGGCACATTTATGCTTGAAACCAAAACAAAATTAATTCTAGTTTTCATATATATATATGGAAAGAATATCTTTTCCATGAATTGATTGAGTACACAGAAAGCGGGGAAAAAAAAATATATTCTAATTATTATTTCTGAAAGCAACAGATATTATGTACCACAATGCAAATCAAATTGATGACGGTGAAATGTCATTTTATTCGATTCTTTGGACCATCTTAAGTACAATACTGATGAATAATAGCATTAGACTTTCTGTTCATCATGCTAACACTCCTATAACATTTATATAATGATTGCATTTAATTCGGTTTATCTATTATAATTCAATGTCCTTTCAATTGATTTGGTGTATCCATTTATTTTTAGAATTGAAATCATTGCTTGGTCTCTCCGTTAAATTAACAAAATACAATTTCATTGAATAGAAATTGTTAAATTAATTGGCAATGTGAAAATGTCCGTGTACTTGTACATTTTATTATTTTCAATAAAACAAAAGATACAGAAATCTATCAAGTCTGGTTTGAACTATTCAAATATTCAATGATATACACTTAGTAGTATGCTATTTAATAAATAAACAAAAGACAAGAAAACAATTCAAATTAAGTCAATATTATTACTATGTACTGAACAAAATTTCACTGATTTAATAACCATATTAAAATGAACTCCTGAAAAGAATTGATTTTTGATGTTCACAGAAGTTTCTTTTCTAATAATTTCTATGCTCGAAGCATGTTCATTGATAGTCATTTATCTTGTCTTTACAATATTGGAATGAATAACTTTTGTAATTCAGATTCACTAAAATCCTTTGTCATTTTATTTTTTGTTTTCTTATTGAAAAAAAAAAAAACTGCCATCATAAATTGGTGATAGACTAGCATCTTGTTGAGATTGTGCAATATAAAATAAATAAGTTGAATTAATTCGGAATAATATATTCAAAGTCATTTTTCTTGGTTAAGCTATCAGCTTTCGATCTGATGTATAGAAAAAAAAGAAAAAAAAAAAAAAAAAAATAAGATGAAAAACAATCGTAGCAATTCACAAAATTTGATAGTGAATAACATGATATACGTATCCAATCAACAATTTTTCAACGGCGCATTATTATCTTTAGCCACATTCACGCATAATTCACTCCCCAATATTCGGTGAATTAAGTTTTTATCTACGTTTGTTTTCATTTGGTGATTTGTACATGCTTTAACAATCAACATTGCTATAATTTACTTCCAAAGGAGCAAAAAAAAAAAAAATCGAGTAATCGAGATTGGGTAAATATCAACCTTCTGATTGTTGAAATTCTATACTTGGTATCATAATTTGTTGACATAACATATATAAAATTAATCCGGGAAAAGAAAAGAATTCGTTCAAATGGCGTTGTTTTAAAATATCAATAAATTTTTTTTAACACTTCTTTGGCATAAGAATTTATGATAAATTGATGTTTCGTTGGTAGATTTTCTATGCTCGTAAAATTTGTCGTTACATTATATTTCTACATGAATATGCAAACAAAAAGAAATAATGAAAAATATGGAGAGAAAGAAATCATGTGCCAACTAATTTGATGTATAAGAATACATGTGTATTCTTATCTATAATAAAAAAAAAGGGGAGAAAAGTAAAGGAAAAAAAAAAAAATACAATTTCACGTGTCATGTAAATATAAAATTCGATGAGTTTTTTTGATTTTGTTTTATATTTGCAAAAATTCAAAGCCTGTCTATGTCGATAAAGTGTTGTTACACATATATTTTGCGTATGCTGTGGGCCATTTAAAATGTTCATCATCACATTGATATATGGAACATTTCATACATTGTGACATTATATACCATTCTTTTCTTCTTGTGTTTCAAGTGAGATCAATATTTCATGACGCGCTCTCAATCTACACACATTTTTTTGTTTTTTTCAATGGAAATCCTATTGCAAAGGATGAGTAATGAGCATTCAATGCGTAAGCAATGCTTTACTGATGGACCAATCCAATAAATTTATTCAATATTTGGACGGTTAAACAAATCATTTTTTTTGTTTTTTTTTTTTTTTTTTTTTTTTGTGTTTTTCCTCTTCATCAAATCTCATTGTTGTTCAATCAAAAATAACAAGCTCATATCATTGGTATTAGAATGGGATGCCCGTTTGAAATTCACAATGAGCTTTGGTGTATGTATTTATTGCAGTTTTACGACTTTCTTGCTATTAATAGCAAACTTTTCTTGTGGCTATGATAAACAACCCAAACGATGCCGAAAGGAAATTGTTTGCAAAATAAAAAAAGAAAAAGAAAAAAAAAAAACCGCATTAAACTCGGTTAATTTGCGGAAGAATTTTATGTTTACGTAAATTAATTGAAAATTTACCAACCACCAGTTTATCGAAAATATGTTTATTTAAATGACTGTTGATTTATTTCATCCCATTTATTGAGCGTTTAAGTGGTGTGTTCACTGGCTTGTGAGCATTTTGTAAATTAATACTATGTCACCACCGTATTCTGTATAATTTTATACAATCTATAATTTCTTGTCGCAAAACCATCATATCTCAACAAAGTTGAATTTGTTGAAGAGAAATTTTTTTTTTTTTTTTTCATTTCTTTCTATCAATACACCCCCATATTTCCCTGCGATTCGCTTAACATTGCGCATTATTTTTGTGTGTTCTTGTGGTTTGGATATGCCATGAAATTAATTTATTATCAAACATTGGTATGATTATACCACAAAAACCAAAAAGTTTCAAACAATATATGTTAAAGTATTTCATAAATTATCAAGTTTATGATTGAAGTTTATACGGCTGTTCAGCTTACAATAATTTTGCAACGCGGGACCCTTACAAAATTGTAAGCAAATCATTCTTGTTTTTGAAAACGTCAACATAACACAATAACCTGAGACAACAACAATATATAAATAAATATATCTATATCAATCTATCTATATGATTTAGTTTAATTAAGAAATTTATCTGAATCGCATTTCGTTGGATGGATTGACAAGTACGAAGCTCAATTAATTTTTGTAGCAATCATTGAAATTATATATTGATGAAAATACAGACAGCAACAAGTGTGAAATGAAATAAAAAGATGATAGATCATCTACCATTGTCAATGAAAATTGCCATTCAACATTATCACATCATTTCTAGGAATAAAAAAAGTGCTTTCAATATGATGTTTTATGAAACTTATACTCAGTATACGTGAAATAAATTCATTACAAAAGTTTTTTTTTTTTTTTTTTCGTTGTAGTCATTTTTTATGGGGTATACGCTTTTCTTACCAAAAATTATTGAGCATTTATTGAATTGTGTATTTCCATAATTTGAAAAATAGAGAGATAAGAGATGAGGGATGATGCAAGTTTGATAGGCGACACTGCATCCTTTCGATTGTTTCTTTTAAATTAACTTTTTTATACGAATCTATTCTGTCATCTGTTTGATGAAACGTAAAAAAATACCAGAATAACATTGATAAACATAATACACAAAGTACTAGCAAATAAAAAAAAAAAAAAAAAAATGAAAATAAAAACGGACCAGCGTGCAATGAAAAATAAAATACAAACAAGAAATGGACTATGTTTATGTATGCACAATTGAATTTGGAATTTAAAAGCGTCATCTGTTGCAAAGTCAATTCGAATATAATGAAATCTGCCAATGTAAGCGCATCCAACAAAATCGTCCCAATGCCAAATATAAAATTCGAAACATATATTAAATAAGTTTATTTTGACATTTATATGAATATGTCGCGACACATAATAACCCATTTGCTGAAAAAAAAAGAAGAATTTCTTCACTGGTCATTCACGTTTAGTTTGATTACTCTTGAGGCGTTCGGTTTAGTTCCCACACAGCCCATAAAAAAAGTGGTCAAAGAGATGATTTCCGACTTTACGTGCCAAATGTATCTTTTCTACATAGAAATGAATATATATGTTTTATCGTTTGCATGTGTGTATGAGCCTTTTACCTCTGACACATCTTCAGACTTTCTTTTTTTTTGTCGATCATTCGAGCCACGTTTATATTATTTTTTTTTTTCTTCCTTTTTTGATGTTTTACAGTAATGTTTAACTTTTGTCTCATCATATTTACGTCATAGCATCATTCCACAAATTGGTAGATGGCTTAAATTTCACTCAACACCAAACGAAAAAGATGAAAAAACATCTAAATTACAAACAGAATAGAGAGTATTTTTCCAGTTCAGTTTTTCTTCATATTTTTCTTTTCAATTTTTTTTTTTTTTTTTTTTTTTTCTTTTGATAGTGGAAGGTTTATGGGTACATTAACTTTTAATGTAAATATTTGCAATTCTGAAACGAATAAAATTTTTGGTTTAACTTTGTAAAAAAAAATTATAAAAAGTTTTGGATTGACTTTTGCAATTTGTTCTTGATCGAGTATTGAAAATGCGGCGAATGTTCTCATTTGTTTCTTTTTGCATCTTTTGACACTATCAAACATAGACACTTGAACGCACGCATATGTCGTATTGACCAGTAATTGTGGAAAAAAATATGTGCAAATTGAATTTCAATGCGAGATTTCTTAGAGTTCCCGTAGCTGGTTCCGCTTCTTTTTTTTTTTATAGCTACTGTTTATTACATAAAACTTCTTCATTTCAATGAATTCGAATAAACAGTTTGATATGTTGGGTTTAATGATATTTGGACCTTTGTTAGTTTACCACTAAAGTTACCGAATGTTGATATTCTATTTATTTTACGGCTAGTTTTTCATACGGATATTTCCCATTTGGAATTAATTGTAAAATGTAATATTTGCTCGTTAGCAACCTTTACTGTTTACCATTGAGCTATTGTTATTGTCTTGGCTTTTTCACGACTTGGTCATACTTGTGATGATTTTTCGCACATTTTAACTTCATACATTGTGCTCAAAGTATATGTATATTTTATTATTATTATCATTATTATTATTTCACTGCTTTTTATAGCCAATTATCTTATGGTGATAAGTACGACGGACATACATATGTATATCAAAATATGGAAAAATATATTTGTTTGTTGACAAACGGACAGCTAATGATAAATACAAAATTAAACGAAATGCTCAATTTGAACTGATGCGATTAGCAAAACTGGCGAATATTCTTTTTAAGCTAATTGAGAATGAACAAACTCGTTTTTATCGTTATCAATGTATATGGATTTTATAAAAATATAGATGCCTCATTGATTTTTATTGTACTACTTTACCATTCTTGTTCTTGCTCTTTCTCTCTTTCCCTTTTATTTCTTGTATAACATTTACTTCTCATTTACATATTCGAAAAGAAAGTAATTTCTATTAGAATTTCCAAATATCACGCACAAATCCAAATGAACTTCCACATACATATACATACAAGTAGATACTGTACATTGTACACTTACATTTTTTTTTCTACTTTTATATATTGTTCCATGACAATATGACTATACATTCAAGTCAAGATGATTTATTGCATTTACTCAGTTTTTCTATATTTAGGAATGTCCTTACAGCTTTTTCAATTCATAGTAAAAACATTTATAAGCATATGTATTTTTCAAACACTAACACGAATATCGCTTAACTTTTTTTCACGATATGTGTTAAATTATAGAAATTATTTATTATGAAATATACTTTGATACACAGAAACAATTTTAATGAATAAAATCACTTCATTTCTGATTATTCGTTCATTTATTTATATCATTTCATCTCATTTGAGTTTTCAATATCTTGATATGTTATTATACTGAAGTAATCGAATCCGAGATTAATGATTGTCTCACTTTGTATTAATTTGCACGAATTGAATTGTATAATTTTTGCGAATTTGTATACTTTTAAATCATATTAAATATATTTGTTTATTTGATTTTCTTTTTTTTTTTTATTTTTTTTATCCAAATCTCAATAGGCTATTTATCAGAAATTTAAATAATTACTCTACGCGTAACGTATATTTAAATCTCACGGTATAGCGACGGTATATCAGTCTATATAGAAACGAAACCGTTTCGGTTTAAATTCAAATGGAAACTGATAAAAGGACAAATCAACTGAATCTCCAACAGACGATGACAACGACAACGACAACGACAACGACGGATAATACAGCTGTGTACTGATTTAGCTTCTTCTTTTTTTTTTTTTTTTTTTTTTTTCTTTTTTTTTGAATTATTTAACAAAGACGTTAATCGTGGTTCGGTTCGGTTTCGCTTAGACTATTGAGCCGCACACACGTTGAGCTGAGAATGTGCTGTTGTTCTTAGTAGAAAGAAAGTGAGTGAGAGCCGTTTTCACTTTGGCTCAAGAATTTCAAGACAAGTTAAGAATTGTATGTGCGAAGCCTGTCTGTAACAAAACAGAATAAACATCGTGTGTGAATAGTGATTGCTATAACCGTGCCAAAAGTAACAGAGAGTAGCAAACGACAATCGTTCATGCAACAAAACACACAACAGTATCAATAGATAGAATTTTATACGATATATTTTTGCTGTATGTGCGCAAGCGTATTTTAAAATATTCATACATATGTATGGGATATTGTGTCGTATTTCATTTTAGACTCTCACTTTTATTTCAGTTGTTACAGAGTGAGTGCGAAAGAGAAATAGCAAAAAAAAAAAAAAAATAAAAAAAAAAAAATAAATAGCAGCAGAACAAATACTGTAAACAGTTAGAAATAAAATAGTTTGTATGGTCGTATAGTTTTTTCTTTTTATGTTCCCTTCCGAAAGGATCGAGGGCGCAAAAATATGAAGTCATTCGTATGCTCATGTGGGGTAACGTTTAAATGTACATTAGAAAAAAATTTAACATATTTTTCCCGGAATTTTTTTTTTCAAAATCGCTTGCTTGAAATTTTTCTATTTATTTACATAATGAATAATTTCATTGGAAAAAATCTGAAAAATTTAGTACTTTGTATTATATGCTAATATTTTTGTTAATTTGCAGTTGATTTGTTCCATTGTTTAACCGGATATATATATATATAAAATCTAAATGATTACGCTTCATAATTTTAAGCATGTAATAAAACCACATATAAAAACTATTATAGTGAATTTTGATGAAAAATAAACATTTTCATATTTTATAAATGTTCATCATTGCTATACATTTTATGGGAATTTGTATAACAGAATGGAAAATTATCCAAACTTACACTGATATGGATCAGCATATACAGAGAGAATAATAAAAGAGAATTTTCAATGAATAGACTTTTATATGAACTACAAATAGCATGATGAAATTAAGTGAAAATTCAAAAGCCGTTAAATAAAATTTGAAAAATGGCAAGTGCGCATTTTTGCGCAATTTTAAATCATTAAATTCATACTTTTCAATAGTCATGTAAATTACATATAAAAAAAAATAATAGTTCTACAGAAGAAAAAAAAAAAAAAAAAAAACTATAATATTATTCCTTTGACAATTCTGTCTATTTGCTTTTGGTTGCAATAACAAAATGGGAAAATATGGCATTTTCAATAGTCCAACGGTTTTCATTACATTTGACATATACGTAAATAATAAAAGTATAGTTAAATACAGACCTTTAGCAGAATTTCAATGTTTCATATCAAAACATAGAGATGGAAAGGAACTGAATTTCCATTAAAATATAATACGATACGAAATAAAGCTTTGAAAATGATTTTATTATTTTAACTTGGTCCATTTGTCCATTTATTTGCTTTGGTTCAAGTATGTTTTAACAGCGAATAGTTGAGAATCCTGTTTGCTACTTTCTTTAAAACAAAATTTTAAAAGGCAGGATGCCATTGAAATGGCACAAGAAACGGAAACAACAACACACATACACATACACACACGCAATCAAATGGTTATTATGTGGAAAATGTACAAATATTTTCAGGTAAAAACAACTACGTTTGTCAACAGCAAACATCAAACAATCAAATACAAAATTGTCACAGTTAAAAAGTATATTAAGTCTAACAATTCGTTAAAGTATGTTTTTTTTTTTTCTTAATTTAAATTGCATCTGTAATCGTTTTCATTTAAATGCTACAAATTATGATGCAAACAATACTCGACACGACACGACACGACACAACATACCAGTTTCATAAAAAGAAAACAAGCATGGAATCTCTGTGCCCACTTGCCCATAGTTGTTGCCTTGGTTTATATTTTTTTTCTCTTTTTTTTTTAATAAAAAATGAATGAAGTAATTTGCTTTTAAAATAACATCGAATGAACTTTTTGCTACAGTTGAAAAGGATTTCTCCAGGGTGCTGATTTGACAACGTTATTCAATAATTTTTTGAATGTACTCGATGTGTTGTTTTGTTGTTACAAAAGAGTGAAAAAAGCAGAGACACATAGTAAAATGAAGTCAGATATCATCACAAAATGAAAAAAAAACATTTTTTTTTTTTTTTTGGTTTTTTCTTATTTTTCAAAATTTCTGGATTATCATGTGGCAAAGGATTATATGAAAATTCGAGAAGTCATTATATTATATGAATTCAAAGTAAAAATTCTGTGTGTTTTTTCCCACATGTTATAATAACAGTCTGTTTTTGGTTTGCTTCCAATACCTCATATCAAATGTATGCAAAGTTAGGTCCAGTTTTAACAATGAACCTAATCAAACCAAGGGGCGATTCATGAAATGATTGAGTACCAAAAATTTGTGGAAATTTAACATTTGCCAAAAAGGGTTTTTCTTTTTATAATTTCATTGCACAATTTACAATAATCAACTTCAATAAAATATAAGAAAAAATCAATTGAAAATACATATGTTACAATTTTACTTTTTAGACAAAATATTCGCGAACTAGAAAATTGGCAAATAAATAAATTTATTAATACCGTAAATCTCCCCTTGAATCAAACATTATAAATTGGCAACAAAGTCCTAATGAAGTACAACTTAAATGACTAGATTAATGTAGATATTCCAAGAGTGCTCCATTGCATACTTAGAAATGTTATGATGTTTGTATGCAGAATTTACTGTAAATTATTTGTATGTGTGTTTGTGGACTGCAATGGGTTATTGTGTCATTTTCTCTCATTTATTATTACACTCGCGTGTCTAGTCAACATTGTTCTATGTTACAGTGTAAGATGTGATAAAATTTTGCATTCATCTAATGTGAATAAGCGATTATTTTTTTTCTTCATAGGCTTCGCTTGAATGTAAATAGTAGAATTCAGTTTTCATCGCAATTAAATTGCCAGCTTTCAATTAATGTGAAAAAGATAAATAGACAAACAAGATGGGAGAAAAGACCATATAACATGGGAAACAAATATTTCCTTCGGTTGTTTTGATACGGGATTTTTTTTTTATTCCAAACACAATTTAAAATTAAGAGTATTATGTCTACAATATACATAGTTTGACTGATTTGTTGATTAAACTCTTTAGTTTTAGATTTTATTTATTTATTGAATGAAGGATTGACTTCGATATTTTCGCACAAATTAACAAATATTTTAATCCTTTGTGGAGAAATTGTCAATAGCAAAAACAAAAACATAAACACAAAACGAAAGGCACTAATATCAAATTGAAGTAAAAAAAAGTTTTAGTCTGGGTTTGACGCACAACCACTGTCAATTAGATCTAAACATTTTTCAGCTTTATGATGGCGAAACAGTGCACAAAGCCATTGACTCGATAATTTAGCGTGTATAAGTATCTTAGTTCAGTTGAAATAAATTTTCTCATTCATGCCGCGCGACACCCACATACAAAATTGTTCGAAAGCTCGAATCCTTTTCATGGTGTTATTATCCAATTTCTTTTTATTTCAGTCACATTCACATGACTTTAATATGGAGTTAAACGTAAGTTTGAATACTTTGTATGAAGTTTTAATCTCAATGTTTGTATATTATTTTTTTTTTTTTTTTTTTTCTTGTTCAGAGTTGGGTACATGAACAGCTCGAAACTGTAATCAAATCAGCAATTTTCCACCTTTTGCTGATGACAATTTAACATTTGAAACGTTAGACTATTTGTGAAACGGATGTAACGTAGTTATTTGGTAGAATTGAATTTTGTTTTGCTATTCACATGCATCCAATTTGAAGAAAAATCCATATCAGATAGATGTGTGCCAAATAAAAGAATAGGAGAATTCGGAAAATCAAAAGGAAAAAAAAAAAATCTGAAAAAAAGAATAGACGCTTTTTCAGATCACAATCAGTTTATACGTATTAGTTGAGATTGAAAATCACATGGCATCGTTTATACCAAACAAATGTATACTCAAATTGACACCTGAGGTGTTGTGTAATTTTCTTGTTACATTTTAATATTGACTTAATTTTATAGCACAGCAATATCGAAACAGTGAACGTGAATATAAAATCTGCTTTTCTTTGTTTATAATTAAGTTATTATTGTATCATAAACTCATTGATAACAATATAACTTTTTGACAATTCGCTTGAGGCTATCATATATTTTAAAATATATTTTAGCCAAACAAATTCTTTTTAAAGTTTTTAAATAAATTTATTGATCTGTAGATAGCAATAGAACAATTATATCAAATTTGTAGGTATTTTAATGAAGTTGGCTATTGTTAATGCATATGATGATTTAATGGTTGATTGGAAGCTTAATGGAAACGGTCTGAAAGCCAAAAAAAAAAAAAAAAAGAAAAAAAAGTTTTAGTTGAGATTGAAAATCACATGACATCGTCTATACCAAAAAAATGTATACCTTGGTTTCTTGATAAAGTTCCAAACAATCTTCGCCACACTCACGACCCAAACCCGATTGTTTGTAACCTCCGAACTGGAAAATTAAAAAATCATGAACGAAAACATGCCAACACTATTTGTATATTCGATAAACCAAAAAAAAAAAAAAAAAAAAAAAAAGAGAATAAAATGGTGAAGAAAATTACGTACGGGCGCTTGGCACGTAACAGCCAGAAAACAATTCACCCACACGGAACCAGCTTCAACAGCATTAGAAAAGACCATTGCATTATCTAAATTTTGGGTTAGTATGCCTGCAGCCAATCCATAAGTTGTATTATTTGCGCGTTCGATTGCTTCGTCCAATGTTTTGAATTTTAAAATGGATTGAACCGGACCGAAAATCTTATTGAATAATAAAATTCCAAAATCAAATCAAAACGAATTAATCGAATTTTATTATTTGCTAAAACTATTCATTTAAACAAACATTTACCTCATCTTTTGCAATGCTCATATCATCTGTTACATTTGAAAAAACGGTTGGTTCAATAAAATATCCAACATTTCCTTGTCGTTTGCCACCAGTATTCAATTTTGCACCTTCCTTTTTGCCACATTCAATATAATTCAAAACTTTGTTAAACATTTCATCATCAACTTGTGGACCTACAATAATATTATGACAATGTGTTTTTAATGTGTCGATTTGATTGGCAAACATTTACTGTCCTTATTGCTACTTTGTTATCTCATCGAAACTTTCATCAGGGTGAGAGAGTGAGATTGAGATTGAGAGTGAGAATCATTTAATTTACAAACCTTGTTGAACACTTGAATCGAATGGGCAACCAACTTTACGCTCCTTTGCCAAACGAGTTGCTTCAGCAACAAATTCATCGAAAATTTTCTCATGCACAAATGTGCGGGTGCCAGCACTGAGGAGAAAAAAAAAAACAAACCAAAATTTGAGAACTATAAAAATAGAGAATGAATCGAAAAGAAATGATGAAAAAGTTGTGCGAACGCCAAATTGAATGAAAAATCAACAGGCTGCGTGCTTAATTAATTATTTTGCCTACGTTGAAATTTGATTTGGTCATTGTTCTTGCAGAAAAATACTTTTACAAATATTACAAAGAGCGAGCTATTTTCTTTTTTTTTTGTTTTTTGTTTTTTTTTTTCTTTGATTCAAGCATCAAATTAAAAGACGAATATCGAATAGAGAACGAATATCGATGTCAAAATTAAATAACAATATGACTTTTCTTTATATTTATTGAATTGAAAATCTCAACCAAAAGCCTATAGAATAAGAAAAAAGAAAGAGAAAAAAAAAGTAAAAAACATTCTTCATACCAACAGCATTGACCGTGATTTTCGAAACAAGCATCATGAGCAATCTGTGCCGCTTCTTTAACATTGACATCATCCATAACAACCAATGGACTTTTACCTGCAGTCAAAGTGAAAATTTGAATTGAATTATTGTGTTCAAATTAATCATTTATCTTGTCGTTTTATATGCAAATTCACCGTTGACAGAAAAGAGATGTAAAAATAAAAAAGAAAAACAAGAAATCTATTTATTACCACCCAGTTCTAATGAAACTTTTTTCAAATTTGAGTCAGCCGCTGCTTTTGCAATAATGCGTCCAACTTCTGTTGATCCTGTAAATGCAATTTTTCTGATATCCGGATGAGAAGTTATTGCTGCACCAGCAGTTGGACCATATCCATTTACAACATTTAAAACACCTTTGGGAATTCCAGCCTCAACAACCAATTTGGCTGCATGCAATGCAGATAGCGGTGTTTGTTCAGCTATAGAAAATGTGAATCATGAATAAAATGAAAAAAGCAAATGGAATTTATAATGTTATCATTTTGAAACAAACCTGGCTTCAATACTGAACAACAACCAGTGGCTAAAACCGGTGCCCATTTCCAAGCTAATCAAATAATAATTCAAATATAATATGATGAAAAAACCAGCTAATTTTCTATACTCACCAACCATAAGCAATGGATAATTCCAAGGAATTATTTGTCCAACAATACCGACAGGCTCTAAATATTGAAGGATTTCAATGCGATTATGTTTTTAATTTTAAAATTTAATGCTCAAAATATAATTTTATGATTGCTTTTTTGTTTTCATATTACCTTTGCGAGTGTAAACAAAATTGCCTCCATCTAATTCGTTTGATTAAAATATTAGAACGATTATATGCAATTTTTTGAAATGTTGTAGTTTTTATTAAAAAAAAAAAAAAAAAAAAACTCTTACCAGTTGGAATTGTTTTGCCACAAGTTTTGTCGCACCATCCAGCAAAATAACGAAACACAGCAATGCATCCATATACATCAAAGACGGCCTTATTGAATGGTTTTCCATTATCTAATGTTTCTAAATTAGCAAGGATGTTTATATCGCGTTCGAACAAATCGGCCAACCTATATAGCACGAACATTCACAGGCAAATCAGTTTATGTAGTGTAGTGTGTGTGTTTTTTTTTTTTTTTTCTTTTTTTTCTTGTAATCAACAAATTTGGCTAACATCGGAAACTTACTTCCACAAAAGTTTTCCACGTGCAGATACATCCAATTTACGATAAACTGAACCTCTTTTGAATGCTTCTTTTGCTGCTGCTGTTGCAATATCAATGTCAGCCTAAAATCAATATAACAATGAAAATAACTCCATCTTCTGAATGTGAATGAACAAGAGTAAAAAAAAAAAAAACAAGCGCAAATTGATGAAGAAATAATAATATACAGAAAAACAAATCATGTCTCAAAGCAAGTTTCCTTTTAATTACAAAAAAATCAACAAATTGATTCATTACGTGTTTTCCTTTGACATTTCATTGTGTTGTGATTTATTCACACTGTTCTTGTTTGTAAACCAGTATTATATGTTTTAATCAATCTTTAACTCATATCGAAAGATTCTAATTACCTTATCACCTTCGGCCACTTGGGCTATAATTTTACCCGTAGCTGGATTAAACGTGGGGAATGTTTTGCCCGATACAGCATCAACAAATTCATTGTTGATAAACAGCTACAATAAAAATAAAGATAATATTTCGCTTAATTTTATTTTAAATGAATAAATATTTAATATAAATTATATTACAATCATTCTTTACTTCAATTTGATAACACTGTGCTGCAGACATACACACAAACAGATAAAGAGAGATAGAGAAAAAGAGAGAGAGAGAGAGAAAGAGAAAGAGAAAGAGATAGAGAGAGAGAGAGAGAGAATGAAAGAGATAGAGAGAGAAAGAGATAAAGAGAGATAGAGAAAAAGAGAGAGAGAGAGAGAGAGAGAAAGAGAAAGAGATAGAGAGAGAGAGAGAGAGAGAGAGAGAGAATGAAAGAGATAGAGAGAGATAGAGAGAAGAGAGAGAGAGAGAGAGAGAGAGAGAGAGAGAGATACACACTCACCTTAGTATATTTAATTTCAATATTTGGATTAGCCATCAGAATTGGAGATTCCATATTCATTATAAAAACCAACTAATAAAAAACCAAAAATAATATGAAATATTTAAATTTAAGGATTGTGATAAAAATAGAACAAAATGTAAAAAGATCAATAGCACTGTGTATCACAATTATTATTTACTCAATGTAAGATAAATTATGGTGTTTTTTTTTTTTTTTATTCCTTACTCTATATTTCGACTGAAAACGATGCTGTTTAATAGCAAACTACAATAAAATCCATCACAACAGCCGGCTTAAGTAAGAGAAAAGGTGAGCGCCTACTCAACGAATACAAAAATATAAACCGATTTTGATAAAGTAACATTTATATTGTGTTGTATTTATATTCAGATAATGATCGCACTTGAGAGTATTGAATGTATGCGTTTGTGTATGTGCGTGCTTGTTTGCTTGTACATTTTTAGCGTTCGTGAAACGTTCAGAACAAAAAACTAATATGAAATTGAAATAATATAAATTTCTAAGATTAGGAAATTGGTTTTCATAAAAAAAAATTGTTCATTTTATAACAAAATAATTGCCTGTAATAAGCTTCATATTAAGTTTCTCATAAACTGACAGAACATATGTACTATATAGAATTACTGTGCAATATACATCATAACAACATGCTACTGTAAATGAATAGCTACTGAATCGTTTGTATTGAAAGATAAACTTAACCTAAAATGAAATTTAACCAATAAAAAAAAAGAACAAAGTCAACATTTTTTTTTTTTTCTCATCATTAAATATTGTATTTTTCTTGTGGATGCCAGATAGTAATTTTTTTGTTCTTTGCTTTATTTTTCGTTCCAGCCCATAAGTTTCCTTTCAATTTACCAATTATAGATTAAAGTATAAAAATAAATATAAAGAGCGAGAGAGAGAGAGAGAGAGCGAGAGAGAGAGAGAGAGGGCAACAAAGTATATAAAAATCTTTGAATGCATGTATGATCTAATCGGATTTCTTCCAATTCATTCTTGTGTAGAGTATTTTTCACACCAATAAATGTAATCAGTCTAACAATACGAATAAAAATAACCATGCTCTGTTGTCACGTATCAATGATAGAGCTCTGCGTTGGAACTTAAAACCAATGCATTATATTGGCAAAAGAGACAAGAAAATACAATTTTTCATACAGGGTCACTTGACCATAATGGGTTAACAATTTAGTGTCTCAGACCAAATCAATTATGCACTTGACCTTGAATATTATTGTTGATTACAGTGTAAACATAACGCAAATATTATTTACCAAATAACTGAAGAAAAATGATAATACCAAAAATATTAATGTCGTAATGATAAATTCGTGTTTTCTTGTTATATTCTGTTTTAAAAGAAAAATATCATTTCATTTGGTTTGTTTGTTTCATATGTTTTTATTTTTACTGCACAATTTAATTGAGAAAAAGTCTTGAATAATTAATAAATACAAGAATTGAATGCTTGAGTTGTAGTACACGATGTTTCACAAACTACCGCATATAACTGCAATTTGCAATATAATATTTAATAATCTAAAAACAGCTATATGGTGTAATTAGTTTCGAGTGCTTTACATTTTCTAATTGTTCTTTTTTTTTTACTTACAAACTAAATATAGAGATTTTAATTGGTGATTGAAGTGCTGCTGACCAGCATTGGTCTACCTGCAAGTCTAGAATAAAATTTAATATCAATTAAATGGAGCAAACGAATAAACAATTATTCAATGGCTGGTATTCACAGGTTGCATAATAATTTTCACGATTAGGAGTTTTTTTTTCTCTTATTCGCTTTATTTAGCGATTTTTTCTTCAACGGTCTTTTTCTTTCTCACCCTTTCAAGTTTTTTTTATTTATGACCCCTCATTCTAACCCGAGAATATATTTCAGTCTGAAAATAGAATTCGTGAATATAAATTTAGTATTCATGGAGCATCAACAAAATTATGATTGCTTGATCTGTTTCCGTCAATTTTGTTGTTGCCGTTGCCATTGTTGTTGTTTTTGTATTCAGTTACGAATCAAAATTCACAATATTCTACGGAGTTATAAAGTTCGGCGTAAAATATTCAAATTGAATTTATTGCGCTGTTTTGAATGTGGTTGTTGTTTTTGATGATTTTTGCATAAATTGAAAGTGCATATAAATGGTTGTCACCCAAAATAGAAAAATATTATCTGTTGGTCGATGGACGAAACGAAAAGAATTGCATATTTTTTTGTTTTTCTTTTTTTCGATAAATTCCCATGCATCGAATTATTGTTATTCATTCCAGAATGTTTTATTGAAATTTATTGCATAATAAGCAAAAATAAATAACCACAATTGGGCTAAATTTAAAACAAACAACGCAACTGGATTATATTGTCTATATTATTAAAAGTTAGAAGATTAATTTTCATAAGCTAAAAACCCCATTTCATTATTGTTGAAATATTTTGTTTTGTTGC
Source organism: Resseliella maxima (assembly GCA_029041755.1). NCBI lineage: Eukaryota > Metazoa > Arthropoda > Insecta > Diptera > Cecidomyiidae > Resseliella > Resseliella maxima. Next base: position 126,005 of record JAQOWM010000955.1, on the reverse strand, counting down.
ATTTGCTTTATATTGATAAGATTTAAATTATTTCCATTATCAATTATTGTATTTTATGCGATGATTTTCAGTAAACCGGCATAATATTTTGATAGTATGTGTGAAAAAAAAAAGAATGATTATTGAACATCCGTTGTTGTTCTATTTTGTTTATTTTTTGTGAGTGAGTGTGTGCGTGTGTGCGTGTGTGCGTGTGTGTGTGTGTGTGTGTATGTGTGCGTGTGTGCATGTGTGCGTGTGTGCGTGTGTGCGTGTGTGCGTGTGTGTGTGTGTGTGTGTGTGTGTGTGTGCGTGCGTGTGTGTGTGTGTGTTTTTGTTTTTCATCAAATAAATTGTGAATACATTGGCATTTTATCACATACTTTGTATTTGATAACGTTTACATTATCGAATAAAATGAATTGCATTTTCTTTTTCTTTTTTTTTTCACAAAATCAAATCTATTACCTGATAACGGGAGTTAGTATATTCCAATCAATTCCAATCATTCTGAATTTATACACGAACACGAATGAAGTTGATGTGTCAGCACACATGTAAACGGAGAAACCAATTCAATTTAGTGTTAAGATTTCCTATTCTTGATTTATCAAGGGGCCCTCAAATGTGTGAAAATACAAATAAAAGTGTATTCATTGTCGAAAATTGCTTAGCAAGCAGAATATTTGATTTTGAGTTGAGTTCAAAAGATGAGATAAAATCTCAACAATTTGTCATTATTTAAAATGTTTATAAAGAAAAATGGTCTTCAATATATGTAAAACGTGTTGAAATTTTGCTGATTCATTTTGCCAAATGTTTCGATTTATCTTCCATTATGGGAGATTTTCCATAAACAATTGTTGTAGTTCAACTATTGTAACTTTTTTTTTTTCTTTTCTGGTTGGCAGATTTACGTGACATTAACGTAAAGTAATCTGCATCTTGGTTTTGAATGTTTTGAATTGATTTAACTGTTGAATGAAATAATTTTTACATGAAAATGATTCTGCTAAATCCCTACATGTTTATGCGTGCTTTAGTCATTTTTCATCATTTGGTTCATTTCAACTTCACGAGAGAGTAATTTCAATTTGTTTTATTATGGTAAACCATTGCGTGTAATTGATTTTTTAACAAGTAGTTTACTGCATACAAAAATCCGGTTGTTGAAATATGAAAAAAAGAAAACAAACTCCCATTTAATAAGAATATATGTATAATTTATATGAATTAAATATTTATGAATGATACATTCTTAAAGAACTTGATCTTGATCTTGAAAATAATAATCATTTCTAAGCGTTTCGAGAAGGAATGAATACGTTCAAAATTAAATAATAAAAGTTATAATAATATATGTTTATCATGTTAAACTTGAAATTCTTTATTGTATTAAGCTTTTTCTCAGCTTTTTTTTTTGTAAGTTTTATACTTTATTTATTCTCATTTTTAAAAGCTTTTAATAAACTTCAATTGAATACCACAAAGTGTCATCTGTACAATAACTTTTCAATTATTGTAACATCGTATGTAAAATGTGTAAATTGGCTAGAGGTTAGAATTTAATTTAAAAAATATTATGTAAAAATGATATTAATGAATTGGCCCAATACATTCATCTTTCTTTGAATAAAAAAAAAAAAAATGCCGCTTGGTTTTTGCTTTAATTTAAATTTTATTTATTTTCAAATATTTTTGCAAAAGTAAAATATTCAATGCTTTAAATCCGATTCGTTCGTAGATAGTCGTTATCTTCTTTATAAAGATGAGTTTCAAAAAATTCTTCAACAGTATCTGTATTCCATTTAGTTATTGAAAGTGTTTCAACGACATTATCTTTTTCATCAAGTAGCTTAACAATTGGATCAGCACCACGCATATATTTTATTATTAAATTTGGAAATTTCGCTGGCCGATCACTTTTAATGAATGCCTGAATTTGTGGATATGCACCAAATTTACACGTGCATACTTCTAAAATTGCTTTTGGGAATCGCTTCGTAATTGGTGAAACATCATCTTTTTCGCAACATTCTTGACAATGTTCTCTGTTTGAATAAAACAATATGGAAATGTTTTTTTTTTTTTTCAAAAATTAAAAAATTTTGAAAATATTTATGATTTCTTTTAAGAATAATGAACTCACTTTAATTCACTTAATCCAAATGTTTCCAGTTTATCACATGATGAGCACATCAAATGTGGTTTTATGAATCCAAGTTGGCGACAATCCTGTGTACTGAATTCTGCATTCGAATTCTAATAAACATGTAATGAATTTGATAATATAAATTAGTTTTTCATAAATTAAATCATATTTTTGTATAAAAATTTATACGTACGGCTATGAACACATTACTAGCGATAAGTAAATTAAATAATATATTCATAATTTGTTTCATTTTTTACAGTGATTTATTTGTTTTTTGTTGTTCGCTTTATTATTTCTAATATTGACACGACTATCAACCAACATAAATTGACATTTTAAAGTCATATCGAAAATAATTCAATCAATTGCCGTGAGATGTCGTGTCGATAAATAGTTTTTTGTTTTTTTTTTTTTTTTAAATTCAAAATGAACCAAACAAATCATGTAAATAACATACAACGTATTAGACTATTTAATAAATTTTAAAAGTTCTCTTCTTGAAAATGTTTTTTTCTTGTAAGAAATTGAATTAAATTGCCATGCGTAACAATAAAAATCGATAAAATTTTTTTTGTTTTTTTCTCTCAAAATTCTATAAATAATAATAAAATTAGTAATAGAAAAAATAGAAAAACAAAGAAATTTGAACATTTGACTTTCAACTCAATTAGCATATGCAATCTAATTGATCTTGTGTAGAATAAACAATTTCGATAGGTTGGCTCGTTCCTTGATAAACTTACAACATTTTTGTTTTCAATAATCTTGACCAAATATATGAGAATGATCGATAACAACAACAATAGAAAATGATCGACAAATGTAAATAAACAGAGGATTCAACTTTATTTTGGCACTAAAAATGTGTTATTGGAAATTTTTTTGAACGCAATTCGATGCTTAATATCTTTTCGTCTTTTAGTAATCTCTATAATCGTATTAAATTGTTGATGACTAAATCATTGAATCAATTACCAACATTGCAGGAGTGCTTCATTTTTTTTTTTTTAGCTAAGTGAAATTAAAATGGTTCAAGTTTTATTTTTAATTTTTATGGAAAATTCCTTGCAAGGATGTATAATAAATGTTAAAAAAAAAATACGCATTTTTATTTCTCTCTTCATTTTTCAGCAAAGAATGATGCGCAAAATTGTTTTTTTTTTTTTTTTTTTTTTGCATAAACATCAACAAGAACGATATTAGCATTGTTTTGTTTATTATAATTATTTATCGAATCAATTATCGAATAGATTTTTTTTTTCTGGTCATCGAATAGGTGTAAATTTGTAATTTTTTTTTTTCTTAATACTTTGTCTCCCACCATAATAATTATTTGCGACCACGAGCCAAATTTCCAGAATATAAAAACTGATGCTAGCTTTTCAGTATAATCAGTTCTGAATTTTAGAATAAACGCAATACTTCGCAAAGTAAAAAATCGTGTGTGTGAAAATGTTCAAGTTGGTGAGTAAAATTGAAAATCTTGTTGGAATTAACCTGCATCTAAATAATATCTAATTTCAGATATTTGTAGCATGTTTTGTCATGTATGTGTCATCGATTCCATTGAAAGATGACCAAAATCCAACCAAGGAAGATGCAAAGCATGTGGCTATTTTGTTAATCAATTCGGATAAAACTGATGATCATAACATAAACAAACGTCATACTGCTGCTGGCAAGGCATTTGCTGAAAAGGAGCAAACTGAAAAAGAGGAAGCTGAAAAGCAAAAAAAAGATCAACTTAATCAAAGGCCAAAACGTGATACAGAGCCAAAAAAGGCTGATGATAACAAAGATGAACCGATACGTAAAAGTCGTGATACAACAAAAGATACCGATTCATCGAAAAAAGATCAACATCGTATTGCACGTAATACAGTAAATGAGGATGGAACAAAACATGTTGAACTTCCAGAAACATCTGATCCACCAAAACCACCAAAATCAAGTCCACTTGTAAAACGTGACACTGATAAGAATACTGACAAAAAACAATATAATAATGATGACAACGAAAAACATAATTCTAAACTATCAATTCGTTCTGTGGATAAAGATAATGAAAAAAAACCATCACAAGCATAAACGGCCTAATCAAACAACAAATGAAAATCAACGAATTTAACTTGAAAAATGCTTATCAATTATCACAAGTAGCAATTGTTATCTAGAAATCAAACTAAATAAAATAAATTTTAAATGAAAATCAACAATCTTTTCAAATGTAATTTGATATGGTAATGCTCATTCTTAAATAATTGAAATCAATTTTTGTTTACTTTCTGTATAGCGAACAAGTACGACCATATCTGTGCATATTTGTGACATTTCATATTCCAGCTGTCAACAGAGACTGACAGTCATACTATAACCAAACAACAATAACAACAACAACAACAACAACAACAACAACAACGAAGTACTTTTCATTGAAAATTGCTTTTTCGTTTCATGTGACTAAAAAAACAGGGTTTTCAAAATCCGGAAATGGTTTCATTGAATTATCATTAAAACATTTGGCTTTAATCAATTCGTCGGTATTTATCATTAGATTTTTTTTTTTTTTTTTTTCATTGAATATAAATTACTTAGTGAAGGTGAATAAACATTGTTGATTTCATAAAATTCAATTTGGAATTTACAATTTGCAATTACAATTATATAGAATTGTAAATGTTTCTTTTTTTTTTTTTTTTTATTTGCAAAGACGATTTCAATATAATACAGGTGTTCATATAATCTTCATGCTTAACAAATCACATGTATGATTAATATTATTTAATTTTCGCATGCGATAAAATGAAAATGAAATACAGAAAATCATCAATCAAACTTGAATAACATGTATAGAATTCATATGAATGAATGATATAAACAATAGCAGATATACAGAATTCAAATTCATTCTGAATAAAGCAGACCATCAATGATTATGAACTAGAAATATTAAAATAAATAAATAAACAGCAAATCTTCTGAAACGGACATCAACTTATTTTTTAAAAGAATAAACAACACATCGAAATAAATAGATAAACACCATTACCTTCTCTGAGTTATAAGTGAAGCGGATTTATATGCTTAAAAACGAAACGAATTTGATTCATTTGGATACGTTACTTCAAAGAGATCACACTCAACAACTTTATGAAATTTTTTTATTACATTCTTATCAGCAATAATATTTAACAATCACACGCTCGTCCCACATTTGGCTTGTTGGTTTTTGTTTTTTTTTTGTTTAAAAAAAAAAAAAAATATTTGCTTCCTTTAATTACATTTCTCAACAGTTTGATGACAATTATTAAATGTGGATGTGCATCTTACTAGTTTACACAAGTCTTATTAAATTGTAAAATCTTCATCGTTCTAAATTGAATTGCATTTTTACGTGTAGAAACATTTTTGAACAATTTTTTCAAAGGGATGTGCTCCGATCAAAATCAAACAACTGCACCAGTTTCAAGTTTATGTGTTGAAAATGGTCAAATTGAACCAATTTGTGTTGCAGTTACAATCAATATAAATAATATTTCAGATGGTGCATTAAAAGTGTTGAAGCAAATTAAACCATTTTGGCCAATAAATAATGTTCAGTTCAAGGTAGGATAAACAGATAATAAACACATCATCGGAATGTACGATTATATTCGCTGTTCACCAATTTAGTAATTTTGTGTATGTTTACGTTACATTTTAGTTATTTTTTTTTTTTTTTTTTTTTTTTTTTAATCCATTTCATTTTGTGAATCCAGTATACCTAGAATTATGTCTCCTTGGAGATGTCAACATCCAAATGACTCACTTGTATTTTACTAAAACATTACCATTTGTGTGTGATTTGTTTTTTCATCATGTTCTTTTTACTCAAGCTAGTTTTTTTTTCTGTTCATCATATTCATATCATGTTATCCGTTTTGATTGACAAATATTCTCTATTTTGATATGAATAAATTTGTATAATTTGCTATGTCTGCCTTTGTAATTTTTTTTTTTTTTTTTTTTTTTTCGTAATAATATGCATCAAGTGGAAGCTCAAAAGGCTATACATGGCAATTGTTGTTATTATATATTGTATATGTTATCAACCATATCTGGAATGTTAATACAATGAATTGCACAATGTGTATGTGTGTATGTATGTTTTGTTTATTAACCAGTTAAGTATTTTGTTTACAATTGAAGCAATGACGATATCTTAGTCAATAAATTGTGGGATATATATGAATATTATTGAATAATTTGTGTTATGATTTATTTGTTTAAGCCAGTTTAAATTTATTAAATGTGTAAAACAATGAATTCGGATGTTTCTATTTTTTTTTTTTCACAACATTTTCATTCAAATGACATTTGCTACAGGTATTTACGGACGGTTGTACAAATAAGCTCATTGGCTGCTACATTCCAAAATATAATAACAACGACGAAATTTCTCTGGATGATGAAGACAATTTAAATCACTATGAAGTGATATTAATTCGCATTTATGGTAAAATATATTTACTTAAAAATGAAAATACTTTTAAAATAAAATTTATTTAGTTATTTATGTTTTGATATATTTATTGTAATGAGAATGGCAACTAATTATTATTTTTTTTTTCATATTTACAAATCAAAGAGCTAGTTCCCATGTGCACAGCTCACAGAATTTTTTCCGATTCACAGAGTAGCCACAGATTTTTCTACAAAGTAGTGCGTATACGAAATGTGTGTAAGAGAGAGAACGAAAAACAAGTTAGTAAATCTGTGGATATTCTCTCTCATACACACACTTCAAATACGCCTTAGTCTGTGGCTATTCTGTGAATTGAAAAACACTCTGTGAGCTGCGCACATGGGTTGATAGAGAATTGTAATTTGAAGAGATGTCTTTGGAAATTAACTACATTTTTTTCTTTTTTGATTAGGAAAAAACACGGAAGTATTAATCGATCGTAAGAAAGAGATAGAAAATTTTAAAACATTGCACCGATATGGATTTGCGCCAAAATTATTGGCAACATTTAACAATGGATTGGCCTATGAATATTCTGATGGTAAACCATAGGGGCTGAGAACCCTTTATGAATATATATATATTTAGTAGATATGTTCAGAATATTCGCGCAATATTTAAATATTTATGAGATGTTTGCTATATTCAAAAATACACTCACCATATCCATACATATTTGAAATATCTAGTGAATATTCAATTCAATTTTTATCAATAAGTTAGCATTTGTGAATATATTGTTGATGGCAAAATAAGTATTGCTTGAAATTGAGATTTGGTAGCTGAGATCAAGTCAACATTCAACATGGCAACATTGTCGACACAATCACAATCATGGATGGAGAGAAGAAGAGAACAGCATATTCTAAAAATTGATGAGCATTTTTTACTTCCTTTACATTTACACATTTCATTTCATAGTGTATCGTTTGTAAAATATTGTTTTGCATTGTAACACAAACGATAGTCTGTGTGACGGTAAGACAAAGAGAATATGCATATATCTAACGCACTGAAGTACGCTCAACAACTGACCAATGATACAAAATCGTTTTAAGATTTCACAACCAATACACAGACACACGCATTTATAATCGCAAATTGCGATTCCATAAGAATTGGAATATGAATATTGTCATGAATATTGTCATGGACCGCGATCACAATGCAGCACGGAATATGATATATAAAGGATTATGTATGTTACGTGATCAAGCAATTAATCTCGTTTTCAATTTGAGCGCTGTCCAATGACAGACAACTTCATGGTTCAGCAGATCAAGCGAATCGCCAAAATTAACGCAATCCAAGGAAAGCCATGGTCGTTCTATAACCGGTAAGTTATATTTCTCTAAATAGAATTTTGAATTAGAAACATAAAGATTCTTTGTTTATAATATTGATATTGCAACAATAGTATATGAATATGAATATGAATATCAATAATATGTTTACGTTTATATTATTTTCTGTTTAGGAAGTGACCAACGGACCCACCTCACTATTATGGTGAGGAGTACTATTCTATAGTAAGCTAATATTTTGCATATGTTTCTTTTTACAGGAGAATGCAGTATAATCTCAACTACCAATCTCAAATTTAAACAATATTTAGTCACATGTTTAGCATATTTATGATATTTAGTATATTTATAAATATTCAAAATAGTTACAATATTTGCAATATTTGCAGGATATTTACAATTTTTATTTTTATTTACTTACATTCTTTCCCCCTTAGGTAGACCATTATCAAAAACAGATGTTTATGATGAGAATATTTGGCGAAAAATTGCTCAAAGAATGGCCGAAATGCACAGAGATATAAATATTGATGGCGGAGAAAAGAGTCCAGTTCTTTGGAATAAAATTAATAATATGTTTGATCTTATACCATCGACATTTTCCAATCCAATTAAACAGAAAAGGTAACAACGCCATTAAATACATTATTTATCTCAATTCAATGTATAAAATTGATTGTTGTATTTTTTTTCTACATTCAGACGATTAGAATTGTTACCACCAATTGAGGAAATTCGTAATGAGTTCAATCAACTTTATAGTTTAATTGAAAAAATTAAAAGTCCAACCGTTTTTGCTCATAATGATTTGCTGCTGGGCAATATTTTGTTTGATTCATCTAAAAATATTATCACATTCATCGATTATGAATATGCTGATTACAATTTTCAAGCATTTGATATTGGCAATCATTTCGCTGAATTCGCTGGTATTATAGATTTTTTTCTTTTTTTGTGTTTTTATTAACACATTGTTTTTTTCTGGATTGTCATATTTATATTCTTTTTTTTTTTTTCTTTCCAAAAAGGTATGACCGATATTGATTATAATCTTTATCCACCAAAAGAGTATCAATTAAAATGGCTACGTGAATACTTGATACACTACCATCATAATGATTTAACAGTCATAACTGATGAATATGTACATCAACTGTGCATTGATGTCAATAAATTTGCGCTGGTTGCTCATTTTTTTTGGATGCTTTGGGGATATATTCAAGCTGAACACTCCGAAATTGATTATGATTTCCTCGAGTAAGTTTTATTTTATTCATTTATTCATTTGAAAATTAGTGATAAATCACTTTATTGTTTTTTTTTTTTTCCTTTTTTTATATATTTTACATATTTTATTTGTCCATTTGTGATCATTTTATTTGCAGATTCGCTAGCATTAGATACAATGAATTCCTTGCAAAACGAGATGAATTTCTGTTACTATGATTTTGTGTGTTTGAAATTGACCGTAGATGAGATCATTTTTATCGTCACCATAGAGAGAATTCCAGGTGCCAAGTTTAAGTATATGAAAGGAGAGAAAATTGCAAAAAAAAAAAGGAAATAACATCAATATATTTTAAAATGTGTGATTATAATTGCTTATTGTAAGCTACTATGCTCTATTTTATTATGGAATTAATTCAGTTGTAAACTTTTAATTAACTAATTAAAACTGTATGCCACACATAAATTAAATCTATTTGTATCGATGATTATCAATAGTAAATACAATTATTATTTAGTTTATCAATCATTCCCAAATTATCTACAGTAAAAAAAAAAATTGTATACCAGTAAATAAACCATCATGTTATCGCTAGGGGGATGACATTTGCATTCTTAAATATCACAGAATTCAAAGAATTAACAGAAATCAATATTTTGATTGCGCAATATTTTTTATTGCAATAGGTTTATGCATACATATAAGACAAGATTTTTGATAATGAGTCTTGATTGTATGCGTAATTGTAATATGCCACAGAAGTGTAGAATATCCGCACTAAAAAAAAAGACAACACAATGAAATAATACTGAATCAATAGTTTAAATTTCGCATAAATGGTGGAATTCACAGTATTCAGAAAAATCATTGAAATCACAGAATTCATAAAATTCACTTTTTTGTTGTTTGAATTCATGGGTGTGCCCACCCCTTTATTATTTCGATGTTCGAAAAATCATTTTTTCATTGGATTGGATGTCATAAAAAACCTCTAAATACAAATTTTATATCCTTAATCCACTGATGGGTCTGTGATCCGTCAGAGCGAAAATCATAGTTTTCCACTTATTATAATACTGTTGGTATTTCGTACCCAAAACTGTGCAACCAAAATACTACGCGCTCTATCTACGCAAATTACATAACGTAACCTACTACGCGCCCTAGAATATTTGTATGGCGTTGCACATCTTTTTTCGTACCACGTTTTTATTTCTTTAATTTCGAAATGTTCGAAATACATTAATTCAATCATGTTCAACACTCCATTACAATCATATGAAATAAATATTCGCAATTTAAATTTTATCATGAAATATTTTAATCGCTTAAAGCGTATCGCATTTATGAATTATACGCATTGTAAAATTATGTGTAAATTTTTGTTGCGAAAAGCCTAGCGAAAAACTTTTAAATAATAACCATCGCCACTTAAGGATGTGCGTAATGATAGCGTTCGACTTAATTTAAATGCATTACGCAAATGAGGTGTACGGAGAGGTCGGCAATAATTTTTTGTTTTGTTCAATAGACGTCTTTATTTATGTCATTATAATAATATAATTTAGAACAAAAGTCTTCAATCTCAATAAATATTATTTTGCAAATGTTTATTACATAGAAAGAACATTTTTTCTTTGTATTTTCATCGATTTATTGTGGCAGTTTTATGTTCATTAAAAATGTTTCGACAGTTATTTTCATGATTATTTTCATGATTGAATGATTTTTTGAGATTATTTTTTTACAGTTTTAACGAATTCAAAACTTTTTAAATTCAAGATTTTGCCAATTTTTTTCAAGGTTTTTGATGATTTTTTGAATATTTTGACGATTTTTTGTAAATATTTTATTTGCTGAAAAAGTGTATGATCGGAAATGTTCGTTTGAATAAAATATTTCATAATTTTATATTTTTATTTTTTTTTATTTTTTTCAAAATGAATAATATATATACATTTATTTATTGATTTTTAACTTTCTAATTTGAATCTTTTTTTTTTTTTTTTTTTTGTTTTTCATTAATTTTAAGTAAAAAAAAATTATTTCAGGGGTTAGAAATTCATTTTTTGGGTATAAATTTTTTTGTTTTGTTTGGTGTATGCTTTGATACAACATTCAATACTAAAGAAACATTTAGATTATACAATTGTATAATATTTGATACCACAATTTCTGATATTTGTTTCAAACGTTTATTATCAATGCCGGTAATGACTTTTTCAATTCGAGAATTTTTTGCATGTATATTTACATAAGCATAAATTCGTTTGTTCTTCACCTCAAATAGTTCCATTTCACATTGTAATTGATATGGAATTTCATTTGGTAGAAAATCCATTAAAGCGGCTCGAACATTGTTAATTATCAAATTTTCAGCACTTTGATCAGTAAATTGATAGTCTGGATATTCCCATTTATTTTGAATTGATTGTTCTTCAATATAATTGGCAACACGATGCATTCCATCACCACTTAAAGCTGATACCATAAACACTTCAGAAAAATATGGCCATCCAGCTGATTTTTCATTTTTATATTTAACTGGTCGACTCATATCCTTTATAAATGCTTCTTCGCGCCCCTTCCATGGTAAATATTGACGTTGTTTAAGTTTTAATGTATCTTCAGTTAATATTCGCACCAAATCGAGTAATATACGTTTTGATCGTATCATATCAATTTTATTCATAATTAAAATACTTGGTATGGTTTTGTGTATTATAAGTGCTTCTAAAATGGTTGGATGTAATACATTACGTGTATATGAATTAGAAACATCATGAATGACTGCAATTAAATCAGCTTTATCAATCGTACTGTTGCATTCTTGTAAAAATTTATTATTTAATTTATACTTTTTATTTTCTTGAATTGTTATTAAACCAGGCGTATCGTATAGAATCATTTGTGTTTGATTTTTATTGAATATATTTGCTGATTGGCTTAATGTTGTGTGAACTTTTCGCGATGTTGGGCATATTCGATGATTGGTAATTTTATTGATGAATGAACTTTTGCCAGCATTTGGTGCACCAATTATAGCCACTTTAATTATTTTTTGTTTTTCTGTATTTTTCTCTGTGTCTGTATTGATGGAATTTTCTTCAGTGGATATGCTATTTTCCGAATTATTTTTGTTGATAGAACTTAATTTTTCCGCTGAATATAACCTTCGCATGAACAACGTGCATAATTCAAGGCGGTTTGTAATTGTAAAATATGAATTTTTATTGAACATTTTATTCTGAAGAATTCTACCCATCTTATTAATTCAATTCAGTTATTTCGTTTGTTTTTTTTTTTTTTTTTTCTAAATATGAAAACTCATTATACTAGAAACGATTCAGTCCACTATTTTGGCTCTTGTGGTGTAATTCATTTTCTATTTTTGACATTTGATCAAATGTTCACATGGTGAACTGTCAAACATACTACCAATAGTATGTGAATATAAAAATGAATGAGAAACGGAAAATGCTATTTTGATGTATCTTAAAGTTTAATTTTCTAAGATATTATTGAGAAAAAATTTATTTATTTATTTTTTTTTTCTTTTTCATTTTAATTCAATTTTTCAGTTCGAATTCTACCATCATCTTAACCTTAAAATGTTTTTAACTTTGAGTAAAAAACAACGACGACAACAACAACAATAACAATAACGATTGTTCGAGAGTGAGATAGTTATATATGTAATATGGGTAAAAAGTATTGAAAACGTCATGTTCGTCTTAAATGTCATATAAAATAGAGTGATTATTGAAAATAATAAACGAAGAGTTAACTCAACGAATCCATTAGATTTATTTGTTATTTTATACTTTTACAATTGTAAATATAACTCAATATAATCACTCTCAAATCCTTTTTTAAATTTAAAAACGAACGACTGTAAATATTCTCATGCTTAGTTATTGTTATTTTTCCTAATTATATCCTTTAAAAATATATTTTAAATAAAAAAAAAAAAAAAAAAAATCATAGAGAGACACACATATCAACAATGGCAGCTAGTGGAGAGAGCGTTGTGGATAATATGAAACATTGTTATGAGAATTTAATTTTAATTGATGTTGGTGCAAATTTAACAAATAAAAAATATAGCCGTGATCTTGATGCGGTTATACAAAGAGCTCAGGATTCAGGTTAGTTAATAAAAACAAAAATTGAGTTTTTTTTTTTCTTTTGTTCCAATTAGCTGAAAAACGTATTGATATATACAGAAGAAACAAAACATGCATGCACATATTAATTTAATCAAATCATATTCATTGTCAACATATGATAAGAATACATTGAAATTAAGCATGATGACGATATTCAAGATGATTTTATTTTAAATTGATGAATGATTATGGAAAAATTCCATTTCGATGTATCATTAATTTGTTTTGAGCCTAATAGAATTATTACAGACATTCATCAGTTAGCTAAAAATAGACGTAAATATAATATATTATGACGAATCAGAATAGAAATGTGTATGGCTCAGCTGTTATCTAGAACAAATTTATGAATCGTATTATTCGACATCAAATAGTTTTCGTATGAGAATTTCGTTTTGTTCATTTTTCTTTTGTCTTTAAATTTCAATATTAATAATAATAATTAAAAACTATATCGTTTAAAATGTGCATATCACAGACAATTGGAAAATATGTTCTTATTCTTGGTATTGTTTTTATTTAAATATGTAAATATTTGTAGGAATTCAAAAGTTAATGGTTCCAGGAACATCAGTTAAATCAAGTAAAGAAGCGCTAAGATTAACAAGAATATATCCAGGAATAATTTATTCAACAGCAGGTACTTCATAGTTGATTTTTATTCTTTTTCAATAATCAATTTATTTCAGTGAATTGAAGAAAATGTTTGGAGTGACACGATTTTTTTTTTGTTTCCTTTCAGGTATTCATCCACTTGATTCCAAATCGATAATAGAAGAACCAGAAAGCTGGATTGAATATGAATCAATAGCAAATCAGCCGGAATGCGTGGCAATTGGTCCGTGTGGATTGGATTATCAAAGAGATTTTTCCGAACCCAATGTCCAGAAACAAATATTCGAAAAACAACTAGAATTAGCTATTAAACTGAATAAACCAGTATTGATACACGAACGATCTGCTCAGGAAGATGTTTTGAATATACTTTCGAAGTAATTTAATTTTATTTAATAATTTACACATCCAAACACATATTAATTAATAATTTTTTTTTTTTATTTATTTTTTTTTTTTTCATGTATTCAATTTGTTTAAACAGATTTTCAAATATAACACAGATTGTTGTTCGAGGTTTTATGGGTATGACTTATTGTACTGATTCCTTTATTATATATGAAAGGCTCCGAGGAAAAATGTTACAGTCAGGAAAAATGTTATTATTCAGTTTCAAAAAAAAACAACAACAAATACATTGAATAATAACATTTTTCCACGGAACTTTTCTGTGTAACCCCAAGTAACAATCATGTAACGCATTTGAGTCGCTTTTGGCTTACAAAAATGTAACGCTTTCAGCCAAATTGCTGCTGTTTTTAACAATATTTCATCCAATTTACATACGAATTCGGGTGAAATTCAGTAAAAGTCTGGCCTATTTTATCTAAAGATTCAAAAATTAAATTTGATGTAGTTCTTAGAGTAAACACACCATAATCTTACACAAAATATACCTAATTTTGATGGTAAAACGGGTGAAAAACAGTATGTTTTGTGCATAAAATGAAGTGAAAAATTACACTTTAAACCAGGTCAGTTTCATCTGGTCAATGTTACTTGGGACATTTTTCCTCCGAGCCTTTCATATAATTTATATTTAAAGTATTGTTTAGATTTCAAAGACTCTTGTTAGATCTTCACTAGAACATTTGAATATAAATGAATTATTTATTATATTCATAACTAATTAGTAGAATTTACAAAATATTTAATTAAATTTCATCATATTTTTCCCCTGTTAGGTACGACTGAAGAAGCTTTAGTATATTTATCACGAGGCTATTATCTAGGATTTACTGGGTAACATTAGAGGGATTGAACTCTTTTTTTAAAACATATTTAGTAGATATATAGAATATTTGAGATCAATTCAACATTCATCAATGATCGATTTTAATATATATTTATGTTTTGGCTTTCTTAGGTATCTTTGTAAGGATAAATCAGATACTGGTGTTCGTAAATTACTTGAAGGTGGTGAATTACCTTTGGAACGAGTTTTAGTTGAAAGTGATGCCCCATTTATGTATCCAAATACACGCGCTTCCAAATTACCCCAACATGTTAAATCAGGCATAACTGAACGTTCACAATTATTTTTGCACAGGTTAATTTGTCACTTGAAAATAGATAAATATTTGATTTTTTTCTACGAATATTTAGTCAATTTTATTATTATATTTACAGATATTGCACATTTCAGCGAAATGAGCCCTGTAGTTTACCAGCAATTGTTGAAATGATTGCTGCCCTAATGGGCAAAAAACCAGAAGATGTGGCCTTAGCAACCGCCTTTAATGCACTCAAACTATTTGGTTTATCACAATAATCAAAATAAAAACAAAATGTACTGTACGCCTTATTTTTTTTTTTTTTTTTTTTTTTTTTTTAATATACTATATAATTCTCATTTGGAAAAATCATGCACAAAACACATTTTATAAGCATATTTTATTATGACACTATTTTGTCAACATGACATATTGATATTGTAATTAGTGAATATTACCTAAAACAAAAAAAATTTGCCAAAATTTCCTACATGGACTATTATTACAACGAATACAAATTAAACTATTTACAGATTATATGAAATGAGCCAAACAATGTCTCTCAGTTGTTCATTAGGACTTAATGTCAAGCATATCTGTTAATGCGTATCACATTGATCGTTTTATAGTTTTAGTTGAAATATGTTTGTTGTAACAAATGTGCAATTGATAAAAAAAAAAAAACAATTAAATTGTCTAAAATTTGATTTTCATAAACAGCCGAATTCATTTGTAAGAATTATGCCTACAATAATAGGTTTTGTTTTTAATATTCAATTTTGATTTAATTTCTTTGATTAAATCACTTAAGAAGATATATTTGAGAATAAAATAAATATATAAATATATTTTTTGTACAAATTTATAGCGCTACTTTGAATTAATTCTGAGTTTTTCTTTAGAAGGTAGCCCTAGGGGGATTTAACTACTCGAAAACCGGCAAAAACCATGCAGAACTTGTAAGAAATCTACACAAAATGATTGAACTCGCATTTTAATTTTTAACTCCATTTAAATAACATGTACAAACTCGTACGAGTTCGAGTTCGAACTTTGCATGCAAATAGGCGCGAGAGTCAGTTGTCAGTTGTCTATCATTCGCTCAAAATCAAACTAAATATACCAATAACGAACTCGCAAAAACTCGCAAGAAATTGGATGCACTCGTGAGACATGTTTCCCCCTAGAGGTAGCCATTGTATTGTATAATAAAATTATATTTATTTATGATCTGATCATCCGATGATACGGTTAGAAAGAGCCTCCAAATTACCGTTTCCATCGAAATACCCTTGGGGGATTTGATTTTCATGATTGATTTACTTGTTTTCTGTAAGCAACATTAGTCCGACAAGGGGGAAATCACTCTCAAAAATTACTTTGCAACTACTATTGCGATTACTTTTTTTTAGTAATTACTTTTCATAAAAAATAGCAAGTATTTTTCTTACTGACAGAAATGTCAAAAAATATTTAGTACAATAGAGGGAATTTCATCTCTAATGCAATCCCTTTTTAGTAGGATATTACTTCGCAATTACGTTTTTTCGAGCACTGAGCCTTCACTGAACAACATACAAACAGCGCCACACTCAAGCGCATTATATTTGCATTGTGAATGGAAGTGGTGAGAGTTCGAACTAATCAAATACAACAACAAAATCTATGGAAAGGCTCAGTGCTCGCTTTTTTTTTAAAAAAATTGCTTTTCAGTGATCTGCCTCCCGCTGTTAGACGAATAAAAAGAAGATAATTCTCAATAAGTATAACATTGTATTTATTTAATCAAAAAAAGGCACTCATGGATTTATTATTATAATAGCGTCCAAACAAGTTGTAGACTGGGCTGAATGTAGATATCAAAGCCACACATACACAAGCGACACGCGTACACGGTTCCACACAGTCAGTTCATAGAAATAACCGTGTGGTCACACGGGAGGCATAGCTTGCCCGTAAATCAGTTGGGTTTGGGTATTATTTCATTGTCATTTTCTGTTTATGTGCGCGTTCATAGTTTACGTTTTGTCAAGGGGCATATAACGCAAGCAACAGCTAACAAATTCTTTCGAATGCGTGCAACTGTGTATACGGGACATTCACAGTGCGGTCACTTTACAACAACAAAGCAATACTAAAGATGTATGAATGTCTGCGATTGTCTACAACTGTCACGAATTGTTATATTCCCCTTCCGTTTTGTATACTCAAGCGCAACTGATTTACGGCAAGCTACGTCTTCCGTGTGACCACACGGTTATTTCTATGAGCTGACCGTTTGGAACAGTGTACGCATGTCGCTTAAGTAGCTGGAGATAATAGACAACACTCTCAGATTCAACCAGAATGACATGCATGACGGCCCATGCATTAAGACATTGGAGACAGGTTGGTACCGGACACGAATAATCTAATATCTTTTATAATGAAATTTTCTACCAACTTCTTCTTAATGTTATTAACAATATTGTTATTCTGTCCAACTGTCCCGCGTCGAACAATTTCGACTGACTAATTTGGGACCTTTTTGGCTGACAATTTGTGCTTCCCACCGTATTCTCCCTATCTGGCTATTATGCGACTTTTGGCTTTTTGCAGACCACAAAAAAATGCTCCAGGGAAAAGGATTTGACTCCAATGAAGTAGTAATTGCTGAAACTGAGGCCTGAGGGTAAAGACAAATCAATCTACAAAAGAGACATCCAAAAGTTAAAGGAGCATTGGAATGAATGTATCGCTGTTGAAGGAGACTATTTTGATGTATATAAGAACAATTTTGCAAAAATATTGTGTTTTTATATGTTAGTCACATTAATTTTTGAACGGAGTGTTATCATCAGACCAGTTCATGTACTGAATAATTATTTGCTGATGAATTTAGTTGCTAAATTTATCTGCTAAATCGTTACGTGACGCTTGGGTATTGTTTTACGCTTGCGCTACAACCGTTTTTTGTGTGCAATTCCCTTGGACGAATGTACGGTCAAAGAACGGTTGTAGCGCAAGCGTAAAACAATACGCAAGCGTCACGCAACGATTAAAATAAACAAATAAATTACGCAGTAAATAAACAATTATTTGTTATAGTTAAACCGTGCCATCTATTGAATATTTTACAAGTAGTATTTCGCAGAAATGTCATTTAAAATTCATATTTTTGTCATTTAATTAGTAGTTGTAATTTAATGTTTTTCGTTTTGAATGTTTGGGTATATTTCAAAAAAAAAAAAAAAAGAAAGTATACTAGTGTCGCCATCTAATGTGTATTTCAGGCTATATGAACCCAATGTATTTAATATAGCAATGTTGAAAAACGGAACTACTAACGCCATCTATGAATCGAAGCTATTGAAAATGACCATAGCTCAAAATGCTTCATCGTGTAATTGCGATCTGTAAAGCAATCAACTTCATACTACTGACAGAATCATTTCAGTATTGTTTTACATTGTTTACATCTACTGTTTTGTTGTATATAATTAGTTTGAAAAAAAAAAAACAAAATAGATGAGGAATCAATTACGTTTGAATAAATATTGGAAAAAAAAAAACCAAAAAATTTTTGAGTGTTATATTCGTAAGAAAACATTTCATAAAGAATTCTCGATGACTAGATGGCGATAGTTTTTACGCTGTACTGGGGTCAATTCTGCTTGGTGTATTCTCAAGATCTAGTACAGAAGTGTCACCATCTTATGGATAATTTCAGTTTTACAAATTGTCAAGTCAGGTGTACTAAAAGGTTCCAATCTTTCTTCAGTTATAATGTACTTGATACAATTATATTCTGGTTGGTGGAGGCGATGGTGATTATAATGAAAACACAATTGTCGATGCAAAATAACTTTGAAGTTATTCATTTATTTTTACTTTGTATTGGCAACAAAGGTTTCGAATTACATTGCTAAACGCACCGGCAGCGTTACGTTGAGGTCTTAACACAACAATAAATGATAATAAATGAACATCGACTCAGCTGTTGCGCATGCTTAAATAGCCAAAAAGTGCATGCAATGCGCAAAAGCTGAATCGATAGGTCAGCTAATCACTACACAGTCATCACATAGCCTCTTTAAAAGTTAAGCATCAACCAATATCAACTTTTTATAATTTTTTCTTTTTCCAAGAGGAGACAAAAGCCTATGCTTGAGACATTCGGACATTTCACACATTTTATTTTCGATATTGAAGTAATGATTCTAATGTAAAATTGACTGTTCATGGAATTAAAATTACTGAATTTTCGGATATAATAATTAATGAATAAATAAATATAGAAGAAATCGCAGTTAATATTTGCATTTAATAAATGATGATTAAATTTTGTTTTTTTACGTTAAAAACACTTGATGTTACTACTCTCATCCATATCATTGTCAAATTGAAAAATTATTATTCTTATCTTTTTGCATTTAAGCAAATTATACGTGAATTTTTTTAACCTGCCCTTTCAACAAACTATTTAAAAATAATGCTTAAAAAAGTACATGTTTCAATCAAAAGATCTCAATTGAATGAAAGAATATTCTACAAACAAATTTACCTTTATTAAAAGCAAGTGGTTTAGTTAAAATGAATGCATCATATTGATAGTCATACCAACAACAAGGGCAGCTGTAAATAACCTATTAGGACTTTGTGCATGTGTATGATTAGTTTAGGATAGTAAAAAACGTTGAAAAACGACGGTGCAATGATATAAAAAAGAAAATCATCATAGCGTGAAACAATTGTTTTATTTTTGTGCGTCGTTCGTAATTTTTGTTTCAACGGTTTGTTCCTCTTGAAGTGAAATTTATATATGTATAGCTGTTTATACTGATGTTTTCATCGATGTAGCTTGAGTATTTAAATCTAACATGTTGCCGATGCCAATATGTTTGAACCATTTATCAGGTGAATTGCATCTGTGTGTTGTTTCCCTTTTTATTTCGAATAAATGGACAAATGAAGAGAAACCCGAGAAAAAAAAAAAGAAAAACGAATGAAATGAATGAAAAACAGTTAGAAGATCGTTGCTTAAATTCAGGTGGCAGGTGGAAGCAGTCATTACTATACTAAAAAAAAAACACAAGCATATTTTTATGATCAATAGAAGTAGTTTTGTAAATACTTCCGGTATTTATGAAAAATTCATTGCACGTAAAATCATATACTGCATTTTCTAATTCTAAATGTTCAAAAACAAAAAAACTGGTAGACAAAAAAAAAAAAATTAAAAAAAAAAAAAAAACGGTCGGCGCGCAATTTTGCTTTAACATATGTCTTATGTTCATTCTTAACGAATTATGCTTTAGGTTAGTTATGCGTAACTGCGTACGCACACCATACACACTGAAAATTTCAAATAAAAGAATCATCGAGAAAAGAAAAAAAAATGTGATGCATACACAATGCACATGGTGCACAGTGAATGTAGCCTTTTAATTGTTATACAAGTTCACGGTGAAAATACAATTTTGATATACGATTACGAGTTATATGACGATAAACTAGGTGTTTGCAGAATGAAATTCAACTTGTTCCCTGAACTCTGTTGAGGTTTTTTTTTTTTCTTGGGTAAATGTCATCTTTTTTTTTTCATTCATTAATTTTGTTATTACATATTTTTTTCAATAAGAAAGAAGTTCTATTAAATAAGACCAATTTTATTAATAATTCAATAGCCAGTATTTTTCATTTAAAATGTCATATTAATTTTCATTGTTATGCAAACATTTCAACGTAATGAACAATTTAAAACTACTATCACAAAACCAAAACCAAATTTTAGCCATAAATTATGAAAAATGTAATAACTAAATAACACGATTGTAATTCGTATTAAGATAATTTTGAAATATCTTATCTTAATCCAAGAATTAAATCACTCCCAGAAATTACTTAAATTGCCATTTTTTCCGATTTAAAAATCAATATTAACATTAGCGTGCTCAGTTAAAGTAAAAACACAAAAATAAATGTTGCTTTATGTTTTTCAATCAAAACGTTTGTTCTTTTGTTTTTGTCAAGAAAAGATGAATGTGTTTTTTTTTAAACAAGAAAATGTCGTTTTTCATTAATCAAAATCTAGTTTGATGTTTGCAATAAAATGGGTCAGTAAGTTTACATCAATAAATCGCACTAAATGACCATCAAATGTATATATAACATATAGCCCAGCAATCAAAATGTTGTTGTTGGTTGAAATAAAAAAAAAAAAAAAAATTTCTTCTACAAGAGACAAAAGTGTTTTGGATAATATCCAAATGTTGATTAGAAAAAATGGCAATAAGTGCATAGAGTGCATTTGATAAATATTTTATTCAAGAAAAAGTGGTTTGCAAGCAAAACAAAGATTGCAAATGTTATTATTTATTCGATTTTAATATAATTCAAGTAGATTTTTGATGTACAAATGTAACATTGTTAGTTTCTTTTTCGAAAAAAACTATATGGGGAATCGTTGATCATTTCAAAACTTGATTTAATATTGAATTTCTTAGATTTTTTTTTTTTACACATTTCTAAAAAAAACAATTGTAAAACCAATGTTTTGAAAAAGTTTTATATATTATTTTGAAAGAATTTCAATCCTATTTGAAAGAAAAAAGTCAATTTGTTAGATTTATAAGAATAATTTGGCGAATGGCATAATGTTGTTTTCTTTTTTGTTTCGTGTGATTCAATTTTTTTTCTTTTTTGATAAAAAAAAAAAAACTATGAATTCTAACCGAAAATAGTAAACTAATTTGCCTAATAAATTGATGTTTGCATGCACACATAGGGCACACAATAATCACACGCATACAAACATTCATAAAATAATAAAGTATGTGTAAACAAATGGGGAAAAAAAAGGAATAAAATTATAATAACGGAAAACTAGTGTAATTCATTCGAATGGTAATTGTAATTAACACTGTTTTGGACTAATCGTATATGTATGTGTGTGCATTAAATCGAAAGAGACGATTACATTTATAACATTGGAAGGGGATGAAATATATACATTTTGATGAAATATGACGAATGTAATGTGTATTTGTATTGAAATCAGTTGATTAGATCAAAGATGATCACAAACAGAGACTGCAACACATTGATTACTATAATTTGAATATATACTTTATTTCGAATTATTATGCAATTGTATTGCGTTACTTTTCATTGATATTGCTTTTGAATATAACACCTTATTTCCTACTCTCTCTCTCTCTCTTTCTCTTTTTCTTTCTCTCTCTCTCTCTCTCTCTCTCTCTTTCTCTTTCTCTTTCTCTTTCTCTTTCTCTTTCTCTTTCTCTTTTCTCTCTCTCTCTCTCTCTCTCTCTCTCTTTCTCTTTCTCTCTCACTCACTCTCTCTCTTTTTCTCTCTCCCTTTTTCTTTTTCTTTCTGTCTCTTTCTCTCCCTTTTATTCTCTATCCACAAAAACAATACAATTCGTTATTGTGCATATCAAATGAATTTGAAAGCATATTTTCCATGGCTTTATAAATAAAGTCGCCTGCCTCAAAATGCACGAAAAGTGTAATTTTTTTTATCGAGGCTCAGTGAGCACGACACATTGCAGTTGTCGCCCAAAATTCGATTCACTAATGGCATCCAAATTCTCTACTTGTAATGCCTCTATCAAACAATCAACCCCATTTAATGCAATATCCAGAATATAGGAAGACAGAAAAAAAAAACACCGATTATTATATCGATTATTAGTGATAACACGCGATTGTCATAGGTTCATTTTCGATTTGGAATATATTATATTGAAAATAAACGCACTTTTGTGGATGAAATCAAGCGATTAGATCAAATGAACAATAATTCCATTGAAAGAAAAAAAAAAAAACCGTTTTGTTAAAAATCTAAAAAAGAATGTTTTGGTTTTATTTGCAAGTAATATGAAAGAAATGTGACAAATATTCAACGAATAGGTGAGAAAAAATGTGCATTGTACAATGTATATAGACATTTTTATCGAATTAATGTCATTGAGCAAATGGTTAAACATTAAAATCGTACATATGTTAATGTGCTGTGTGAAAACTATTTCCTCGCGCTGAATTTCTCCTGTTTTCTGTTTTTTGAAATGAATTTCGTTCTTTTAATTTCCTTTCTTTCCTTTTGCCAATAAAATAATGAATACCATTACTTTGTAAAAGAAAAAAAAAGAACTGTGCGCGATCTATCCAGATATGAACATAAAATATAATAATATAGCCGATGTTTGGTTCGGTTCTAGTCGTAGCGTCATTGTGCTTCCATCGCTTACATTTTGTACGTATAACATTATATATACATGTGTATAAAATTGAATTGAACATGAATATACAGGTGAAACAGGTACATGAAACACCTTTTGCCCGTTCAAATATGTCGAAATGTGAATTTATACCAAAACGATTACAATAATACTATGAGCTATGGAATATTATCGAATCATGTGTTTTTTGAGGTAACAGAATAATGAAAAAGTATTAAAAAAAAAAACAACACACATGTAGTTTTGCGGATGGTACCAATGTTTCGTATTGTGAATATTTGCATCATCAATGTGCAGCGCTCACATTTTTCAAGCCCTATAATATTTTCCTATATTCCCTGAAACTCGCCAAAATTATTATTCCACACAAAACTTTACTTCGGCTGACTATTGTCTTTAATGGTTTATTCACTTGCTCACTATTTCATTCTTCCTCTTTCTCTCTCTCCCCCGCACTCTCTCTCTTTCTCTTTCTCTTTTTCTTTCTCTCTCTCTCTCTCTCTCTCTCTCTCTCTCTCTCTTTCTTTCTCTCTCTTTCTCAACCTCTCACGCTTTCACTCTTTCAATGTTATTGTTTATGGAGCCACGGTGACCATATATACGCCCAAATCAAGTTGTCTCTTACATACGCTTATAACAGATGCGGCCAAATGTGAGGACAAGAGAAAGTATGCAAGTATGTACAAATAAAAAATGAATATGCACGTGAAATGAAATAAAAGAAAATACAAAATGAAAAAAAGAACAACAACAACAACAACAACAACTTATACACACACACACACACAATCAAGAAAAGAACACATTGTTATCCAATACATAAACGCGTAGTTACAAGCTAACAATTCTGACTCTATAAAATGGTAAGCAGAGGAAACAGAGGAATAACATGCGTTCAAATGTAGCGGATATTCCAAACCCTTGTTGGTATTTCGCTACTTTACCGCGAACTGCCCATATATATTTTTATATCAAAATAGTTTTAGTTAGTCACTTGTTGTCAAGGATACCAGTCACGTTACTCTGGTTACTAAACAACCAAACAAGTTTTTCATTTTTCCGCTGTAAGCAACACTTTGAAATCGGATCTTGTGTATTTGTTTTTTCGTATTATTGTGTTTGCACGGATCGCGTATTTTCACATTTTGTTATAATTTTGTGTTGGTTGTTGTGTAGTGATTTTTTTTTTTTTTTTTTCTAAATTTCCTACCAATTCTTATAAATCGGTTTTTTTGTTAAAGTTGTTGCCGTTTTTTATTTTTTTTTTTTTTTTTTTCGTTGGTTACATCAACTACATCGCCAAATTACCCATTACGTGAGAAAGCGCGGAAGGAAAGGAAAAAAAAAAAAATAAAACTTTGTTCCATGTATGTATATATCTATTGAATATTGAAACTTATACACATTCAGATACATATCAATGAGCATACATTGAACACATAGTGAAAAAAAAGGCTGAGAAATAGAAAGAGAAGGAGCTTATCGCACGTTATTAAAAGTACGATTTTGTTTGATTTTTGTTTTAACACACTCTCATAAACACAAATAAATACAAAAGAATTATTTCTCAATTGTAAGGACAATTGCATAGAGACGGTAGAGGGCCAAATCAAATGTATAAAAATGAAGAAAAGAGTAGAAGAACCAATTGTAGGAAATTGCCCAACGAAACATGTTCATAAAACGCCACTTTTGTTTCATTGCGCCCCCGATGTCGAAAAAAGAATCGCGCAATATTCGATTTCTGAGTGTTGAAAAGTTTATTCGATAAAACTTGGTCACCGAAAGCGGTTCACTATTTGGTGCTCGTGTTTTTTTTTTTTTTTTTTTTTTTTTTTTCATTCCACTTTTCTTTGGAAATTCTCAATTCTTTTTTCTATTCTTTATTGCAACTCTCTTGATTTCAGTTCATTTTTTTCTCACATTTCCATTTAGTTTTTCATAGATTTTCAGAGTGTTAAGTTGATTATTTGTCGCACGATCACAAAAATGAAAATAAATATCGATAAGTTTTCAATAAAGAAATAAATCATAATTTCATTTTAATATTAATTTAGTGATTTAAATTTACAAAAATTTTATTTATGATCGTTAAAAATGTTATTATCCTTGCGAATGTTTTACTTCTATGGATCATACCACTTTGAAAATTTTGAGTAAGTGCAACATTTTTTAACTATGAAGTTTTGTGCACATTATTCTATTCCGTTTTCAAAAAAATTTTTATGGTTACAAAAAAAAAAAAAAAAAAAAAAAGAAAATGAATCTGAAACAAAAACATTGTTGCATAAACTGAGCATAAAACATATAATGATCATTTGCAATTGATTTATTACGATCAAAATTATGATCAAGTTTACTATTTGTGCAATTATTGCTAAAATCGAATTTTTTCAAAGATTTTATTAATCATCAATATGAGTATTATATCTTATGCGAATCAATTAAATAATGTTATATAAAATTTTATAGAAGTCGAATTTGATCAATGTACTGTTGTCGCTGAAAATTGCCATTGCCAAAGAGAATACAATTTCTCTTTCCAAGAGTTCTCCTTCTCTGTCTGTTTCCATCTATATTTTTTTTTTTCTTTGTTGAGTTCATTAAGTTGTTATAATATTTTTACTTTATTGTTAATAAAATGAAATTTGATTTTTCATACAAAACTGAAAAAAAAAAAAACCAGAAAAACTTCAATAGAAATGGACTTGTATTTGATTTCCTTTATTAAATAAATGTGTTTCGCAAGAGAGTAGCTTTGCGTTAGTTTGTTTTGTTTGTTTGTTTGTTTATTTATTAAGATTTTGTGCTTGTTTGATATGTGAAAGCCACTTAACATAAAACGAAGCAAGTGTTCATTTGATTGTAGTGGTAAATCTTGGCACTGGGAGAATTCACAGTTGTATTATGAAAATTCTGTGGATCTTTTCGTGCCATATTTTAACACTATCATTTAATCAACATTATTGATACAAAACGAAAGATTATGCATATGATTTAATTTAACTTGGATGAATCAATGTTGAAACAATGAATCAATCAGCACCGACTTCTGGAGGAGTGGAGGGGGGGGGGGAGGGAGGAGGTGTTACGTATTGTTACCCATCACTATCTCAATTGGCTCAAGTATCATATTAAGTGAATAAATGTAAAAGCATTTAAATTACTTATTCATGAAAATTCTTTGCTTTGGCCAACACTCCATTTGAAGTTAATTATTTTTTGTATAAAGGCATTTATATTACAAAGCTTTCCATATCCTTACGAGGATTTGTTATCGCCTAAAATACGGTTCCAATTGTACAGTATGTTCCAAAGAGAAAAAGATTTTTGAAAACATTATTCATTCTGCATATTTATTGTATGCGAAATCTTGTCAGTTTTTATTAATTTTTTTTCAACAGTTGCGATTGTAATCTATGCATGTGAAATGTATAATTGACAAAACTAAAGAAAAAAGTTAAGACAAGAAAAATTGAAAATACTGCCTAAAATGAATTAATAAGGGAATAGCTAAATGAAAAACCATTTACAGCAAATAATATGCGTATTCAATTCCGAGGGGGGGGGGGGGGTGTTGAGTGGAGAGGGGACTAGTTCTTGTTGTCAGAAGAGAATGGTATGTTTGCTTAGCTATATCAATTTAAACGACCTTATACAGCACTAATGTAGCAACAGCAACCAAAATGGAATGAGCAACATATAGAATAGAACCAAATAGAACAGTATAAATGACAAAAATCATGGAAAATATTATTCCGCGCACATTCACTTCATAACAATACTTGGTGTCACTTTACTAACCGCCATATTACGTTTGTATAGCGTGTTGACACTATATGAAAAAAAAAAAAAAAAAAAAAAACGGCGACTGCATGACATACCAAAAGATTCTATATTATTCAACAAAATGTTTTTTTTTTTTCATTCAAAATGTTATCTGACTTCATCTATCTATTTCGCCAATAAGAAACAATCGTACTCGGGGTAATATTAAATTTTTCGTAGCAGAGGAGCAAACCTGCTAAAATGTGTACTATAAATTTCAATATGTTTTTTGTAACTATTAAATCGGGCATTTAAAAACAATATACGTATATTTGATGAAAAATAAATTATGATTTTATCATTCAAATTAAAAAAAAAAGAAAAAAAAAAAAAATCAGATTTTCAAATATCAGTCTCAATATGATTTCTTAAAAGTGATTTGTTTTAAATTCATTTCATTGTAGATGTATGCTATACGGTACTGTATTTATCATTTGCATGAATTGCAAATCGTAAATTGTATGTTGTAAATAGGAAGTATTGTAAGTTGTAAATGAAGTAAGGAAGGAAGTTAAAATCCAATCGGGACGAAAAAAAAAAAAAAAAATATATCCAAAACATCAGACTATTCCATCAGCTGTAATTTAAATGTCATGGTATTTTCCATGTATGAGAGTTGATTTGTTCGTTTGGAAAAGTTTTTGCGTTATTATCAAGCGTACAAAACACATTATTGCCTGGAAAATGCGATATATCGTTTATGTATGTTATGTTAAATTCAATATAGTTCCCGTGTTGGCATTAAAGTTCTTCGTATCGCATTCGAAATTGCATGATGATTTCATGTTACAAAATTGCTGTTGCAAGTATAATTTTTCATGAAAATTTTCGACAAAATAAAACTGCAATGCCGACGTAAGAGAAAAAAAAAAACATCTTGCACATATGAAAAAGTGAAAAACAAGAAGGAGCAATTATAATAAGAATTCGAGAATTCTGTTCACTATTTATGTGAGTCATGAAAATAACGCAAAAGATAGTACACATTGAACATTGCATATATTAAGCTTGAAATATGTTGTTTGAATAAGAACGAGCTGACATGCACGGTATAAGTCAAGAAATAGAACTGTAATGAACGAAAGTAATTAATTGAAACCAGACTGGGCCATCATAATGTTCCCACTTTAGTGTTCTTTGTTTCTTTTCATTGCTGATGATTGTCTCTTCGAACAATATTGTTATCAGCGGCACAACATTTACTTCCATACTATACACACTTGATCAATGTGATTGAGTGTTTTTTTTTTTTTTTCTTTTCTTTTTTCACTCGGCCAGTTACTGAACGTTGACCTAGCGTCTCTTTCAATCGATTCAGTGAAAATAAGTTACATTCAGTGCTCGAAATGAAGGCGCTAGCGAAATGTATTTTTCGTCTCATGAATTATTAATGTTTTATGATTCCATAGATTTTATTTTATTGCGCTAATTTTTGTTGTCGCATTTCGAAATATAAGTTTTTTGATCATTTTTTTTTTTCATTTTCAGCATAAAGATCGAAACTAAATGGCTCCAAAGAATTCAACTTTGTTACATGAAATTGACGAATTATCCAATGAATTGAGTCATTACAGCCCAATCCCAAAAGAACCGTACTGTATTGAAATATGTATTAACAATACATATACGGATGAGATTATTCGGCCAGGCAAATCAACAATCGAATATGAACGAGTGAATTATGAACAGGTATGTACACAAACATTCACAACAATCAACGATAAAAGATTATAAATGACGAAAGCAAAAAAAAAAAAAAAAAATCAATTCCTTCTTTTAATGATATTCGCTTGTCATTTTTCCTCAATTGTAGTGTTTATAATTAATTTTTCCTGATTCAGTTGTCATTCTATAAATGTTTCACCAGACAAGAAAAAAAAGAAAGAAAACAAAAAACGAATTGAAAAAATATAACGATCGTCTTTAATTTGCTAGTTCCATACATTTCAACATTGCTCATGAAAAATTAATTGGATAAGGATATAATTCTGAATATAAAATATTGAAATAATTTGTTGTTGTTTTTTCCTCTTATCTTTTTTTTTCTTCACCCCCATTGATATTCACAGGTGGAGAATGAAATTCCAATTTGGATTTGCGGCGAACCTAGATTTGTATCTGGCATAACAAATAGTACAACATGCAGTGATTTGATTCAAGCATTGATTGACGATGAATTAAACAGCAGTACAGTTGGTAAGCATAATTGTTCCAAAGTCGTTTTATACATAAATACTTAGACGAACTAACAAAACAAATTTACCGCAACTAAAACGTACACTAGCAAACATTAAGGTTCTATGTTTGCGTAAATGAGTTAATTGTATCACACTGAAAAAGAAGAAGAATCAAGTAGAATAAGAATTTAAAGTGATTTTCATAAAGAATATTTGTTTGCATGTCACAGAAGAAATACACATGTACACATAATGGACGGGAGAACGGGAGAGAGAGAGAGAGAGTTAGAGAGAGATAGAGTGAGAGAGAGAGAGAGTGAGAGAGTGAGAGAGAGAGAGAGAGAGGAGAGAGAGAGAGAGAGAGAGTGAGTGAGAGAGAGAGAGAGAGAGAGAGAGAGAGAAAATGGAAAGGTGGACGTTGAAAGAGAAAAGCCCTAATTGTGCATGAAAAAAATGCTTCACGCTTTTCCACGCGCAACATAAAATTGGTCTGTTTGATCAGCGACAACAATGGCAATTGTTGTCACGACCATTTTAATTGACAAAACAGACGCAATTAAAGCGATGACCAAGTTACTATAATATTGACTTTATGGCATAGAAAAAATAATATGCATTTACATGCGTCAAAATGTACTTATTTTTATCCAAAAACAATTTGATGAAATAAAATCAGTTGCGATAGCCACTCTTTATTTAGCATTTAGAAAAAAGCATAGAAGCAGGTTTTGTAAAAATGTTAATAATAAACTGTTAATTTCAAGCTTTAATTGCAAGAAATGCTTGGAACAATAAAAAAAAAAAAAAAAAAAACAACGAACAAAAGTATAAAAAAAATTATGGTTACCACCCTTATTATTCTTGATTTGATACCTTACTATGTGTAATACAGTTAACATTCGTTCGTTCGTTCATTCCTTCGACGCCGTTGACTCAATTTTAATAAATGGCATTTTTTTATTTATTCATTTTATGTTGTTAGGGCACATTTTCTATATCCTCACTCTGTGTGCCGCCGTTTTCTTCCTTTCTCACTTTTTCCAGTCGACCATATACCTTAGATATTTCTTCTTTTTTTTTTTTTTTTTTTTTTTTATTGTGAATATTTTTCCCTTTTTCACCAATTGGTTCTCTTGGTTTTCTCATTTGATTTTGCCTGTTTCAGATGTCACAGCGTCGCGTGATTTAAATGATTATGTGATTACTGAAAAATGGCGTGACGTTGAACAAGCATTACCGGGCGATACAAAAATATTACCAATCTGGATGGCGTGGGGTAGCGCTCAAAATGAGGTATGCGCATATTTGTTCATGGCTTATTTTCTTAGAATTAGTATATATGTAGATGGAGTAGTGTAATGTGTGTTTATACATGTATAATTATATTCAGTGCTATATTCCTTTAATATCAAAATTTTATGCTTTATACACACTGAAATCTGAAGTCAAAGGCCTGGATCATACAATCCCCATTGTGCATTCAAATGTTTTTTTTTTTGCTCCCCGTTTTCATAATTTTATATTGGAAAAGATACAAACACATGCACTTACTGTTGAAAAAATCAACTTATGCTAATACATTTACCATAATAATTAAAAAATGCCGTTAATTTTAATAAATTAGAAAAAAGGCATTTCAAGAAAAAAAAAAAGTTGTCATGAATGTTTTTTTTACCACCACCACCACCACCACTACCACCTGACTGTTGCATTATATGCTCGATTAATATTATTATTCCATTTATTTCACACAAATCTAACCAAAATTGTGGAGTTGCAAAAAAAGAAAAGTAAAATAACAACAGAACAATATAGCGTTAGTCAACGTGAAACTGTAAATTGAAAATGAATTGAAAAAAAAAGTTATATACTTCGTTTGTTTAACGCGACCAACTAGTAATTGGAAAAATGTATGGAGCCATTACATTACAATTATAGCCGTGTGCTTCATGGTAACCAGTACTTTGAATCGATCGTAGTTGGTACTGCTGATTTTCCTGCTCGAAACGCTCGAACATGAGAAAATAAAACACGCACCAAAGAATGTTTACCCCATTCAATTTCGCGGCGTCATTTATATTGTTTACCAAAAAAAAAAAAAAAAAAAAAAAAAAACACACTTTTCTTCGTCCATTGGTCTTATCAATTCCAAAACTCATGAAAAGCTAGAAGCCAAATTATATAGTTCTAGTGATTTTACACGATGATAATGCGAAAAGAACGTATTACAGTCAATGAAAGCAAATTAGAGAACGAAAACAAAACACGAAAAAAATTGGAAAGAAATGTAATGAAGTAGGGAAAAAAAAGAAATACTAATATAAAGGTACATAAATATAATAACGGCCCAATAGACGCTAGCAAGTTGGATGGTTGGTTGGTTTGTTGGTTGGTTGGTTGGTTGGTTTCGGTGAAAAGAATTACTTTTTTTTGCGGATTCAGGTTTGTTTTTATTGTTTTTTCATCACAGTATACCATTTGTTCTATTTTAGGTGAAATTCAA
Source organism: Resseliella maxima (assembly GCA_029041755.1). Lineage (NCBI taxonomy): Eukaryota > Metazoa > Arthropoda > Insecta > Diptera > Cecidomyiidae > Resseliella > Resseliella maxima. Next base: position 93,810 of record JAQOWM010000955.1, on the reverse strand, counting down.
ACTAAAAATCAATAAAAACAAGGCTGGAACTAAAATAGCTGGTGACTACAGTAAAGACAACGGTAATGCCGCCAATCACTATGATAAACGACATAAACAGGTAGGCAATCATTATGCCCATTTTTTTTCGGCTCATAATTTCTCTTGTTCATTTCATGAAATATAGAATATTCGATTTAATTCATTATATACATATATTGCTTTTATTGACATACACAATATGTTTTATAAAATGTGTATTTATGTGCATAAAAGTATATTTATTCTATTATTTGCAGTTCATTTCAAAATTCTACTAATGAATTTCCATGAAATAGTTATTTGAATATATTTGTCATTATTGTATTTGGATTGTCAAACATTTTTTCACTTCAATTTCAATTATATTTTTTTTTTTTTTGTTTATCGATAGGGTGATCGAAGATCGGTTGTAGTAACACAACTCATGAAACGATTAATTCACCAGGGTGAAAGTATAAAACAGCAATTGGATATATTGAGGTAATAATAAAAATTGTGCAATTCATGATTGACTAATTTCAAAATATTTATGTTTGAATTTTCTTATTTTTTTTTTTTTTTTCCACATTCATTCAACAATGCAGAGACAAAAATGGAAAAAATTTGCTATCATCAAACAATGAGAATGAGACGCAAAAATACCCATCACGTTCATTATTGAATTCATTTCTTTGCGAAACATCACGATTTGATTTGACTATGATGAATGGTAATAATGTTAACAAAGAAAATCAAATTGTTGCAAAAATATCTAAAGCAATGCCAAAACGGAAACCAAAAATTGAAACCACACCGCTTTCAAACGATGAACTTTTTCTTATGATTGACGATGGAACAGTTTTAGATAATGTTGAAACTGATAGCAATGTTCATGTTGAATATAGACAATACTATTTGAATAAGAAACTTGATTTGGCAGTTGCAGCCACAAAGGTTAACATAAGTGATTCGAATAAAATGCCAGTGCAAAAATCATCCACGTCAAGAAAATTGGAATTCGATGCATTGCAACAAAATTACCAGAATAAACGTCTAATCAAACATTTATGTGAAAATATCAATCAACAACAGATACGTCATCGTCGAATGCGAGAACATAATAGCACAAACAATAGTATTCATGATGAAATCGACAAATTAATGATTGAATTACAATTGCTTACTGCAAATGAGGAACAATTAATGAAGAGTTTATGTACCAAATGTGAAAAATATCGCAATCAAAACAATAAATATATGACAAACTTACGACTTAAATTATGCATTGATGAAGTGCAACACAATTTGGATATGTATGCAAAAGATATTATTGAAAATGAACTGAAATTACATGAAATTCAAAATGAAATTCAACAAAAATATAATACTCTTTCTAATTTAACAAAAAATGCTGGTAAAGATGTTCAAGATAGTGATGAAACGTCATTTAATACTACAAAAGATAAAAGCTTGATCATTTAATAGGCAGAATATTTTAATACTATTTTTTTGGAATTATATATTTTCTACGAGTATATTTTATTGTTCTTTTTACAATTGAATAAAATGAAAAAAAAAAGCGGAAAAAAATCGAGAGTATTCTTTTTATTTCCTCAATAGATCATTTTGAAAATTTTAAAAATGAGGCAATTTTTTGTTACATTTTTGTAAACATTTGCTCAATATCCCACAAAGAATAAATTTTTTCTTCTATTCCGAATGGATTCAACTTCATTTACAATTATTTTCTTACAATCATCATTCAAACGCTGAATTCTATAGGTAAATATTCACAGAAAATTGATTGAAATTAAATTTACAGGTAAAACAGAGATTAGGATAACAAACCTGTATAACACGAATTCAATATTATTGTAACTGAAAATTTGCTTTTGCTTTTCGAAACAAATTTAAATAAATATTTTGAACGATGGATTTTTTTTTTTTTTTTTTTTTTTTTAGATTATTTAAACTACTTTTTCTTGTTCAAATTATTTGCAAATTAAGATAATATATGATTTCAATCAAGATCAAAATTGAATTTTATTCATTTTGCATTTCAGATTTTAAAATTCAAACCGTAGTTGAAATTCAAGTTGGCAATACTAACCGAAAACATTTTTCTAAAAGTCTTAAATGGTGTCACTGCTGTCAATAAATTGTGCGTGCGTTGAATACATTGGTTAACCCGACAAAAAGACATTTGTTGTGAGTGTCTCATTGTATTCAGTACGAAAGTATAAAAAAAAAAGGAATTTCATTTAGTGTTCTTCATAATAAATTTTATAAAATTGTTGCATTGTTTTAGTTAATAGATTTCATTCATCATAAATTCAAGGTAAATAAATTGCATTCAACTAATATATATTTAAAATTAATATTGTTTGAAAGAAAAAAAAAATTGACGTCATTAGTAGATTGGAGTGCAATAAAGTTAGAAATATTCAAAAGAAAAATGCATTCAAATATTGTTTGTAAAGAAAAAAATTACATTCGATTCATAAGAATGTAAGTGCATATTGAAAATAAAACAATTGATAAAGAGCATTTTGAACAAATGTTGTTTAGATACATTATACTAGAAAATTGTTTACTGAAATGTTGATGGTGAATGGCAAGTTAAATAGAACAGATGCACACACAATCAACGGTAAAAACTTGTACATAAACTGGTCCCAATTTCTATTCGTGGGATTTTTTTTTTTTTGTAAATTTTTGAATAATTCAAAAAAAAAAAACGAAAAAAAAAAGAAAGAAAGAGAAAGTCCGGTTTTACACTATGTTTGTTTGTTAAAGATAAATTTATGTAAACATTTCAAAAATATATTTTGTTCTCAATTTTCATATAAAAATGCATATTTATTTTATTTTATTTTCTGTTAGAAAATGGCACGTGGTCATCAAAAAATTCAATCACAGGCTAAAGCCCAAGAAAAGGCAGCCAAAATGAAGAAACAATCTGGACATAGTGCCAATGATCAAAAGAAAGCAGCACAAAAGGCTTTGGTCATCAGTTGTTCAGTTTGCAAAGTATGTAAATAACATATAGTCGTTATATATATTAATTGAAACAATTGTTAAAATTACGTTAATTAATCAAAAATTTTTTTTTTTTTTTTTTGTTTACATTGTTTTGTATTTTTTAGTCACAAATGCCCGATCCAAAAACATATAAGCAACACTTTGAAAATAAACATCCAAAAAATGATTTGCCAGCTGAATTAAAAGATGTAACTGCTTGAAAATTTTCAAAGCCAATGTCAATACAACAATTTTGGAAAATCGCAAAGAAAAAGAAAATTGAAAAAAAAAAAAAAAAACTAAAAAAACTAAATAAACTAAAATTTTCTGTACAATAAGAACAATTACATGCATTTTTGTGGTAATTTAGTAAATCAAAATGATCATGGAATTACATAAATAATGAAAATGTGTAATATTGAAAATGTGTTTTATTAAAAATTACTACACATATATCGAAATCTAAACAATGAAGAATGCTTTTTAAAATCGGTTTTCGATAGGGATTTCAAAATGTAAAATATACTATAAATGTCATACACGCATTGTCAAATTCAAAAGATAGATCAATGTGCTTAGGCTCATTTATCTATTGGCTTTTTACTGATGAACATGATGAAATGAGTAAGTTATTGTTATAATTTATATGCGTTATCATATAAAAAAAAAAAAAATAAATGATTGGATTTTCATCACATAGAAGACTGAATTTTGGATATTTCATGGCGCATTTATGGAATGAATTGGAAACGATGCAAATTCATATGAATAAAAAATCGTATGAATGTCAAATTTGTGATAATATTTTTACATCACCAATTCAATTAACTGTGCATTGTATTATATCACATGCATTACATCCATGTGTTTTTTGTTTAAAATTATTCATAAATAATCAATTGCTAAGCGATCATATTCAAAAAATACATTCAAATGATAAATACATTTGCTCGGATTGTTCGAAAATTTTTGAAAGTGAAGAGAATTATTTAAAACATATTTTGAATGATCATTTAAAAAAAATATGTACACTTTGTGGAATAATGATTTTAAGCGATGAACTACAGCAACATCATTCAGAATTGCATAAAATTACAAACTCATATACAAATAATCTGTTTACAATATTGAATAATCAAAATAAATTTGATTGTCAATTATGTAAATTGTATGACAATAAATCAATGGATCGTTTAGAAAAGCTCTACTCACATTATTTGTATTTTCACAAATGCTCTTTGCAGTCATTGTTGCGCATAAAAAACAATGAAATCAACAATAACAATGTGGAAAATGAACAGAAAAACGATAATGAACAACCGCATGAGAGTATTGCTGAAATACGTACGATTGATGATGATAGTGATACAGATTTTCGATATTTAACAAATTTCGATGCCCAACTAGTCAAATATGTGTATTCATCGGCATCAGATTATGATTCAAGTGATTCCGAAAATGATGCACCGCGAATCATTCAATCATTCAATAAATGTGATCTTTGTGGATTTCGATCAAAATTGAAATACGCTTTTGTAATGCATATGCACAAAAAACATGGTTTTTTTATCAATATGCCTGAATTTCGATGCAATATATGCGCGAAAAAATTTGCATCGAATCGTAGTCTTAAATTACATAATCAACGTACACATCATAAAAAAACTATCGCCAAGAGATTCAATTGTCCATTCTGTGAATTTCATTGCAATGGAAAATTAAAAATGAGGTAAAATAATTTAAAAAAAAAAAAAACATATTTAAATTATATGATTTATTTATGATTAATACGAAATTCGATTTAACTTTGTAATAAAGACAACATATCAGCGAGCATGTGGAAGCAACATATTATCCATGCAAAGATAAACATATTGGATACATTTGTAAATACTGTCATTACATATTTTGGACCAAAGAAAAATTAAGCGATCATCAATTGAATCGACATTCAGAACAAGTAAATGAAACTTATTTGATGTGCAGTCTATGCTTTATGACATTTAATAATTTGGTAATTACATTTAAATTTAATAATTTTATTAAATATTATCGATAGTAAAATTTATATGTATATATGTAAACTTTTTGTTATTGAAAATTAGCCAACGCTTCGAAGCCACAATATGATCAGACATTTTGAATTTCTTTTTGATGACAATGCTTTTCAATGCAAAATTTGTCATTTTGTTTTATTTTCTATCGATGCGATTCGTTTCCATATGCAAGAACAACATCCACAATTTACATCCATGTATTGTGCTAAAACAAATTGCATGCAAATTGTTGGAAATGAGGAAGAACTGAAATTACACTGGGATAATTATCATACAAAGTCTATTTTTCAATGTTTAGAATGTTTTAAATTGTTTCAACATAGAGAATTTGCTGAAAAGCATATGACTATGTCTCATGTAAAATTGAAAAAAATAACTGAAAATTAATAAACAAACATACGAACGAATATATTTGTTGATACTTCAGAGTTTTATTTAAGAATTCATTTTCTGTTTCAGAAATAAACAATTTTAGTTTTGAGAACAAATCAGCGTGAATCAAAATCGGTTTGTATCAAAGGTATCATTTATCTAAAAATACCATAGATTTTGGCCAGACTTTATATATATATATATATACAAAATGAAATCGGTCTTTGATTGGATTCATATTAATTGTGTGTTTGGATTTATGTTTCTTTCAACTATTTAAAATCTGTTTTAATTAGAACATTCAAATAATATCACTTGAAGGGTTGGGAGTGAAAGATGCCAAGAAAAAGTTTTAAGTAAAAGTGTCCACACTCCATACAAAAAACAGCATGCAATCGCCATATAAATTGTATGGAGTGTGGACACTTTTACTTAAAAAATGTTCTTGGCCACTTTCACTCCCAACCCTTCACTTTTATTTATTTAGTTTTTCAAACAATTTCTAAATAAAATATGAGCCCTGCGTCCTTTTCATCATTTTAATAATCCTCGCTATTTCTTTCAAATATATATAGATTGTGTATATTTTGTAACAAAGCGAATCAAATATTTAACCAATTTATAATATTCTGTGTATACTTGTTCGTTCTCTGGAACGATAAATGCAAGATCTTATTTTTCTTATTTTATTTCTTATTGTTTCTTATTGTTTCTTGTGTTTCATACGAGGGTTGCTATTTATGTTCTTTCAAAAAGTAAGAAAGTTAATTTAGTTATGGTTGAGAATGGCTTTATTGTTTTTTAAAATATTCTTCATGATAATTAATGCAAATTTGCATGTGTTCGAACCATTTGTCAAAGCAGTTTTGCCATTTGGTGGAAGACACATCCAAAACATGATATTTGAACGCTTCAACTGCTTCTTCAGCGCTAGTAAATCGTTGACCATGCAGTTTATTCTTGATGTTTGGGAACAAGAAGAAGTCATTGGGTGCCAAATGAGGACTGTACGGTGGATGAGACATCAATTCCATGTTTTCAGTTGTCAAAAATTCATTTTGTTGACAAGATGTGTGAGGGCTCGCATTGTAATGATGAAGAATGATTCGACGGCGCTTATTTGTTTTTTCTTATTTTACTGAACACTTCTGGCAAACAAATTGTCATGTACCACTAAGAATTAACCGTTGTATGTTGCTCAAGTGCCACTGTTGCCACATGATTACTTTTTCCGAAGAAACAAGCCACCATTTGTTTGGCAGTGCTTCGAGCGCGAACAACTTTTGTTAGATTTGGCTCGTCTTGAAACAACCAAACAGTTGATTGCTGTTTACTTTCAGGCTCATATACATAGAACCAATATTCTTCCACTTATAACAATGCTATTATATACTGAATTTAATTGTCCGTTGTTGTATTTTTGAGCCTTTCTTTGCACCAATCGACATGAGCTATCATCAAATTATGTAGGATCCAACGAGAACAAATCTTTTTCACAGCTAAATATTCATGCAAGATCTTATGTATGCTTGTCATACTAAAGCCCAAAGTTGCCTCAATCTCACGGTATGTCACATGACGATCTTCCCTTATCATTTTTTTTCCACAGCATCGATGTTTTCTGGAATAACAACAGATTTTGGACGATCTTCACGAAATTCATCGGTGAGCGAATTGTAACCGCATTTAAATTCATTGAATCAATTGAAACACTTTTGTTGTGTGAGATGCACTCAAAAATCGTAAAAAATCATTGCACAAAAATGTTCACGAGTTAATTCCATTTTTTTTTTTTTTTGCCGAGATGAAATTTTCCAGTGACTGTAAACAAACAAAATAGCGCTCGTATGACAAAACATTCTGAAGACGTTAATCATAAAAAATGTCCAAACTTTACGAAAATGACAACGATTTTCATCTGATACCACTGAAATGTCCCTATTGAAAAAATATAAATAGAATCCTACGTACTTTGCAGTGTTCTTCTTGGGCTTGCTTATAAGCGGCTGCTTTTTCTAAGCTGCTTAAATAAGCCAGCTTATCAATACGGATCTGATGCATCAATCAATATTGCGTTACCGTATGCTTATGAAACACAAAGACGCGTACTGTAATAAGCGTATATTCGAACAACGGTAACGCATTATTGATCAATGCATCAGATCCGTATTGATAAACTGGCTTATTTAAGCAGCTTAGAAAAAGCAGCTGCTTGTAAGCAAGCCCACGAAGAGCAGTGGTACATTGTTTCTTGAGAAACGAAATTTTTTTTTTGTTAAGAAACACAATAAACTGGGAAAAGTTTTTTATAAGAAACAATAAAAACACATAGGAATAAGAAACAATAAGAATGTACATATCGTATCTTTTTTTTCCTTTTTAGATATTATTATTTCAGTTGGTGGTTTGTTGGACAATTATCGTAGGAGAAATGTATGAACAATTTATAACGAAATCGATTTTTTTTTTTCTGAGTGAAAAGAAAAAATAAGAACAAAACTAAACTCAAACTATTTCTGTTGCTTTGGTTTGTTTGTGTTCATTTATAAAATGTAAGTGTGTTTTATCTTAATTTTAAAAATGAAAAAGAAAACGATCAGTATAAAAAAGAGTTTGGTATTGTTGTTTGTAAAAAAAAAAAAAAAAAAAAATTCTTACATTTATTTACTGATTGCCGGTTTTAATAATTTGTAGATTTTTTTTTTTTTTTTTTTAAGTTTTCATTTCATTTAAGTTATTATTTCCAATGATTTTGGTAGTTTGGTGTACGATGATGATTGGTCCTAATGATACTCAGTTATTTAGTTTATTTTTAACATTTTGTTTCTGTCTACATCGACCTTTGTCACATTCAAATTATAATATAAGTTTCTTTTTATAAACAACAATTTTTATTTTGTTAGAAATTTTTCCTTCTCTCGATATTATGGTTTATAAAAAAAATATCCATATTTATTTATTTATTTATATATGTAGATTTGCTTTAATTTAATTTAATTTAATTTACATTTGCAATATTTTTGTTTTATAATAGATCTGTTTGATTGCCGCGATTTAAATAATTTGATATATTTCCGAATACGTTTCAATTGAAATAACAATTAACATTTTGCCACATTTCTATAATCGCATTGCTACTATGAAATAAAATAATAGTCATATTGTAATGTGTGAGATGTAAGTATTGAAAATGTGAACAAAAAAAAAAAAAAAAAAAAACCTCTAGTGAGAGAATTATGAGAACTCAATCAATTAATCAACCATTTCATTGACTACATATTTTTCAGAACAATTTATTTAGAGTTTGTTTTTTTTTCTCTCTCTCTCTCACTTTTGAATAAAAAATATATTTGATAAGGAGAAATGATCCATAACAATTTCATAACATAAATTCTATATTATATTATTTTTCATCTGATTTATGATTTTGTTCTGAACAATTCATTATATAACATAATTTATTAGGCTATATGTTATGGTTAATATGTAGTAATAAAGGAATATTTGCAGATTCAGACCATATATATTGTATGAGCAAAAAGTGTTGTGTACGTATTGAGTTAGTGCTCACTCAATATTTATATTTACGTGGGATTCGCTTTGATTTTTTTTTTTTTTTTTTTTTTCTTTAAATGGAAAAGGGATAATACGATTGATACTAATATTGTTTTTGGTCAAAACTCAATTATAATGGAAAATGACAAAAATTGATAAATAATTTAAACTGAAATTCAATATATTTGTAAATTTCTCAAGCGATTTAACATTATACGATTTTGAAGAAATTTTATGGAAATTTAGAATGAATATTGTGTTGCACTCTCTCTCTATGTGAACTCGTTTATCAAATTAATATAAATAATCAAATTAAATGCATTCAAATTGAATGAATCAATGAATACTATTATTATATTTGCAATTCATGTACGTGTGAATTTTGTGTGTTATATTTGTATAAAAAAATTATCGGAATTTGGCTAATGAACTTCATTTCATGTTAACGAAATTATTGGGAGCTTATTATGTGAGATTTAACAAGATATATTTGTTTGTGTTTTTTTTTTTTTTTTTTTTTTTTTTATTCTTATTATTTACAACTTGTATGAATTTTATTTTTATTCTGCAAAAATTGTAGTTTCCATAAAGATCTTGTTTTTATTTAGTTTTTTTTTCTTTTTTTTTTCTTTTTTTTTTTGGATAATTAGCTTTTTACAATTTTTTTGCTTGTCGACTTAAGATAATGAAATATTCCGACGAATAACATAAGCCTTTTTGTTTTTTTTTTTTTTATACAAAAGTGCATGCAGTTGAAAAACACAACAAATCAATGATTATACAACTGTTTTATATTATGCATACAAATACATGCAGTTGTTAAAGAATTTGACCAATGAACATAACTAAACCTATGAAAACTATGCTGATTGATATAGTGTTCCCGTGTCCACATTGTCGAATTTCAGATTCCTTTAATTAACAATCAAAATTAGAGAAATTCAAATGTCAAATTGTTTTAAAATTAAATAATTTTTATCAATATAATATCTAAAACTTACATTTTTATTCTGATTAATACAGCTGGCTGGTCTTCGGCGATAAATTGGTTTTGTTGCTTTGTAACATGTTAAACAAGATGATTCGCATGCATTGTGTGTTGCATATTTGTATTCTTCAGATTCGACTGTCATTTTGTAATACATTTCATATTCAACGGGACAATCCAAGTCTTTAACTAATAATATTAAATTACTACGTGGTATCGGTGCCACAATGAATGGTCTGCAAATATAAATAATTTTATTAGATTTTTTCATTACGAAAAAAAAAAAAAAAAAAAACATAATATTTGATTTGTAAATTTAGATAATTCTAACCGATCGCATTTTTGTCCAGGTGGATTTGATCTATTTTTTACTGTCGGCGATAAAATGTATAGCTTTTTTGTTCTATCACAAGAATATAGCCTTGTGCGATTTATTATGGCCGATTTATTTAATGTTTTGATTTTTTCTTCACCTCCAGACTGATACGGTGAAATGGTTGATGATGAATAATCTAATTCGAAAGAAAAAAAAAAGAAAAAAAAAATGATTTATACACATTTATAAGACATCTGATTTATACACATTTACCATCGTCCCAATCCATCATTCCTTCGACACTGGCCGGTAGTAAGGAGCTTTGTATGATGGTCCATGCAATTAATTTAATTGTCCATTTGATTAATTTTGCAATGTACATAAATGGCTGTAATAACATTAAATTATATATAATTATTCAATTCAGACATATATTTAAAAATGCTACAAATGATACATGCCGTTTGTAATATGTTGGCAGGATTTCCATCATTAATATGTTGGTAGCAAACACCTTGATAGTCTGTGATGTTAATTTCTTCATAAATATTTTCCAAAACCAATGTTTTCATAAGTGATCCATCGACTTCGCCAAAGAATTTTCCCGTATCCTCTGGATTTTTTGAAATAATAACATATCCATGATTGTCCAATACATAACATTCGACATCTGGATCACGTGAAAAGCAAGGTCTTGCACATAGAGCATTATTCTTATTGTTATTCTCGTTGCACTGCTTAAAGAAAACCAAACAAACAAACGAAAAACGAAATTAGAATATACAATAAATTATTCATTTAACATACAAATTATGATGAAAATAATGTGATGCTTACGCTTGTAACGTTTTTAAATCGTGAAAACATTACTGAATGTAGAAATTGATAGCCAACAACAGCAATTGGAGCTTTTTTCTTTGATTCAATATGAAATATTGCATGACTGACTGTAACCAATGTATTATTATCCACTGGTTTATCTTCTAATAAAATTATACTTGATTAATTGAATTGTTTTTTTTTTTTTTTTTTTTTTTTTTTTTCAAAACAAAATTGAGCACATTTTCCCAACATACCTTGATGGAATGGTACTGAATAAACATAACTTTCTTCATCTATATAATACTGTTCAACGGCTCGCTTATACCAAACTTCATCCACTGCTCGAAATCCGATAATAGATGGCCTTTTGAAATGAACAAATTGCAAATTAAAATTTTTTAAACTGAATGATAAAACAATCAACAGCAACAATGAAAAAAAAAAAAAATAAAGCAAACTAACTTTGGTTGTGAATCTGCCACATGATTATTGTTCGGCTTTTGAAAATCAAACCAACGAGTTAAACCGCTGTGCGTTGCCAAAAAAGCGGTCGTTACGCCAAATCGCTGATCAAATACATCCCTACAAAATAGAAGTAATTTAGTTATTCAATGCACAACGATAAAATTTTCACGAACTTTGAAATTCATTTAATAATTTTGAGAATATAAATTGATTTTATTTCATGGTGATTTTGTAACGGGCTATTCAGTGCGAAATAAAATTTATGATGAACAGTCAATGTGAACTTCCCATCGATTGTGTAAAATGTTGTGATAATGTTGAATTTATTTAATGACGACTTTCGAAGGGAGTAAACATTTAATGGTAGATTTATTTTTGTTTTTGTTTTTTTTTTTTTTTTTTGTTTTTGCTTTTCTTATTTACCTTGGCAGTACGCCAATTAAAACGGCTATTGGGTTAGGGCTATTCCTTTGAAAATGTATGTGGTTGTGCAAATATATTATGTTTTGATTTGAGTGATTAAATTATAATTGAATAATACAAGTGATTATTGTTTATATGGCATGCATAAATAAAATTGAAAAATGAATTATAGAACGATAAATTTAGTTTTTATCATGTGCTTTTGATGTGTGTATCTATATGCCTGTAATTTACACTATTTTTTGTAAATGAAACTAAAACTGCACATAATTTTTTTTTTTTTTTTTTTTTTTTTTTCATAAATTAAAGACGGAATTATGGAATTTGCAATTTACCCATCTTTAGAGTTGAAAAAAATATTTGTGGAAAACCATTCGGTGGCTTTTGCATCCGAAACGACTGCCTGAATCATTTCTCGATCGCCTAAAATGATAAATTTGAAAATTTAATAATTATATTTCTATTCATTAGAAAAGCAAAAAATGTTTATTTACATTCTTTGACATCAAATATATATTTCACATTTGATCATATATAAGATTTTCTACTAAAGCTACAGATAGTGCACTACTATAGAATATTTGAGCAAATCTACCAAATGGCTACATATATGATTAATATGAGATAATGTATTGTTTAATTATATGAAACTATGTAAATATCTGATTTGAATGGACATTTTAAATGTAGATAATGAGAAAAAGAAAATGAGATTTTTTTTTTTTTTTTTTTTTTTTTTTTATTTGACTGTATTTTGGATTCAATAGAATCATACTTTTTCTTCCTTAGAAGATAATACTTTCACATTAAATAGTATTAGGACATGCAATTCTATGTAAATATGAAATGTTCAAATAACATTTTTTTTTTCATGATTTTAATTGTGTTAAACCTTCCGATATGTGCGTTTACATAAGGTTTCACGATGCTGAATATTTTCTTTCATTTTAAAAAGAAATCACTATTTTGAACATCATATGCGCACATTTGCACAACATTTAAGCTGCATAAACATTTTCGGTAGTTATCTTCAAAATCTAAGTCTGTGCGCATCATTGGTTTGTAGTTTATGTTATCTACTCATAGTATAAGAGAAGTTTTTTTTTTTTTTTTTTTTTTTGAGGGGGGGGGGGGAGTTTGTCTGTGTTGTTATTGCAGTAGTTTTTGATGAAATTCAATTGAAATACTTACAGTAATAAGAATCCTTTTCATTATTGGCCGATGATCGCCCAGTACTTGTGTTTGCTGTGGATTAATGCCAGTTTCAACATTGATTTTTGGTTTAGGTAAATTTTGAATTGAATTTTTGTTCTGAACTTAGCTATTACACATCAATACATATTAAAACAAAAAGAAAAGACATATTTCCTTTTTTTTTTTTTTTTTTTTTTTTTTTTGATATTATCGAACACAAATCGGTGAATATATTTGGATTCTCGAACATCCGATAATTCATCCAAATATATTCACTGACATAACAAAAAAAAAAAAAAGTTTAAATTAGGCATTGGTTGTGATATAATCCATTTTATGTCTAGTTAATCGAATTGATATATATTTCAAAGTATTCAGTCAAATGAAAGTCGCTACCTTTCTGTGTCGTTCTTTTTTTTTTTTTTTTTTTTTTCATGAAATCAATGATCTATGATCAATGTATGGAATGGACTTAAATGCATGATTTGAAAATGAATTCAAGTATTTAATAAAAGGCAAGCTTCAATTTCTATTAATTTATATATTAGAAAATTAGCATTTCAAAAAACTAACAGTATAAAAGTAAATAATTGAAATTTTGGTAATTTTTTTTTTTTTTTCTCCAAAGATTTATACCAAACGAAATGTGAATTTTTTCGGAGTTGTGAAATGATCATTTATTTAAAATGATCACCAACTTTTTTATATGTATAAAATAATTACGAAATAAAAAAAAAAATTCAGATAAAACGTTTTTTAATTTCTTTTTAAAAGAAAATTACCAAAATGTTGTTTTAAAAAGTCCCGATTGGAAAATGATAAAAATAGCACCTTTTATTGTTTTTTTTTTCTCTTTCAGTTTGAAACTGAGTAAAATTGTTGATTTTACATACATGTGAGCTTTTTTGTTGCAATAAAAATGTTTGACATGGCAAAATTTGGTTTGAAAACTGTCTACATCAAAATAATCTAAAAATTCTACGGTCTAGGGCAACTTTGAATAGATAATGGCAGCTAACTTTTACATTAATTTGACATTAAAAATTTCAGTGAAAACGTATTGCGCATAATTATTAATTTCAATTATAACACATAAATTTTGATTGATTTATTCATTCATAATTCGAGCCCCTGTGCTGGTATACATTTGTTTTTTTTTTTTTCTTTTTGTTCAAACTGACTGACTGACTGGAAAGACTTAATCGACCACAAATAACTAAAAATAATGTGTTTTTCAACGAAATTTTCAAATTAATCAATTTTAGTTAATTGCATGGCTTAAAACGTCCCAAATTAACCATGTGACTCAGTCAGCCAGTAATTTTGCACAATGCTTTTTTAATTATAATCAAAAACAAGCCAGAAGCGAATTTACAAATAACATTTGCGTACTTACATTGAGCTGCTAATTCAGGCGGCGTAGAAAATTTTTCCTTCCACTTCATATTTGAAGTTTTCATTTTTTTTAGGAAGTACTTTAACTCATCTTCTGGTGCACCCAAATCCATTTCAGAATGTTTACAATAGAGCCTATTAAAAAAAAATTTTTTAAAACACAATTGAAGCAGCTAATAGATTGCTTTTTTTTTGTTATTGAATTTTTTGTTAAGAATTTAACTTACCATTCAGGATGTATTTTCCATTTCTTTCCTTCAAAGAAGGATGTTACATCCATACGCTTTGATTGAATACGTCTGACTTCGTCTTCACTTTGTGGTTGAGCACGATACAAACCGTATTCATCAGGGTATGTTACAACTAGAGTGAAAGGCGATTGTGGAATTGGTGCCCAGAAATAATATCGCTTTAATCGCGATACACGTTTCTAATGAGAAAAAAAAAACAAAAAATAATTTTAAACAAATTTCCTTTTTCCCTTTCTCAATTAAACTTACCATATCATCTAAATGATATTTCACCATCATGTAAGTACTTCCATTTGATTGATTTATAATTTTTTCACGAATCTATCATAATTATGTTATTCATTTGAAGAAGATTTTTTTATAATTTTAGTATAATTTTTTAAATAATAATTCAACTGAATTAATAATATAGTATGTACCTTCATCAATTCTTCGGAAAAATTCCGTGGTTCACGTGTATCATCTAAAAGTTCAACTTCTAGCATGTCAATTGTATTGTAGGCTGGCTTCAAAATTCCTTGAAACTAATTGACGATGAAATAGAAAATGAATAGAATTGTAAATATTATATATAAAAAAGAAAACAAATATATCAGAAAATCCTTACGCTTGGTCTTAAATCTGGATGCGTTAAAACGTAACCATTGTTATTTACTATGAATGCATACCCATTGACACCCAACTAAATTATGAAAATGAAAATTTCTAATCAAAAAATGTTCAAATAAAGCGAAAAAATAGATGTCACTTACTGTAAATGGTATCATTAATTTTTTTATTTCACGAATTGGAACGTCTGCTCCCGCCACACCCAACAAATTGGCGATTGCCATCTATTTGTTACGATGAAATAGACAAAACATTAGATTTTATTTAATGATCAAGCTGATGAAAGACTGATGAATTGATTGCTACAATTTTTTTTTTTTTTTTTTTTTTTTAAATCAAAATAAAATTTCAAAAGCAAAAAAGAATTTTTTTTGAATGAAAGTGCTACAAAATGTTGTTGATAAGATCGCAGATATAGTAATTTCTTTCAAGAAATATTTGAAATGTCTTTTTTTGCAAAATATGACATTGAAGAATATAATACGATCATGAATCGTTACATGGTCAAAGTTAGGATGCAATTGCCAAATAAATTATATGGAGTGTGGATAATTTTACTTAAAACTGTTTCTTGATCACTTTCACTCCTAACCCTTCATATATTCTATACGAAAAGGTCAATCTTGTAGACTGGCAGATTTTTGATTTTTTTTTTTTTTTTTTTATGGTTCGAAAGTGCTGAGTTCAATTTGAAAAGAAATTGATCGGACATTTCTGGAGGAGTCAATGTAAGAAAAGCTGGCAGGATTAATCAAGTGTATGATCTGTCTCGAGAACGATTTATTAAGATCCAATCTTTTTTGATCTCAAAAAAATTTCAACAAATTAATCTTCTACGAAAAGTCGAGACTTTATCAAAATATCATTTATTGTCATTTGTCATATGATTTTTGTCATTCCATTAACTTTTCCACCTAAAATTGCATCTAAAGTGCTGTCAATGATATTCCCATATATTTCTGGCCAATATATATATTTCTTCGTATTTACCATGTTCTTTTCTTCTTTTCTTTCTTTTTTTTTGTTTGTTTTAATCATTTCAAAAAGAAATAATAAAACACAAACAGAAAATTATACACTTTGTTAATAGAAATGAAAATTGTCGCACTGTGAAATAGTAAAATTAAAGGGATAAAACTGATTATGAGCTTTTAAATCAGCTGGTCTATTGTTAAATGAAACATTAAATTGGAAAAAAATATTTATATTCAACAACAAATTATAATGTTTCAAAATGTCAATATGACTATATAGGCTATTGTTTGATTTATTAAAATAAATCTAATGCATCTCTAATCTAGTTCAGTTCTAGAATATGAAAACAAAACTATACAAATTAGAAAAAGTATATATTAACCTTAAAATTAACTAATGCATTATTTTACAATTTTGGATTTCTTTTATCTATTTATTCTAAAAATGAATATATACTTCTTAAGCGGATTATATGAATTGACTATATTAAAAGGTTGAATTTTTTACTTCTTTTCTGGCATTAAGCTTTCGAAAGCTCAACAATATTACATCAAATTAATCGAACTAAATGGGATAAAATGTCTGTTAATTTTACTGAAAATTATTCCCGAAAAATGTAAAAATTATACTATGAATAACACATTTTGCCTACACTCTCAATCTAGTATTTCTCTGGGCCATTTATAGTCAAAACTGTGAAAACTTATTGAAATAATGGACAGGTTAAATTAACCAAATGAATTTTGAAAATTATTGTGCTATTGAGTATAATAGTGAATTTAGACAAAAGCAATCATTTTAAATTAGAATTTTTTTTTTTTTTTTTTTTTTTTTTTTTTTGTATTTCTGGCAATAGATAGGAGACAATTGTGTTCAGACAAGTGAAAGAAGACACGGATCTATACAACTTACTAGAAAAACAAAAATCTTTCATATTCAAATGGTAGGTTTTAGCTAAAGTCAACTTTGTTCTTAACTGCACATATATTTCATCTAATTTTTAAAAGGTCAGCTGACATTCTTCAATTATCATTATTTATTTTATGAATGCGTGCCTAATGAATTGTTTATAAATTGTACTGCTCTATTGTTTATTAAATTTTCAGTTTTCTAGTCATTCTAATTACATTAAATTCTATTGATAAAATAGATAAGTGAAAATATTGATTATAGCCTAGCCTAATGATTTCCTTCCATTTAAGAAAATACCTCACGTGTAATTGATATCCAATGAGCCTCATTTATAAGAATTTCTTCGGTGATATTCTGTTACATAATTAGTATTTTTTTTTTTTTTATTGTTATCAATGTTTGTTGCTTAGATCATAGAAACATGTATTTAATTTTAATTTCTCCTTGTAAATTACAAGACTTTTTTTATGTGTAGATGTGTGTGATTGTGTGTGTGTGTGTGTGTGTGTGTGTGTGTGTGTGTGTGTGTGTTTTTTTTTTGTGTTGGTTTATGTGTCTTGAAAATGATTGAATTAATGTTAATTATTATGTTCAACTTACCGCACTCTCGCGACGATCATATACCGGTACTGAAACAGTTGTTAGCATATTATAATCTTCACCAATGTTATCCTGTTAATAAAAATGAATATGACATAAACATTATTTCAATTGAACATTCATATAAATTGCCGATTACAATTTGTAAAATGAAATGACATAAATTAAAATTAAATTGAATCAAATAAAATCACCTCAATGCTTGGCGGTTGTAAACGTAAACGATCATCAAATGTTGTTGTTGTATTGCCATCGTTTGTTTGGATAGTTCGTATATTTAAAAATAATTCCTTTTGTCTCATTCGTTGCTTTATTTCCCACTTGTAATCGGTCATTTTTGGATCCTACGGAATGGATTTAATTAAACAAAGCAAAATAATTAAAACTTAAAAATAAAATTATAAATAAATGAATGAATGAATGAAAAAACTTACAATAACATCAGCATATACATGTGACCAAATGACTGGATGATCTTGTCGACCGAGCACAAGTGGACGTGCCATTACCGGTATATAACGTAACACTTGTTCGCGTACTTCTGATGGTACACTCAAATGAACATAATAGCCTTGATTAATGCAAGCCATTTCTTTGATAAGTTGAAAATCGGGCACCTCGCTACCAATTAAATATGTAAATAATCGAACATAGCGATATGTATCATTTGGCCAATTGTATTGTCGAAATGTTTCATTAAAATCATGCGGTACACCATCCGATATAAGCATAATTGCTTGATTACATCCGGCACCCTCATCGTTAGTTCGATAATTTTGTAAAATTTCAAATGCCTGGATAAGTGCTGCTGAATAATTAGCAATTTTATCTGTTTTAATAGTTTCCATGCCAGCATTTAAACTTCGTATATTATCTAATGTTGCCGGTACTAATGTTTCATTAAAACAATCTACAACCGACTCAATTCGCTCCGAAAATTTTAAAATATTGACAAAATCATTTGTGGTTAATGTTTCTAATATATTTGAAACTACATGTTTGGCGATATCTTTACGTTGACCACGCATAGAACCTAAAATGGTTTAAATGAAATGGAAAATTAGTATTAGTTAGTTACGTGTGAAAAATGATAAAAATGATAAAAATGCAAATAAATCAAATTATTTTTACCTGATATATCCACTAAAATGACCATATCTTTTGGACTTGCCGCAGCTTCTATATACCACGGACGTAGGCGGCAATCAAATAAATCTACTGGATCTGGTTTCCATTTAGACGCTACATAAACAAACATTCAATTATTTTATATAAAAAAAAAAAATAAAAAAATAATTTCAATTTCAATTTTAAGTAGCATTTACCTGGAAATTGTCGCATAAATCCAGTTGAACTACCAAAAAATTGAAACGATAATGCTGGATCCATTTTATAATTATCTTTGAAAATACTATCTAATTGTTCGGACCATTGAATGTCCTTTATAACATCACAAGCTGTAAAAATAATCAAATTGATTTGAAATTTTTTATTAACATATTTCTATTCAATTCAATTTGTTTCATATTTTGTTTATTTAAAAAAAAAAAAAAAAATTGCTGATTAACTTGCCTCTTCCGTACACATTCGTAGGCACATGCACAGAGCTGAACGAAGTATTCACGAAACTATTATAAAAATTTCGATGTTTTTCTAATTTGATACGTGGTATTGTTACATTAGGTGGATCAAGTGATCTATCGTCAAATTTTTTCGGTGCAACTGTTGTGGGCACATCAGTTAATTCTAACATTTCCTTGGCATCATAATACGGAAATGCTTCATTACATTTTTCTTTGTCATGTGACATTGCGGCATTTTCAGCAGCATCCATAATTCGCCGTACGGCACTAATTTTTGATTTAAACATGGTCTCGATCTGGGAGACCATCGTTTCAAGAATCTTTTTCCCATCTCTTGGCACAATTTCAATCATTTTGAAGCTCTATAAATGGAATAATAACACCAAAAACAAAAAAAAAAAAGAAACATTCAAATTTCTTGCAACCCAATTTAAATTCCAAGGATCTTCTTCGTTTCAAAATCATCTTTCAAACTTACATCTTGTACGTCTTTTTTTCTTGTTAAAAAATCACCAGCTAAACTTAATTCATATCCAAATATTTCTGCCCATTGTTTTACACTCTTCACACTATTCGAAAGCAAAACATTATATTGAAATGAACGAGAATAAGAATGAAAATTGTCATTTTTCTCTCGATTTGTTAATTGTAATTTAAATCAATATTAACTTACTCAAGATCTTTTACGGGCTTTGAATCCCGTTGCTCAATTTCCCATGACAATCCAATCAAAATGGATAATAAAATCAAAATAAAAATACTTAATCGCCACATAAGCATGGCATTGAATTTATCTCTCGTTAACATATTGTAATACAGAAATTTTGTTTACACAAAAATTCAACATAAAAGCACATAAAATAATGAGAAATGAAATGAAACACTTTCACGATTTCAAAAAGTCGCCATTGTGACCCAAAAAATATCATTAGTTGATTCCAGTGCATTTAATTTTCAACTCGTTTCATAGCTTTTTTATCTTATTCACCACATTCACACATTAAACAATTTTTCCCTTGTTTATTTTTTTAATTATAACTAATTGTTATTCGTATTCTTTAACTTGAATTCGAATTCGAATCTTTGTTAATTATTGTACCGAAATAGAAAACTTTTGCTATTACAATACATCATTCGTTCTTGCTAATTTGAATTTCGGCAACATCTGCAACGTATTTTATTTGCTTTTTTGTCTAATTGTGTTTAAATTTTATTTGGACAATTATGTGCTTTTCTGGTTAATCTAAATGTTAATGAAATAAGTAAAAAAAAAAATTCTATTTTTTCTTTTTTTTTTTTACTTTGTAAAATTAACTTCGTACTTTTTGCTGTGCCAACAATATGGCGGAAAGCCTAAAAATGTATATCAAAAGCATTCCAAGTAAAGTGAAAATACACACATACATTATACTTCTTATATCAATTTTCCAGCACTATAACATGACAAATGACATCCTAAATTGTGAATGTGTGTGCATGGTTGGTAGAAAAGAATACAGTAAGCGTACAAGTTTTCATTTTCCCTATATGTCATAATAATTTCCCTACGTGTAAAAAAAAAAGCTCTTTAGATAATATGTTTATTAAGTCAACGAAATAAATACGCAGTATTGTAGTCAGTATGTCATAGTGCAAAATAGCAAACAAAATACTTTTTGTCATATGAATTTTTTTTTTTTTTTTTTTTTTTTTTTGTAGCATTTTTGATTTAGTTAACAACGATAAAAATGTAAATAGAATCAGCAATAACAATTTGTTAACATTTTATGCGCATTATATACTTTTACAGATGTAATTTCCGTTGAAATTTCAACTGAATCTCTATAGATAGGTTATATTTTACGATATTTTCTGTTAATTTGTTTGACTGATACAATATATGTATATATTCATGTTATTAGAGAAAATATACAATATGTTATTAGAAAAAAAGTCCAAACAAATATGTGCTTTATCTGAAGCACATGTACACTAAAATAAAACAACAACAAAAACAACATCAACACCAAATTCGCTTTAAATACATATCCTGAAGCCTGGATTTTCCAATCAGAAATACTTAAAAATCATCTCATATGAAATTTATTATATAAATGAGAAAGGTCTTGCCCGATGCTAAATAGAAAATAGGATATACGAGAAATTTTTCATTCGACAGATACCGTATGACACAAGCGCACACACCCCAATACATGAACGAAACATTTTGAGGGGTTTGTTATTTGATAGAAAAAAAGATATCAAAACGAATACAGACACCCTTTTTCATATATCTGACATATATACGTGTAAGATATACATACATATATTACAACTGTGTGGGACGAACACTTTTATTATATTTATTTTGGAATAAATGACAGTGAGTTTTTCAGGAGTTTCCCATTTGACTAAGCTCAAAAAAAAAAAAAAAAAAAAAATATCTTTTATTTTTATTTTTTTTTTGTGCAAAATAAATTACCATTGAAATTAATTACACTTGTTTTCCAATGAAATAAACAAATTAAATAAATCTATCATACAATGGAATTGTGATTCATTTAACGCCAATAAATGTTTTCTATGAAATCTGTGTAACTAACGGCAAATGTTGCCTGTGCAATAGAAGAAAGAGAAAAAATCGATTATACATTTATTTGGAGTAATTGTCATTGATTTAGGACATCGAATAATTAGTATGGATATTGTTAATATTCGTGAATAGGTGATGAATAATTCTGAAAAAAAATCTATAAATTCATTGTTATTTAATCGGATTATATATATATATATATATATATTTATCGCTGATATAGTAATCCAAAAGTACCAGTAATACGTGCACATATAATGTACCGTTTTATAGTTAATAGTATCTTCAAACTAGGTACCAAATTGTAATTTGTTGATAAGTGATTGAATGAAAAGAAAAAAGAAAGAAAGAAAAAGTGAGCTTGAAAAGAATTCATTGACATTGAGGCTGTCACATCGATGAACAATTATATCGATTCATATAAAAGTTTAGTTGGTGATGCAATTGCAATGGAAATGTAATAAATCAATATTTATGTAGTGCATTGCATATGGGTGATAAAAAATCTATCAAATATAAATAAAAATGCAAATGCATTTGAGAATAAATATTAAATATGCATAACACCGGTAAATGAATTAACCACCATTCCATTTCATTTCATTCAATTCAATTTCCATTTTATCAAAGTTATATCACATGCTTTCTAAAAATAAATTTAATCTAATGACATATCAATGTAATCTAAATCATAATTTGAATATATTTATTATGTTTCCATGTTTCCATTGCAGATAATATTATTCCTGGACAAAAATCATCCGAAATAAAAAATTGTTAGATACCTGCTAGTCAAGAAATGCAAAAATGTGAGAATAATATTGTAAAGTTTAGTATTATTATCAAACTAAAATCGTTACATGAATCCAATAATTTTGTTTATGAAATATTAATAAAATGATTCATTCATTCATTCATTCATTAATATAGTGCTATTAAATTGATTTATATACATATATAAATATATATATATATATATATATATTGCATTTGAGATATATATATATCGAGTAAAATAAAAGTGATTTTCACTCTAGTCGAATTGGTCAAAATGCAAACGCTACGGAAGAAAACTAGCCCTTGCAAATGTAAGTGAATACAGTAAAAAAAACAAAAAAAATAAAAACTAAATTCCTTAATTTTTGATATATCTTGTATGATTGAAGATATTTCAATTCACACTTGTTATTATCAACCCTTCATTTTAAATTCTGAGCGAGCACAATTTTGCGAGTTAACGAGTGTTACCCGATCGGGTAACTTTACCGCAGCTTCAATAGAGAACAAATGTGTTCCGGTTCGATAGCCATTCGATCGTACACTATGATTCTTTGTTGTATTTTTTCTGTTGGTTTTTTTTTTTTTTTTTTTTCTTTTTCTTTTTTGTTGAATATGTTTTCAAATGACGTTTCTATTGTCAACTATTGGGCTCTCACATATTGTCATTCAATGTATATATAGTATTGACTTTTTTTTGTTTTGTAGTTTTTAGTTTATAGTTTTTGTATTTTTCTTAGTGCACTACGGTTTTAGTAGAAAAAAAGGACGAAATATGAGTTGGTGATTATTAAATGTGAAGAATTGCAATTTTGCGTTGCTATGGCAGGTTCACAAGAAGCAAATAAAAGTAATGAAGTATTTTATTTTTCTACTACAATTTTGTGCTAATTGAGAGCTTTATTAGCTTATTTTTTTTTTTTTTTTTTTTTTTTTTTTTCAACACAACGTAAATGCGCAAATTCATGTCCCGTGAAGAATTCTATTTTAAATAAATAATCAAATCAATTGTATTATTCGTTACAGATCGAAATGATCCAGGTCGATTTTTTGGTGATGGTGTCATTTTCAAGGCAAAACTAATTGGAATCCTTGAAGTGGGAGAAGCTCGCGGTGATCGAATGTGCCAAGAAGCACTGCAGGCAAGTATTATGAAAAAAAAAAAAAATAATAATGACAATATATTTTCAAGTCAGTTGAAACAAGTGATATAATTTGTGTGATTTTTTTTTTTTTTAATTATTTTCATTCCTTGTCTTTATATTTTTATTAATGTAATATTTAGGATCTGAAAACTGCAATACGAGCAGCGGGTGAACATAAACAAAGAATCACAATAAATGTTACGATTGATGGATTACGGTTACGGGATGAACGCACTGGAGACTCTTTATACCATCATCCAGTTCATAAAATATCATTTATTGCACAAGATATGACCGATTCAAGAGCGTTTGGTTATATTTTTGGTTCACCCGAAAGTGGTCATCGATTTTTTGGTATTAAAACCGATAAAGCAGCTAGTCAAGTGAGTAATTGTGATTTTTTATTTTTATTTCTGAATATCACGTACTGAATTCATGATAATATCATTTATTTAATTGCATCATTTAGGTGGTTCTTGCAATGCGGGATTTATTCCAAGTGGTATTTGAACTAAAGAAAAAAGAAATTGAATTGGCGCGTCAACATATACAAAGTAAATCAATACATGATCATCAGCCAGTCACATTGAATATTAAAAGTACATTAGATGCATCACATTCAACCTATAATAAAGAGCATAATAGTGAAATTAATGCAACGTCCAAATATGCACATAAAGAAGTAAAAAAATTTGTTTGATAATTTGAATGAAATATTTGTATAAATTTAATTGATGTATTTATTAATTAAAATTAATAAAATTTCAGATGTCCCCTGAATCGGTGGCTGACTTAGTGGATTTGGAACAAGAATTAAGCTCAATTCAACGTGGCATTACGCAAATGGAAAGAATTACACCAATTGAGCCACCCACAAAGAATATAACTGAAGATGATCCATTTGGTGATTCATTCACACAATATCCGGTAAATGTTGAATGTTATTTTATAATTTAATAAAATAAATTCTATGTGATTTCTTCTGTTAAATTAGACATACAATTTATTGCCACCACCTGAATCAACAAAATCACGACATTCAAAACAATTGAAACCACCATCATCTGTAGATGATAATTTTACATCAACGGCAATAATGAACAGTTCTATGGATAATTTAAATAAAAATAAAGCTAAAGGAACAACTGATGACAACTGGTTGAATAATAGTGATGTTATAAAAACAAATAAAACAAATCAGTCAGTTGAAAATGAAAATCGAAATGGACTGGAAATGTCCAATTCGATAACAAATTCTAACGATATTATAGTGGCAGATGATAATTTAGTACAATCAAATACATCAGCACCAATAACAACTACATCGCCTGCATCACATTATGTTGATGCATTTTCTGATTTGGATCCACTTGGAACCGGAAAAATACGCCCGTATATTGATAAAAAATACTTTTTCCAGGATTTAAAAAATCCACCAAAAAAAATACTCAAAGATTTATCCGATCGTGATGGTTTTTCGACCAATTTTCCAAGTGAAAATAAAATCACATCTGATTTTAGTGATAAATCCAATATGGATGAAACGATTCACAAGAACATTCAAGAAACACGTAAAAAAAGCGAACAAAGTGATGAATTTGTCACACAATTTTCATCAAGCACACAAATATTTTCACCAAATAATAACGGCACACATGGAACACCACCAAATTTGTCGCGAGCCGATAATAGTATGTTTATTTTGAATTTTCTTTTTTTTTTTTTTTTCTTTAGTAATATAATATTTTTTATACTAATATACTTTTTTTGGTGGTTTGCTCAATAGCTCAATCATTCTCAACTCATGATAGCTCCTTTCCTGGTCCATTTGATAATAATTCAAATGCTAACAAAGCAGATGATTCGATTGATCCATTTTCGCCTTGCATGCGAAAATTCGATCCATTCGAAGATGAATTACCTAAAGTTGCAAATGCATTCGATTATAGTTTTGCTATAGGTACTAACAATTGATTAACATGACGATTTCCCTCTTATTTTTTTTTTATTTTTTTTTTTTTTTTTTCATATCTTTTTAACAAAAAAATAAAAAATTTTGTTTCATTCGCAGCATTTGCCGATTCCGATAAACTAACAAAGCAACAATTGTCAAATGCTCCTTTGCAGGTAAGATTTTATTCAAGCTTGAATAAATGCTTTTCATAATGTTTGATTGAAACATTTGAATTTTAATATTGATTTTACTTGTTCAAATTTAAAAGGATGTTCGACGACTACATGAAAGCAATTCACACGGTGAAAATGAAATTGTTCCAGAACCTCCTCCAAGGCCGGAAATTAATTTACAATCAGAGCCACCACCATTGCCACCAAAAAAACAATTTTCAGATATTGTAATCAGACCTCGTGTTAAATCTCCACTTGCCATAAGCCATGATTCATCTCGATACGGTTGGTAGAAATGTCTTAAGAATGTTTATATAACATGAGTTTAAATGAAGCATAAAACTAATAATCATCATCATCATCATTTTAGGCGTTCCAAATTCGAACAATTTGAATCGTGATCAACAAATGGGTGGAGAGAATGTACCATCCTTGCCATTGCCATCACGACGAATTGGTCGTGCTGATCCAAATGCATCATATCCTGGTCCGGGAAGACCGGATAAAGAAGTTCCCATTTTACTTCCTCCACCAAAAACCAAAGGTAGTATTAAAAATCGAAATCGACGATTGGATGAAAGTGTATTAAATCAATCGGATAACAATAAAAAATTATCGCACAATAAAAATGATATGAAAAATGCAAATATCACATCACCAATAGTAAAATCCATCCCAGATATTACACTCAGTCAATTATTAACGCTGGGCATTGATGATCTCGCTTCAAAATTAAATGTTCCATCTAGCATATTAAATACAATGACAATCGTTGAGCTCACAAAATATCTATCTGATTACATTGAAAAGTCATCACAAAAGAATTTCAATGTATGTGATCAACCTAGTGTGCCTGCTTCAGAAATTTTAACAACAACAATAACGACAACGACAACACTGACAACAACAACGACGATGACAACAACAATGTCATCTTCTTCGATCCCATTAACATCAGTGCCACCACCACCACAACCACCATCACTTGAAAAAGCATCTGAATCATCGGCAGTATTTAAAGTTAGTTTTGATGATTCAAATGATGCAACATTTATTGCAAAATTTGACGATAATTTTGGCATTGATCATGATTTTATACCCAATTTTGATAATTTCAATCAAACTCATAATTCAACTGTTGATAAATATGCGGTATTTCGTGAAATTATTGATCAAGAAATGCAAACGGAAATTATTAAACCAGATGCTAAACGAAGCGATGACAGCACAAATGAAATTAGCTCAGATACAGATAGTCCAATAAATAAAGCGGCAAATCCACCATTATCATCAAAAATTAATACAAAAATTACCGAAGCTATTTCACAAGCTAAAGATCGTTATGCTGCATTGCGTGACATTATTTTAGTTGAGGATTTATTTGAAAAACCATCATCATTGGATACACCGGTGGAAGAACGTCTTACCGAAAATATTGATAATTCACTGACAGATGATATTGGAAAAGAATATGATGCCGAACAAAGTTCACCAGGTGAGAAATGTTTGTAAAAAAACAAAACAAAACAAAATTATTTAATTTTTAAAATTTCGTCCATAGATGCAAATATATCTATTAATTTAGAAGATCAAGAAGATTTGGATCCATTGAAAACGCTTACCACACCAACAATAAGCCAACCAATTTTGAGTAGCAAAGATGATTTGGAAATTGATGAATACATGAATCGTGCCATTTCCAATTTATCGCTTGATAGTCGAGATCATTTATCACCATTATCAAAATCTGGAATAAAATCACAAAATGCCTCCACATCACCACTATCATTACAATACAAAAAATCATCACCGATTGAGAGCATCAATGAAGAAATAAATGATGTAGCTAACATTCAGAAAACAACACTTAATGATATGTCAACATCACCAATTCCAATTCCAATTCAAAGTTTACCAATTGTTAAAACATCCACATTGGAATCATTTTCGGTTTCCAAATCACCTGTATCATTGCTTAATGATGATTTACAACAAAATCAGGCCATAATAACAACACCAAGCCCAGTATCAAAGAATGAATTGACAAATGATATCACTAATAATGGTAATTTTTTTATTGAGTTTATATTCAGTTATGATTTATAAAATATTAAATGTATTTGTAAAAATTTTCGAATTCATTTTACAGGAAATCAAATACCATCGCAAGAAGAATCTTGGGCCGTATTTGATACGGATATGGATAAAATTACACCTGAAATAACAAACACCAAGTCTCCGAGAGGTATATGAATTCAATTTTATTAATTTGATTAATTTAATTTTAAATTAAAAATTTTAAAAAGGATGCTGATAGCTAAGAACTGACCTTTTTCATTTATAGATGAGTCATCAAAAATAGTGGCCGAATCTCCATGTTCATCCGATGATAAAGCTGATTGGAAAATGGATAATAAAAAATGGCGAGGTCATACATCGTCCTCATCTCGGGATTTAAGTCCATGGGATGATGATGAGTATAGATCACACCGTAGTTTATCTTCACATCCAGATAGACACGGTTTTTACATGCGTCATGCACGACGAATGAACTCTTGTGATGACGAATATGAATACGATGATGAAAATACGAGACGCCGAGATAGGCGTAATAATGGTTGGTTATTCTAACATTTTTTTTTCTTGTTTATCTTTTTTCAATTTAATATTTGTTTAAATTAAAAAAAAAAAAAATAATTATAATGAATTATATGTATATTATAGGATCACAGAATTGGTATCATCCGAGCAATCATCGATCTTGGTCGCCACCTGAAGATGAAAGTTGTGATCATGGAAGATCATTTGACCGTTGTTCATATGAAAGAAGCACATATGGACCGCCATATGAGAAACGAGATTTGAAATCTATAGCATATTCATCCGATCGTCATCTGTACAAAGTTTATGATAAGCGAAAATATATGCGTGACTATGGTCGGCCATATGATATGGATGATTATGGCACTTATGATCAGCAAATAAAGCATACAAGAAAAGGATACGCAGATGAAATGTATGAAAATTCATCGAATTTTAGTATGCGATCAAAAGTACCAAAAGAATACTTTTATGAGCGTGAAAAGCATAGTTTTGATCATGATAGCACTGAATCATTTGAAAGCAATGGCAGACGACGAAAATCATTTGGCAGTGGTGGTGATATGTGTGGTGGTTTTAATAGAGAACGATATTCATCAGCTGATCGAAAACGATCATTGAGGAAATTAAATAAAAATCAACGATCCAATGAAGAGGAATATGAACCAGATTCTGATGCAGATGCAGCCATTCATCGATTGCCGCCAACTGAAACACGAAGCCTACAAAGAAGACCAAGGAAAAGTAGTGGCTCATCGCCATGGGATGGAGACGGTATGTATAGAGCGTAATCCATGTAAATTTTTTTTTTTTTTATTTATGGAATGAATATATTCAATTTGTAATTTAGATGTAACCAGTGGACAACGATCATGGAAACGACCAGCAAGTGCTTCAGAGTCCGAGAGAAAATTGGCAGAAAATCGAAGAATAAATCCTGCCGTTTCTGGTTCAGATGGTGAAAAAGACCGAAGGTAAGTGAAATAATCACGTTGATTCTTATTAAATGATTTAATTTTTAATTTATTGGCTTTAATATTCTGATAGATTTTTCCGTAAACCACGAAGTCGTGATCGTGAATCCGATATGCGAAGTAATTATGCAACAATGCGTTATCCGAGCGCATCACGAGGTGATGAGTATGAATATGATGGTGGTGATTATGATGAGGAAGATGAAGAACAATTTCATGATATCAGACGAAAAGATCGTCATACAGCTGATTATCGTCGACGATTTGAGCATAATCGTAACATTGAGAGCATGCATCGTATGAGTAGAAGTAATCGAGATGTTGGTTATCAAAGTGAAAAAGATCGATACGATAAGTTCGATTCATTTGATCAAAATTCAAAAGGTGGTGGAAGCCGATCATCGTCACGACGTGAACGTGATTTTGGTTATGAGGATACACCGCATCCAAGTGTTGGTACAACAAAATTCGATTTTGAAGCGCCAGATAATGGTTTTGAAAGTGATTTCAATACAGCAACCGAAAAAAATTTACGCTTTTCAACTGATTTTTCAGTTGATAAAACAACATTACCGCGATTAAATCAAAAAACACATTCAATTCCAATTCAATCAGTTGCTGGCAATTCGGATATAAATTCAACGCCACCGCAACAAAAGTTGCGATTTGATGATAAAATCACCGTTTCAAAATTCGATTTATTTGAAGATGATGATTTTTCTAAAGCTGAATTTACGTTCCAAAGCGAAGATCAATGGATTGAAGAATTACCGAAAAAGAATAATTTGAAAAATGTAATTTCAATGAAACGGCACGAAAACATTAAAAAATCTGAATCGGTAAATATATTTGCGCGTAATAATGATGATCCATTTGAGGATGATGATTTTTTTAAAAAATCTTCCGAACAAAATAATAACAACAATAATTTCGCAAAATTCGATGATAACCTCTGATCTATTTCGTCATATAATGGTATAAACATTTCGGATCGCTTAAATGGAAAAATTAGGCGCTCATCGAATAATTTACTACAAAACATGATTACGATCAAATTTTCAATTAAAAACATGTTAACCTTTAACGTAAAATATGATATTTTATAAGGAATGAATGTGTATCTAACTGCAATTTTTCCAGGGAATTGCCATCGCGTTCCATAGAGCGTTTTGATTTCAAAATGAAGCGAAACACATAGAGTCAAAGCAAACAAGTGAAAAATAATGATAATAACAATAATAACAATTAGAAACCAAATCATACAGTCAAAAAAAAAAAAAAAAAAAAACAGTCAAAAAAACACGCTCACAACAAAACTAAATTTTTTATTATTTGCAAACACTAGTGGTACTACAAAGAATGTTATTCATATACATCAATGAAATTTTGTTCTAATCGCAATCTTGCTTGATATTTCTTTTTTTTTCTCTCTTTCGATTGAATCAATCACAGGCAATATTGCAGCTTATTTCAATCAACTACTCAATCACACTGGCAGTGATTAAGTAAAAATGATCAAAGCATGCGCAAATATTTTTGACACACAATGTAGTCAGAAACAATACTATTACAATTATTCTCTTTCTAAATGATGGCTGATGGATGTAAATTCTTAAGATTACCATTAGTATTTTCAATATTATTAAATACAGTTTAGTTCTATGTGAAAATAATATTTATAAACAATAGATGAATCAATAAAACAAAAAAGAAAATGAGTGAATAAAATGTAGGAATTAATTTGAGTGGTTTTTGGTTAAAAACATTTATTAAATATTGCTATATATCGTAGCAGTAGTAGGAAAATGGGGATTCTGGTGCAATCGTTGCGTCAACCATCCGGTTCCTTGCGTCATCCATACGGTAGCAGTGAGAGCGCATGCGTCAGCCTGAGAGCGAATAATCCACTTGAATTGATCCAAAATTACGTACACAATTCTCTGTGTATAAAATTACATTTGCTTCATCAGCTGTCAATTCTTCTTGCTGCAAATAGAAAAAATATATATTTTAATTGAAATTTTTTATGAAAATTAATTTGTTCATTGAAAATAGTTGAAAATTTGAAGAAAAAAAATCCAAATTAGAGTGAATGAAAAAATTAAATTATAATCATACATTAACTAAAAATTTCAATGTAAAAATGACAGCAGCAAATTCCGATTTCTCCTTATCAGAAAATTTTCGCACAAATCCTTCATCAAAATCAACTATCCATTCGAATAATTTCCAGCGAATAGTATCGAATTTGTTTTCTGGCAATTTCACTGAAATTTGAAAAAAAAGAGCAGGAAGGTACAAAAAAAAAAAGAATGAAAGTGTGAGCAAAGGTAAATACGAACATGAACACACAAAATATTTCCGAACGTTGTTCAATTAATTCAACTGGTTCATAAATGCGATCTGTTCCTGTTCGTTCAATTTCTACACACTTGACGCCATCTATACGATTTATCAACGTATGAATTTCTTGCATGAAAGCGATTTATCAATGTACATTGTCTATATCAACGGAAACGGCAAAATGATACGTTTTGTCGTTTGAATTCCGTAATGGTGTATGTGCCATTCAGTATATAAATGATAGAGATCACTTCCAACATAACGTCGCACGACTTATGCCGTAGTCCATTAGTTGATAGTTGATGTACTTGCCCACGGCATAGAAGTCCACTTTCTCAATTTTGTTTGATATTAATTTAAATTCACACCTTACTCGACTAGAGATGGTGTAAGAGACAACGAATTTCTTTGTTGAAGCGACTTCAACACTGCTTCATTTTCTGAGAAAAACAACTGAACAATAGTTCGGTTGTGTTTGAAAAATAGGAATTTTCGATATAAACAAAACCTAAATCGAAATATTGTTGCTTTCTTAATTGTTGTATTGAACAGTTCAATTTGGTTCAGTTAATTGAACAATATTCGAACGAACATAAACCAAACTTGAACATTATGAACAAACTGAACTTGAACTCGAACGAATATGAACACACTTTTTTCTCTTTCGAACAACTCGAACCGAACTCGAACGAACTTGAACATAAAAGTGAAACCATTCTCGAACATGAACGGTTCATGTTCGGTTCATGAGCAGCTCTAATTCACATATTATATATTTTTTCATTTACTATTTAACGAATAAATCTAAAATTGTATTGAAAAACTCTGGACACGTTTTTGATTCAATGTTTACATTTCTGAAAATTATGCTGCTGTTACCATCCTCTTGTCCATCTACTAAACAAAAAAAACTGTTTAGTTGAAAAATGGATATGCATGCATGAAAATGTATATATGGAAAAGTATTGTATCTACGATCACGCTGTTGTATTCAAACCGAAAAACCAACGAAATGTGAAAAAGGTGCATTTGCTTTAACAATGTAAACCTTTATAGTATTCTCGAATGAATGAAAAATTTTGTACGATTCTATCTTGAAAAAAATAAAAACCCAACGCATTAAAAATTGATGCTTTTTCTCTTGCAATGAAAACATCTCTCCTTTGGTTGTCATATAAACGGACAGTGCGCTTGAGCAGAGTAAATACTAGAGCTGTTCACGAACCGAACTCGGACAGTTCGAGTTCGATAATATTTCTATTTCGATGTTCGTGTTCGTTCGTGTTCGGTTCGAGTTGTTCGAGATAAAAACAATATTGTTCGAGTTCGTTCGAAATCTCAATTTCATTGACTTGCACGAGCAGGTTTTGTTAGAATATGATGGGTTTTAATTCCATCTATCGGCCGATTGGTCTGCTGAGTTGATTTGTTCGATCGTTCAAAGTTCAAATGAACGTTCAATTCAAACATCAATTGAACGACCGAACAAATCAACTCAGCAGATCAATCGGCCGTTAGATGGCGTTTGCTGTCAATTTTTGTACTTCTATTCATTCAACACATGTGACAAAGCCTGCTCGGACTTGCATTTTTTATGAACAAAATAAAAGTATTATGCTCATTAACCAATGTGGCATTTGTTGTATGTTTTTACAAGAGGAGAGCTTTGATTTCAAGACACTGACACCTATACGATTTATCAATGTATACTGACTATACCAAAGTCACTCTCTCCACTGTATGAACTTTCACAATTTTGATTGATATTCATTTAAATTCACACCATACTCGTAGAGATGGCGTAAGAAACATGAATTTCTTTGCTAAAGCGACTTCGCATTAACGCTTTCTCATTAAGAATAAATTGCTGCAATTTCTGGGATTATTTGCAGCAGTTGATATTGTTCACCCAGCTTCTAAAACACTGTTTATATTATAAACTTTATAATTGCTAAATCTCAAGATGTTGACTTTGGTGGTGGTACAACCAGTATTGTATTATTGGCTGGTGAAGTTAAAATATTTGGTGATGTGACCAAACGTTGGATTTTTTGTGTTGTGAAGCGTTTTTTGCCTTCATTTTGTGGCAATGGACTACGAACAAAATTCGAACACTTCAAGTTCCAATTTTTTGTGTTCGTGTTCGTTCGTGTTCGGTTCGAGTTGTTCGAGATAAAGAACGAACACGAACAATTCATGTTCGTGAACAGCTCTAGTAAATACTACCTTCTTTGTCGTTTAAAACTTTATAAATATCTTGCTCGTTAGTTATTATTCTTGTACTTACTCTTCTTTCGGTTTTTTACTGTGTTCCCTCTCTTGTCTAACATGAAAAGAATGTTAAATTTGGTTTGTGTAAGTTAATCTCACGCCAAGCTCTATTTGGCTAACAGATGATCATGGATTTCGCAACTAAAGAGTTAAACAGTGAACTAAAATTCAGTGAAAAGATTAAAAAGATTAAAAAGATTAAATTACCGGATTACGAGAATTTCGACTTAACAGAAAATTATACAATTGCAGTATCTGGCTATGGGAAAATAGTTTATGAAGAAGCACTGAGTGGATGTCTAAAAGCAGATAAATTTTCATTCATAATTACTGATAAATGTAATCTCGAACGTCGAAACACGAACAGGATTTGTGCAAGAGATCTTCATCAATATGAAAAACAAATACAATTCTACTTTTCATTTCAAATTTATCAGTTTGTTCGTTTTTTTTTAGCTTGTAATGCGGACTCAGGTGGACGACTCTCTATTCACGATGAAAACAATGACCGTATCCACATCGGCATGATTGTGCAGGGTACCGAATGTGATCCAAATTTTGCTACCACATTTGTGTATATACCACAATTCCGAAACTGGATAAAAGAAGTTACCGGTATTCGTTCAGTTGATGGACAACAGTTGATGTGCATACGAAGAAGAATGTGAAGACTGATCATCAAACGTTATTAATATGGCAAGGAACCTCCTTGTCCTGTATTTTGTTCTTGGATTCGGATTGAATGTACCAATGTAAATGAATGTATACAATTTTACAATCCGAATCCAACAAACAAAATACATGACAAGGTGGTCTGTTTGCCATATTAGTAACGCTCGATGATTAGTTTGTTTAGTTTCATTAATCAATTCTCTACACTTTTTTTTTTGAATGTTCATGTACACATGTTTGAAAATGATTATCGTCGAAATTCAACGATCAAAATGAAACATTCTTAGTACGAACAGCAAATAATATTTACACGCTCAAAATCATGTCAGCCTATTCATTTCACTGTGTATGAATTTGTAATACACAGAGTTAATGTAAACAGTAAAAACGGCATCAACATCCACGCTTCTCTTTGCTATGTATTTCAAATGGTAGCGAATGAATGTGAATGTTGTTGTCGTTACTGTTGATAGTCAACATTTAAAAGATTTTATGTATAATGAAAACAAAAATTAGAAAATTCAAATTGATTACAATTTTCTTAAACAATTAATTATTGATTCTGAGTCTTATAAACTTGAATTCTGTGTCTGAGTTCGATTTCATTCTTAATATCCATTGCGAATCGGAATTATTTCTTGCAACAAATTGGTGCCTCATATTTTTCATGAATTTTGATTGTATTCGTTACCGAACCTGCGAAATGGCAAAGCAGGCATTCCTGGCGGCCAAATCAGAACAACGAAAAAAAAAAAAAATAAACGAAATAATGTAATAAACAAATTTTTTCGCCACTGTGAAACGAATCCTATATTCGTCGTATACATTGTACATTGATAAATCGTTTACATGTAAATTTAATGCGTCTACGATGGTGTTCGATGTTATTGTCGTACAGGTGGCCCCAATTTTTTGAAATTAAAGCACTTCAAATGCAAACATATAATAATTAAGGTCAGTTTGCTCAATTTCCAGGTATTTTTCTTTTCTATAAATAATGAAACCAATTTCAATTTTTTTTTTTTTTTTTTGTAAATCTTTTATTCTCATGTTTTTGTTTTAAAAATGTTTATTCTTTACAATATATCTGACAACTATCCACTATTTGTAAAACATTCTATCATGTTTTCAAGTTAAATGGGTTTTGAAATTGATTTTTAAGTTTGTTTGTTTATTTGATGTTTTTTCTTTTGTTTTTTGTTTTTTTAATTGTTAATATTAGTGAAATCATTCCATATTGCATATTATTTTAATGCAAACAGTATAGATTTTCTTATTCACATGAAATATTTCCGTCAATGTTTAGATTGACCAAAGCGATTCGTAATAAAAATCGAAGAGGTTTTTACTATTTTATTTATTCAGCTATAGCGAGGAAAACGAATGATTTGATGTAATTTGTTTTCAGTGTACGTAGTACAATTATGTTGTTTTTGTGTGTATGTGTTTGTTTATGTTTTTGTTTTTGGAGTTTTTTTTTTTATTTTATTTTTTTTTTTTTTTTTTTTTTTTTTAATTCGAACATGATTTATCTTATTAGTCATCATCTGATGTTCCAGCCTTGACAGTTGATGCATAGCTGGGACCATTATTAGTTCCACCAATTGAAGATGGTGAATTATTTAATGGAGTGCCATTCGGTTGTAAATCTATGAGACACATGAACACATACGTTTTGAAATTCGTTATGTGAAAATTGTCCTTAGAAATGGGGTAAAAGAGTGTTTACCTTGAATTTTTATAGGTTGAGTATCAATATTGCGTAAATTATGTTTGATAATTAATTTACAATCACCACCTTCAACTTCAGATATATCATATACGTAGAGAAAACCATTTTGTGTTGCAACCAAAAGCCTATAAACAAACAAATCACATATTAGTAAAGAATATGAAATCAAAAAAAAAAAAAAAAAACAAAAAACAAAAAAAAAAACGAAAAAATGAAATATTGTTAAGAACGATTGCAGCATCTCAAATATTGATTCACAAAGGCCATTTACTACGGATTTCAATAATAATAAAAACCATCTATCACAACCTAGTACCACCCTTTATCGTAATGTGTATAAAAAGTTATTTGGTTGATTTCAATTTAAAATAAATCATTTACAAAAAGAAAAAAATTAACTTACTTTAGAGAACGTTGAATTGTTGTAATAACACTAATTGGACTGTAACCGGTAATTGGTAGAACAGCTGTAGCAAAGTCGCGTCCTTGAGTAAAAACATCCGTAACTTGCGTTGGAAAATAACTGGAAACCGTTTTACTCAAATATCTAAATTTGAAATTTGATAAAAAAAAAAAAACAGAAAAAATTATTATATCATTATATTTTATGCAATTTTATGATAAACATACCCCATCCAGTCCTCGTTTTTATGATTATTCTCTTTTGCCTCTGGTGAGACACGTTCCAATTTAAAAACATGTACGGTTTCTGTATTTGAACTACAACATAAATATTTTGAACAGGTGCTAAATGCTAATGATGATATTGCCACACAACGTTTTACACCACGTCGAAATTCAAACAATTTGGAACCATCTTCGACCGAAAATACTCGAATCACAGTGCCTTTTTCACTAGCCGTTGCAATTTCTGTACCAGCTGAACTGAATGTTATTGCTGCTAATGGATTGTCATGTGCTGCGGAAAATTATTGAAAAGAATAAGATAAAACAATTTGTTTGAGGTCAAATTAAACAGAACAAATTTGTTTGACTGTGATTTTTTTTTTTCTCAAATGAAATTCAATTACCGTAGAATTATTTTATAGAAAAAGAAAATTAAAAATAACTTAAACGCACCTGGAATCATAATTTTGGCCTGTAAAGTGACTGCATCGAATATTTGCACTTGGCCAACAGTTGGACTGCCCGGATATGCTAAATAACAATGATCCGAATCAGATGCAAGTGCACACAATCCACGACGATTTGGCGGTGTATCGCGAATTGTGTGCACCACTTTCATATCACGTATATTATGTATGTATAAGCTCTCTTCTAGGCAAACAACTAAACGGGCCCGATTTAATTTTACACCAAGAATTGTATTTGAATACGAATAGTTGCATATTTCCGTTCCCTTTTTAAAATGACACACCTGGCATGAATTGCAAGACAATGAACATGTAAATTAGTCAATTTACTAAGGAAAAATTTACAATAAAATTAAATATTACAATTGTGTTTACCTTTAGTTTACGCGGTGCATTCAATGATACAACAGCGACCAATGAACTGCTAAACAATCGTTCAACAATGTTTATTTCTTCACCGGAACTTGTGTAGATCTCTTCTAACGATGAATCGATCGAGCTCAATGAAAATAGAGAAAATCCATTTTTACTGCCTACAGCCAATGATCTAGTATTAAAATGGAAACATTTTTTTAATTATTATTTTTTTTTTTTTTTTTTTTTTTAAGGAAAAAGAAATAAATTGAGAAAAAGTTATTTATAAAATTTCGTTACGATACGATAACTGGAAAACGGTAGAATTCATTATTTATTTGTTATCAATAAATCGTTGAAATCATTGAAATCATTGTTTCAAACGACACAAAAACAAAACTAACAGAAATAAAGAAATTCACTTTTCCAGAATGAAAATAAAACAGCAAAAAGAAATGAAAAATGTCACGTATTACATCGAATGAACACGATCCGAATCGTAAATATACAATTATTCATGATAAATTACAAATTGTTTATTTACATAAATAATTTGATATTGCCAAAAAAAGAGGAGAAAAAAAAAACTGCGCGTTATTTCATGTATTGTAGTATTGAAACATTTTCATTGCCATTTAAATTCATTCGTTTGATTTATATAATCCTTAATGGATAATAATAAAAATTATGAATGAAAACATTGAAAATACTTACGAGCAGTCTTGATTGAAATTTACAAAAAATCCCATCGAATCGCTATCATTTTGTTGAGACCCACCACTCAGACTCATTTTCTATCTATTTGCCAAATGTCAGACAGTAAAAATGAGATATTCTTTGTATTGTAGAACGGATTTCTTAGACTTGATGTTGTCAATGTTTTTAACATACATACATACACACACAATTGTTATTAACACATACCCAGCGAGCCTCGAATATTGTGTTCAAGCACGTAGATGTGTATATATGAATATTTGCGCACGTGTATGCGTGTGTATCTGTATAAATTCACCTAATTACGTTGTTGTGTGGTTGACAATGATTTTGTTTCGTTTTGCAACTGGTACAGTTGATATATTTTGATGTATTTTTGGGATTCGTTTAGTTTGAATGAATGAATCAAAATGTGCTATGATATCTAATGAAATAAGCAGGAGCAAAAATAACAAAAATAACAAAAATGTATCGAAGACTATGCCATAAGCTTTACTAGATGATTTTCGTTGTATGGATATAGCAACACAAACATACACGTTGAACCAATATCACAATAATTGTCAAATGAATTCGAAACAAATGAGAGAGAAAATGTAAAACAATGAAATGTCCTCCAAAAAAAAAAAATAGCTTTAATTTGACTAAATGCAATGCGAACAAATCGTAATTTTTTTTTTTTTTATCAGATCAAAGACGCAAATGAAAATTTTATCGATTGATATGCAAAAATGCAAACACAAAAAAACGAAAAAATAAAAAAAAAAAAATAAAAAAAAAAAGAAAAAATGTCTCTGGACAAAATTTATAATTAAATTTAAAATTCCGTTTAGGCAAATCACGAATTGAGGCAAAATCAAATCTATACGTTAATAAATTTCACGGTAAAAATGAATTGCAATTGTTTGTTTTTCGTTTGCCAATCTCAGAACATTTGGATATCACAAATTATTGTTTCATAATTATTCTATGTTTTTCTTTATTCTTTTCTCATCACTATTTCGCCATATTTTTTTTTTGTATTTGTTTGAAATGTGTTGTTTTGACCACAATTTGCTTTTGCTATTTATTGTTTTGTCTTTTTTTTCTTTCTTATTCTTCTCCGTTTCGATTCTATTGTTCGTGTTTTCGTTGTGTTTGCATGAATTTGTTATTACGTATGTAAATGTTTTGGAAATAAATGACAGCTGATTTTGCGTTTGTTTTTCGTTTATTTCTTTAAAATTGAATTTACTCAAACACAACAAGTTAATTTTTTTAAATTTGCCAAATGTATATTGTAACTGGATTTTTTTTTTTTTTTTTTTTTCAATATTAACAATGGTGAGAACGCACGAGGATCCAAATTTAAACTGTTGAAGAAATGTAATACACAGTTTCCTTTCTTGAAAAATTTGAATATATTTTACGCACACCACACACAAACACTCACTCATACATACATAAATGCAAACATAAAGTCATTACAACTAATGGCTGTTTTCTGTTTTGCAAAAGTATTACCGTTTCACAGTATTTTCTGTATTAGTTTTGATACAATGACAATACCAAATTTGTCAAGACAAATCAACATATTCTATGTTATTTTTGTTTTGTATTGTTGAGGTTATGTTTGTATTGTTCAAACGTAATAATACCACGCGCTAAGTTTTACTTAGCATGATATAAATATATATATTTTTTTTACTGTTGAAATTGGGTTTAAATTTTGATTGTAAATCAAATTAATAATAATGACAAGTATATCTACGGTTGAACCACAAATTGCCAAGGATGCAGTTTTAGCAAAAAGTGAAAAATTGCCAGATGTAACGCCAATTGTTAAAGGCTACGAATGGAATGTTGGAATCAATTATGATCAATTGCTTGAATCATATCTTTATTCTGGATTTCAAGCAACAAATGTTGGTAATGCCATCAATGAAATTAATAAAATGGTAAATTTACGATTTGTTTTCAATGACACTATTATTATCGAATTTGCTGTATTTTGAATGAGAATTTTTAACGAAATTCTTTTCAGTTAGATTGTCGAGAAGTTCCAATGCGAGAAGATGATGTAGATTTTTATGAAGAAGATGAATTTATTCGTCGAAAATCGAATTGTACTATATTTCTTGGATACACATCGAATATTGTTTCATCGGGTTTGCGTGAAACAATTCGATTTCTAGTCGAACATAAAATGGTACATTTGATAAATTTGAAAAAAAAAAAAAACAAAAGAAAAAATTAAACAATTAACAATAATTTGGAATAATATTTTCTGCTATTTCAATAGGTTGATTGCATTGTTACCACAGCCGGTGGTGTTGAAGAAGATTTGATCAAATGTTTGGCACCAACATTTATCGGTTCATTTGAATTAGACGGTAAACATTAGTGATGTGGACGCCTTTTCAATATGATGTTTACATATAAATGATATCTGTTCTGGTCTATTTCAGGTAAACAGTTACGAGACAAAGGCATAAATCGAATCGGAAATTTACTCGTACCAAATGATAACTATTGCAAATTTGAGAATTGGGTATGTGCTCCAATATACAGAATTACTAATAAATATTTTATTATTCATTTTTGATCTCAATTGTTTAGGTTTTACCTCTACTTGACGAAATGCTAGATGAGCAAAAAACTAATCATATTTTATGGACACCATCAAAAATCATTGAAAGGTTTATTTCAGTCAGTTTATAATTTCACTTATCAATCATTCAATTCATAGACAGTTAAATATTTTATAGATTGGGACAACGAATAAATGATAAATCATCAATATATTATTGGGCAGCAAAAAACAAAATACCGGTATTTAGTCCGGCATTAACTGATGGAAGTTTGGGTGATATGATGTACTTTCATTCTCATCGAAATCCCGGATTGGTCGTTGACATATTAT
Source organism: Resseliella maxima (assembly GCA_029041755.1). Lineage (NCBI taxonomy): Eukaryota > Metazoa > Arthropoda > Insecta > Diptera > Cecidomyiidae > Resseliella > Resseliella maxima. The sequence goes on along the minus strand of JAQOWM010000955.1, from coordinate 51,991 downwards.
CAGATTTAAAAAGACTTAACACAATGGCAGTAAAAGCAATCAATTCAGGTGTTATTATTGTTGGTGGTGGTTTAATAAAACATCATATTTGCAATGCAAACTTAATGGTAAATAATAATTTATTCAAATGCATTTTAAAATCAAATTTTAATCAGTCTTTATGTTATACTCGCAGCGGAATGGTGCTGATTTTAGCGTTTTTTTAAACACAGCTTCAGAATTTGATGGCAGTGATAGCGGTGCGAGACCCGATGAAGCGGTGTCATGGGGAAAAATTCGAAAAAATGCAACACCGGTCAAAATTTATGCTGAAGCAACATTAGTATTACCATTAATTGTTGGTCAAACGTTTGCAAAACGACATTTTACCAATAAAAACAAGCAAAATTCTTAATTCAGGGAAACTGAATGGATTTTTTTTTTTTTTTTTATTTCTTTTTATCATTGTATTTTTATTGTATTCTTTATTTTTCGAATATTGCTCGACAATTGCCGCATGCTCTGGATGGAAAAAAATTCATTCATAGATGAGTTTAAATCGCGTCAAAATTCATAAATTAAACAAAAAAAATCTAATCTTGACACTAATGTTTGTTATTATTCTGTTCTTTTATTCACATTATTTTTAATTTATTCACATTATTTGGGTTATTTACCGAGATTCAAATCAACATTACAAATCCTACTATCATCGCATTGTTGGTGTGCTTCTAATAATTGAGTGACTTCAGTTTTTGCTCGTTTACATTTCCGCACTGATTCGATAATGTATCGTTATTTATCAGTTAATAATGCATTTCCAGTTGGTAAGTCTTTAAAAATTCCATCATAAATTCCACGTTTGGTTTTTTGTTCCTCTAAAATATTTCTGGAAATACAAAAAAAGGTTTACTATTGAAATTATTATCAATATATCTTCATTACATACCTATTACTTTTAAAGACTTCCAAGCTGAGTTCTGCTATTTCCTTTAGCATGCGCAGTCTTTCTAATTTTTTCTCGTCAGTCGTTTCGAAATATTTCCTACAAAAAATACAAAAACTTGAGAATTTCGCAGAAGAATTTCAATTTCTGTACACAACTTACTTGATTTCAATGTTACGAGTTGACAGAAATATGAACAGAGCTGAATCAAAATCGCAAATTTGTTTTGTAAATGGAGATGGTGCAGTGTTTGATTTTTTTTTTCCGTGGTGTTTGATACTTCATTGGTGCACCACCAATGATCATTATCATGATCATTATCATGATAATGATTCATTTGCGCCTTGAGCTGCCTCCTCGTTATCGCCCTGAACCGGCGCATTCTGTGATTGTGATGTTGATGGATTATTTATTTCGGGCTGTTTTTTTACCATCAAATGTAATAAAAAAAAATTTGAAAGCCAGTGAACGCAGTACATCTTCTCCTGAATATCGTGATGGCACCTAAAACTGGTGGACTTGTTGATCGTTTATTTGTGCTTCCCCCCCCTTCTTTCTTCATCATTCGACGTAGTTTGTGTAAAACGACCACGATCGGATTGACTACCAATATCGGATTGACTACCATGATCGGTTTGAATACCTTGTTTGCTGTCCACTGAACCGAACTGTTCATGTTCGTTCGAGTTCGTTCGAATTTTAACCGAACATGAACACACAAAATATTTCCGAACGTTGTTCAATTAATTCAACTGGTTCATAAATGCGATCTGTTCCTGTTCGTTCAAATTCTACACACTTGACGCCATCTATACGATTTATCAACGTATGAATTTCTTGCATGAAAGCGATTTATCAATGTACATTGTCTATATCAACGGAAACGGTAAAAAGATACAATTTGTCGTTTGCATTCCGTAATGGTGTATGTGCCGCTTAGTGTATAAATGATAGAGATCACTTCCAACGTAACGTCGTTGTCGTCACGATTTATGCCGTAGTCCATTAGTCGATAGTTGATGTACTTGCCCACGGCATAGAAGTCCACTTTCTCAATTTTGTTTGATATTAATTTAAATTCACACTTTTTTAGTTGTTGTCTTTTTCTGCAGTTGTGATTTCAAAACTGCAGTTGTAATTCTTGAAAAATGCAGTTGTGATTTTTTTATTGCCAAGCTAACAGTTTTATTGACGTTTGTAACCCTTTAAATGGAAAAGATTTTGTCGCTAAACGCAATGAATAAACATTTTTCGAAGGAATTTGTGCCAACCTAACTTTTGGAGACTTAACAAGGAATAACGCAACCATTTCCGATCTCATTAGTAACTTGTCCAAAATATCTTCATATTTTCATACATCCAGAATTCGCACAGCTGATTTAAAAATAATCGCTGAAGAAAATGAACTTAAATTACTCACAATGCCAAAAATATTCGAAATCCGATGGACAGAATACATATATCAACTTTTTAAAGCGATAATAGATAATTGGAATGCGCTTATATTGTATTTCGACAAACATCCTGATGCGCAAAACAATGGATTTCGTACATTTTTGACAAATATCGAAAAATTGGAATTAATAGCATTTTTTACTGATACGTATGCTGTTTATTTATCAACGATTTCATAAACAGATGCAATTAGAATTTTTAACGTTGCCTACTTTTAATGTGTACTTGAACAATGTTACTAAGGCCCTTCTTGAATTAAAGACCATTTCAATACCCGGTGGATTTGAAAAAGTACTCAACGATCAAATTGAGTTCAAAAATGAAAAAATACATCTAAAAAATGTTCAATTATTCGCACCAGATATCGGACGTCGTAAGCACATAGAATTGAACTCAATACAAGAGAAAATAATTGATACTTTAGTAGAGTATTTAAACATAGTACGATTGGAAAAAAATGAAAATTTATTATAAGCAATAGAAAGTTTTCTAAAGTTTGATAACACAATCAAAGTTGATATAATTCATGACTTAATTTGCAAAGATCTTGGCATATCAGCGCTTCATCTACAATACCAAGATTTATCAAACTCATCAAATGAAATCAAAAGTTTGCCACTCTTGGAGCTTTTGAAATTTCTGTCGAAACCTGAACGCATACATTTTTTTTTTCTAAAATTGTGACTGTAATTACACGAATTTGTGCCTGTACACCAAATTCAGCTGATTGTGAACGTGTTATAAGCGCAAACAACAACCTCAAAACAAATAAAAGAATGAGTCTTCTAATTTCAACCGAAAATTAAAATAAAAATACATTCATTTCAACATGCCACCTTTGGAAAAGTGGAATCCAAACCCTGCTGTGTCAAAATATCTCACTGATTTGAATCGAAGAATCTACAGTAACAATTCAACAACCGTATTTTCAACAGATATTTGAAAACGCGAAGGAAAATAATGAAGTCAACGAAAATCAACATGCTGTTATTTAAATTCTAAAATTCTGCCTAATATTTCTGCTTTTCTGTTATTTTCACTTTAATATTTTGTTATAACTTCATATCAAGTAAACATCCGTTTATTTGGAATTTCAAAGATTTTGACAAAATCTGAAGTTCTAATTTTTTCTTAAAAAAGGCATTGTAATAAACATTGAATAACCTAAATACTTAAGCGAAAAGTGCGAGAAATGATTATGTTTAACAAAAATTGTAATTTAGACAATGAATATTGATTTCGTTGATTCCGATTCCGATTCAATATTAAATTTTAATAAGAATTAGAAACGAAAAGTAAAACAAACATTGGGTTAAATGAACATTACATGATGTTAACATCTCACTAATTTCACCATTGTTCCATAAATATACGAAATAAATGTTCAATAACAATCATAAATTTAAAAAAAAAAAAAAAAAATTATACTACGTTTTTTAAAACATTATTGTAGGCAAATAATGGACACAATTATAATTCATAACGATCATAACACAATAATTAATTTATTTTCCTATGAGTTTCTCACATCAAATTACTATTAGAATTGGGAACTCTTTGAATGTTCAAGAATAAAAAGCAGCATTTTTGTAATATTTCTGAATCAATACATATCAATTGAGCTTAATGTTTAATAAATGAATCACATTATTAAATGAAGTTAAAATCAATCTTCTTTTTTTTTTATGTTCGAAGCTTCAGGATCACGGCATTTGCCAATTTCACAATATGATTAAAATCAGTCTTTAAGTGTGCACGCCAATATTTGCATCGACCCCATATGACAGCCGGAAAAACTGGACTTGAAACACCATGGAAAATGCGTGCTAAACTTCGGCCAGTAAATTCATTTTCTGGATATCTTGAAATCATTGTATAAATATCAGCGATAATTATTTCATCCATTTTGGGATCTGGTTCTGGTTCTTCGATTTTCTCTTTGAAATTTACTCTGTCATTTGATTGGAAATATTTGCGAACAATTAATTTTAGACGTTCTGAACGTTCGTCATTTGGTTCAACATTTGCACAAGATAGTGATGTTTTCACACTAACTGAAGATAAACCACGAAAAACATTCTCCAACTGAAATTGAATGTAAATTAAATTGAAGTTAAATCATAATTATTTATAATCCAATTTATAATACTCACTTGATATAATTGATTATTTTCTTGCTCTTTGACTCTTGAGAATAGTAAATCGAGTGTGGAATCAAGTTCTGTTGGAGTTAGATCACCAGGTGCAACGACTCGAAAGCCAAGTTCAAAAAATTCAACCGAAATATTTGAACGTTTCGAGATACCATTTTCTGACATGAAAAAAAAAAGTAACAGAGTTAACAGAGTACATCAAACTGATTTCAAATAAAAAATATTAAATTTTAAATTGAAAATGTACCTGTTGACCACTCTAATTGTTTCAATTGATATTTCACTACGCCACTATTCCATCCAATGGCCGATGCTATTTCAACAACCGGAAATTCAATAAATGTTGAATCATCATGTGAAATTCCTTTTCTTATATCCAAAGCAATGGCCATTGCCAATGGTGGACATTTCAGTGCAGCATTCCTTTTTGGAAAATAGTTTTAATTATTTTGTTTAAAATTAAAATTCTTCATTTGGCATTTCAATTTAAAAATTGAATTAGATGATCTTACTTGAGAGCTTTTGGACCGCCATATGAAAAGACTTTACATTGAATGTAGGCTTTACCTAATACTTTTACATATCGTTGATCATGTAATTCTAAATAACATAATAATGTTGAAATATTCTCTTCTGGAATATCCAATTCTTGAACAGTTCCATCAACTGAAAAGCAAATTTCATGACCTGGACAAGCGCGTGATGAATTATCTTAAGGGGATAAATAACAAAAAGACATAAATAAAAATAAATAAATATGTATATATATTCATAAAGGACCCTAGGCATTACCATTTGAACCTTCTTGTATATCATCGTTCCAATTGATTGATTGAATTGCATCAATATCATCTTTAACCGCATCTCCCATATTGGAACACATGGCCAATTTGTTCCGGCTTTTTACAAGCGCATGGTATGAATATTTTGTGTAATAGCTTTCGAATAATGTGACGATCAATGGAATTTGAGTAAATGTGTCGCCGTAATTCCACTTTATCTTGACACTAATAATAATAAAACAATAAAATTTGAAATTCAACGGATGTTCAATATCATTTAAAATAATTACACATACTTTTGAATCTAAAAACAAATGACAATGGGCCGGTTTACCTAAGGCGGAAACAGCAAAAGTAAATAAAAATAAATATTGCAAATATTCTGCAATTATTGCAAATATTTTGAATATTTATAAATATACTAAATATCATAAATATGCTAAACATATGACTAAATATTGTTTAAATTTGAGATTGGAAGTTGAGATCATACTGTATTTTTTTATGTGTCGACAATATCACCATGTTGAATGTTGACATGATCTCAGCTACCAAATCTAAATTTCAAGCAATACTTATTTTGCCATCAACAATATATTCACAAATGCAAATATCGCGTGAATATTCTGAATATATCTACTAAATATATATATATATATTCATAAAGGGTTATCAGCCCCTTAGGATTTTACCATCACGTCCAGCTCTGCCCACTTCTTGTACATAACTTTCAAAATTCATTGGCATATTGTAATGAATAACACATCGAATGTCCGATTTATTTATGCCCATTCCAAATGCAATTGTAGCGACAACAATTTTCAAATCACCGCGCATAAAATCATTTTGAATTGTACGTCTTCGCGATGCCCCAATTCCAGCATGATATGGTTCAATAGTTGTTTTTAATGCTCGTCTTCGTTTTCCAGTTGCATTTCGAAGATCCAATTCTCTGGCAATGTTATCCTTTTCATTTCATATAAATACTTTTAAAATATTAAAATTATATTTTATAAAATGTAAATGTGCAAATCAATTTACTTGAAAATATGTTCGTAAATTTTTTGCCACGCGTTCACATTCATCACGCCGCGAGCAATAAATAATAATTGATTTATATTCAACAAATTTCGGTTCCTTAAGCAATTGAACTAATGCAATATCACGATTCTCATCACATGAAATAGTCAATGTTAAATTATCAGGCAATGGAATATCACTGATTACACCATCCAAACCATCTGGAATCCGAAGATGCTCTATGATACTGAGTCTAAATTTAAATGTAAATTTAAATCATTTTTAAAATGTTATAAATAAAAATTCAATTATACCTTGTTGATAATGTGGCTGTTGCTGTTAGGCCTAGTACAGTTTTCACTTTTAATTTTTCATATAATACGCGACATACCATAAGATAACTAGGTCGAAAATTATGGCCAAATTGAGATACACAATGACATTCTATATAATTATATAAATAAACACGTGTTAAAAATTGAATGAAAAATTAATACAAGCAAAAAATTGATTACCATCAATACAAACGAAGGCAATTGGTGGTAAATCTCTTAATATTGAACCAAATCCAGTTGATTTTTCGCTTGAAACAACCGCTTCCGGTGATATTAACAAAACATCAACTTTTCCAGTTTTAATTAATTCAATGGTCGCTTCACGCTTTTGTTTTGTTAAATTTGTGTGCAAACATTGTGCATTCAAAAATTTTGGAACGCCTTGTACTTGATCTTCCATCAATGAAACCAATGGTGATATGACTAATGTTATGCATCGTTTACGTTTACTATACAAATAAGCTGGCAATTGATAACATAATGATTTACCACTACCTGTGCTCAATGTTACCTTTGATGAATCGAAAGAAGAAAGAAATTTTTTTTTTTTCTTTTTTTTTGCAATTTTTGCATAATCTAAATATATAATTTCTAAATATATTTTAAATAATTCGTTCTATATATGTCAACATGAATGTAATGAATGAATATTCTAATGTTACCAATGTTGATTGACCGGATAATATTCGCATAATAGCCTTTTCTTGACCACTTCGGAACTCTTTGTGACCAAACATTTCTAATGCTTCATACACTTCAGCTGGCGTGCCTGTTTGACATAAAGCAAATCAAAACTTGGTTTTTTTTTTCTTCATTATTACCATACATTTTAATAAATAATCATAAATAACTCACTACATGTACTTCCATCAGCATTCAATTTATACACTGGTTGAATTTGATTTTCATCTTCTGTGGCATTTCCAAATAATCCAGCTTTTATCAAAAAGTTTTCTGGTATTTTGTGTCCAATATAATTTTGAGTTTGAATTTCATGAATAACTATATTTTGATTTTCTAACAATGTGTCTGCCGTTGTGCACATTTCATTCGCAACTTCAGTCGCTTCAATAGTGCTCACATTTTCAGTGGCATCTTTCCAAATTGGATTACTCACTTTTGGAAGCTGACGATTAGCATGTGCCAATTTGATTTGTTGATTAGACATTTCTTCGACTTCTTGTAGTGTTGGAAATTGTGACTCTTCTTCAGTTGCTATTGGTAACAATCTATCGCCTATTTTCAATTAATTTGGTTTTTTTTTTTTAAATAATTTCAACTTTTTTTTTTTCTGCAAATGAACAAATACGACTTACTTTTAACTTTACAATTTTGAGCAAAATGCCCGGGAAGACCACATTGAAAACAAGTTAAAATACCGCCATCACAACCGCCCATATCCATATCTGGTCCACTTATAGCTGCTGCTTTTTTGCTTTTCCACAATTTTTTCTTGTATCGACTGAAATTTATTGTTTTTTTACCGCGCACAAAGACTTTTTTCCGAAGATTCAATCGTACATAATTATCGTTGAGTGAGCCGGATAAAATTTTACTTTCAAGCTTATCTTTTGCAATGGCATTCTTTGTTGATAAAGGCTTGATTTTACTGGTACTGGCATTGTTTGTGAGCTCTTTTGTCGGTTGCCCTGATGATGATGAATCAGCGCTATAAACATATTTTGTAAATTCGGCTGTAGTTTGTTGCAATACAGTGACTGGAATGCGTGGCACACTTTTTAACGTTTCCATACCAAATTCTAATAAATAATCATCAGGTGTTTCTGGTGTTGATTCTTCATCACTGCCACTACTTTTATCATTAACAATTGCTTGTTTCTTTTTCGATGCTAATCTTGGTTTTCGCTCCACTTTAACTTTTGTCACATTTTTAACCTGTCGATTTACCCGTTTTCGATTCATCGTTATATGTTTTGTTGGTTCTTTTACTTTTTTCGATTTTTTATTATTATCTTTATCATGATCATCATTATCAACATCTGAACTATCTGACATGTGTTTTGTTCTATTTTTTGTTGTTATTTCTTCTGAATTTGAGAAATTTGGATCTTTATCTGAATCATAGCCCGCATATGGATCACTGTCCTCTTCGTTGCCTGACATTATTTCATTTATTGGCAATTCTTTGTAAGTTTTTGTTTTATCAATATTTCGTGAACTTTTCCGTAAATTGACTTGTGCCTTGGATTCATTATTTTTCATTTGTTCTGACACTACTAGATTTGAAGATGATGACGTAATCGATTTAATTCTTCTCACAGTCGATGATGTTGATTTCTCTTGATTTGTTTTTATCTTGTTATTGCCATCAACGTTGATTGATAATTTTGTAGGAGGTTTGTCGTCAATTTCATTATGTTTTCGTTTAAATGAGTTTCGAATACTTCGAATTTGTCTTGATGAATTCATATCTATTTCATCTTCACTATTCGCTATCTCTTCATCATCTCCATCAACGGTTTGTTCAGTTTCCATTGTTTTTTCAATTGAATTTTGTGAAATAAGATTAAGATGGCTCATATCAAGTGAAAGCATACTTTTAACACAAACTTCTTGAGCCTTTTGCTTTTGCTCGCTATATGTTGTTATAGCGTTAATATTTATATTTGATATTCCAAATGATTTTGAAGTTTCTTTTTTTCGCATATGTTTATCGTGTAAATTACCGGGCAAAACATTTGAATCACCATCAATATCATTTGCTTTATTGCATCTATTCAACCATTCTTCATCAATATTATTTATTAAATTTGTTGATGCCGTTTTTAGATCTGCTGTTAATTGTGTTTCTTCATTTTCATCGTTTTGCTGTTTTGATTTTTGCGATAAAATTGTTTCAAGATCAGGAAATGATTCCTTTTGACTTGATGATATTAGCGATTGTGATGATTGATTGCTGCTAAAACTATTACGTGACAATGATTTTCTTGGATTACGTTTGACAAAACTTGAATTACGAAATAATTTATCGGACATTGATTTTCTGAATTTGTTGCTTACATTGTTTGATGTATTAATGTCAATTTTTGTTGATCGATTCCAGGCATTATCATTGATATTGCTTACACCAACCGCTTCAAATTCATTTCGATCCCATGATTGACTAGTATCATTTGTCGTTTGAATGGCATCACTACTGCTATTCTGAAGAATGATTGAATTTTCGCTTGTAAGTGCCGATACGTCTGGTGTTGATATTTCCGAAAATGAGCCTGATATTCGGGAATCAATTTGATTGGAATTTTCAAGTATCGATAAATCAAATGAATCTTCATCAAATGCATCGCTCAGTACTCCCTCTAAAAATGATGTTTTCAATTTGTAATACATTTTGTATGAATCACGAATTTCTGATGGTGCTTCCCTTATATCATACTAAATTTTATAAATAAAAATGGAATTAACAATCATACAAATACAGTCGAATGATTTATTACTTTTTTTTTTTTATTTTACCTTCGATGGAACACGTCCATTCTTTTCCTTGAACGTTTTTTCCCATAATTTAACTTTCGTTTTATATTTATGATATTTGGCTTTGAAAGCTGGATCTTCCATATTACAATTTTTAAGAACGAAATGTCAACAATTTTTGGCAAAAAAATATTTATAACATCATCAAATAATAACAAAACAACATGTAAATTATTGCGATTGCAAGTTCCACAGCAATTTGGCGCCAATGGGTTTACTCAAAACGTCAACTTTCAAATCTTCAAATTTTTGATAGATAGAGTGCGTTTTATTCATTCCATTGGCTGAAATATGTTTTTATTAACTGTATTTTTGATAGAATAATAAAGAAATGTTGAACTATGGAACAAAGCAATGAAATTGAAATCGATTAAAAGCAATATAAATAGTTAATTTTAGTCATTTATCATTTGAAATTATAAAACAAATGTTCAACAAATCGTTTCACATTTCATATCATTTATTTTAATTTTCTTCAAATGGAATGAACGATAAAAGAGACGTGAACGCATTCATTAGTATACACATTAATACACACAAAGATAATTACAACTGTGCGAAATAGACGAGAGAGCTGTCACAGCCAATTTAATGAAATGAAAATATTGCATCGTAAATAGAAGAAGAAGTAATCATATATTGCAGTCCTTCTTATTAATTCAACGGATTTGCCTAAATATTTTCAATTTTTTGGCAAAAATTCTGTTCAAATTTTAGTTTGCGACCAAAAATAACTAAAATTTAAAGAAGAAAAAAAAAACAATAGAGGAACTGCTTGCTTTAGTTTCAAATAAAAAAAAAAAAAAAAAAAAGAATAGAAAAAAAATCATCAACAAAAATGATAAAATTATTTTCATTAAAGAAGGAGCAAAAAGATGGACAACAAACGTCAAAAACTGGTACCAACAAAAAGACATCACCTGCACAGCTGCGAATTCAAAAAGGTTCATTCAACTTAAATTTCGTTTTAGTAATTTTTTTCGCAAGTCAACAATTTTATTTCCATAATTTTGGTGCTGTTTATAATTTTCATTTTTCTTTTGCAAAATGACTTTCTTTAACTTTTCACTTGCTATTTTTGTTTTTTTCCACATTATCATATATCTATTTGTCACATTCACAGATATTAATGATTTGAACCTGCCTAAGACTTGCACTACAGAATTTCCTGATCCAGATGATTTGTTGACATTCAAATTGATTATATGTCCAGATGAAGGATTTTACAAAGGTGGACGCTTCAAGTTTAGCTTCAAGGTTAGTTTCAATCAAATAAATGTTATTCATGTTTTCATCATCATGAAATTCATGAATATTGTGATATTATTTTGAAAAAATTTTCGAAACAATTTTCTGTTTGATTGAATTGTATACGTATGATTTATGTATGTGGCATACATTTAGAAAAATATCCGGAATATTATACAATGATTTTTATTGTATATATTGATGACAATTGATCTTCGATTTGATTTTTCCTAAGGATATTATGATATATAACTCATATCATAGAACTCTTTATAATTGATATGGAAGAAAGAAGAAAAACAACATGGCCATGTCAAATGATCATTATTCATTAATATTCAAATGAAGTTATGAAATATTCTAATTAGAATGAGTCATCGTACTCTGTAAAGTGAAAAGTATTAAATGTTAATAATTAGGGAATTTTCAATAGAAAAAAAATCTATCCATTGGAATTTTATTTATTCTATACTCACAATAATAGCTATAATAGGACCACGGCAACTCCCATACACAGCTATCCGAGACCCCAAGTAGACTCCCGATAACCATGATCATTGACATTCATGGTTTGGATGCAACATTCAGTGTTGAACGCAATGTTCGTTTTAATTTTTGTTGAGTCTGAAACAAAAAAATTGCAACAATATCAATTGTCGAATATTTCAAATCATAACCTCAAATACTCCAAAATAATATGCTGAAAATTTGTATCAAATGTAACTTTCTTCAAATGGAAGATCAACTTTGTGCTGTTCTTCATTTCATCGTCAATGCATTTCGTTAATTTTTTATGCCGTTTCTTACGACTTCAAAGTCCAGTGAGGTTTTTGTATTCACCTATTTGTATTCGAATTAACGTTTGCGATCCATCCGAATCCATTAAGGGATACACCATCAATTACCAAACAAAGCCAATATCACTACCGGCGCTTCGCTCGGAGCGGGAGTTTTAGTCCAACCCAGGTCGTATTCTCGCGTGTCACTGCGTCATAGCGCTACCTTGACAGGATCAAAACCATAAATCTGCTTTGGCATTTTTCAATTTTTCGAGCTCTGCCATTTCTTCTTCTTTGATTTGGTCACAGAATTGTTTTGTTTTCAATTCGTCGTTCACTTCTTCACCATCTTTCATTCGCATTTCCAAATCTGCTTCCAGTTCAAGATTGTAATTTCAAACATTTTTTAACATTTTTCTTTATCGTTTGTCGTTGTGTAATTTTAATTTTCTTTCTCGGCTTGGCAGCCTCTTGAAATTTTCGTTTTCTTCCTATCATTTGAACGACCGTTATGAATTCAAATGATGCCACCACTATTTATACCAAAATATTGCTGACTGTTGCTTTACATTTACCGATAAATAATCGAATGCCCAAAATTCAAATAAACAGGCAACCGAACATTTGTAAAGAATTGCAAAGCGTATAACAATGGATTTAATTCCATGGTGTTGCAAAGATTACAGCTGAAAATAATTTTTTTTTTTCTTTTTTCATAGGTTGGACCTCATTATCCTCATGAACCGCCGAAAGTAAAATGTGAAACTTTAGTTTACCATCCGAACATCGATTTAGATGGAAATGTTTGTTTAAACATTTTGCGTGAAGATTGGAAACCTGTTCTTACTATTAATGCAATTGTGTACGGTTTGCAATATTTGTTCTCGGTAAGGAATACATATATGATAAAATCTTTACATTTTGGATCATAATTGTTCATGTGATTTATTTAAGTTTTTTTTTTTTTTTTTTCAATGAAATTTCAGGAGCCAAATCCCGAAGATCCATTAAATAAGGAAGCCGCTGAAGTGCTTCAAACGAATCGTCGGTTATTCGAAAGCAATGTTGCCAAAGCAATGCGTGGTCACAGTGTTGGAGGGACATATTTTGATTGCTGTTTAAAGTGATACGTGAAGTGGTCAAAGCTATCGCTTTGTGTTTACTTAATAATATTAACATTGAGCGGTCGTATTTATATTAATTTTAAATGATGTTTCAATTGCGAAATAATGATTTTATAAAATGAATGAAATATGGATGGAAATAAATTACACCCAATGCCCAAATGCAAACACACATACACACAAGAAGAAAGAAAGAGAAAAAAGAGAGAGAGAGAGAGAGAGAGAGAGAACTCAATAATCTAGACAAATCAATTTCCAATTTCCATAGTTAAATTGACATTAGTTTACACGTCCGCCGGTTGTCAAAATCAAATCTAAAATAAAAAAATAAATAATAAATGATGCACTTTCAAATCAGAATCTTTTCTATGGTAGTGTGAATTAGTTTTTTCGATTTTTTCTCAAAAAGTAAGGCTTTATTCAAGAAATCATCTATTGAATTTATTTTTAAAATTTATCAAATGATACCATACAATGTTTTTCATTCAAAGTATTGTCCATCAGAAGCTATGACTTTTTCCCATCTTTCTGGTAGCATATGGATTCCGCGCCAAAAGAACGACTCATCTTTTGAGGCCAAATATGAATCGACCCAATTTTTAACTTCATCAGAAGAAGTGAAGCGATGCCCAGCCAGGTGATCTTGCATCGATCGAAACAAATGGTAGTCAGAAGGGGCAAGGTCTGGGCTATAAGGCGGGTGAGGCAGAATTTCCCATCCGACATTTTCCACATAGTTTTTGGGCCCTTGAGCGTGATGTAGCCTTGCATTGTCATCATGGAAAATTAATGACTCATGTCTGGTCTCCCATTCTGGCCGTTTTTGCTTGATTGCTGCATTCAATTTGATGAGTTGTTGTCGGTAGCCTTCTCCATTAATGGTTTCATTCGGTTTTAGCAGCTCATAGTACAATATACCCATCTGATCCCACCAGATGCAGAGCATTACCTTTGAAGCATGGATATTTGGCTTTGCTGTTGATGTTGATGGTGGCACCCATGATTTTTTTCGCTTGGGATTATCGTAATGAATCCACTTTTTATCGCCAGTAACAATCCGATGCAGAAATGATTTCTTTTTGTAGCGAGCGAGCAGCATTTCCGACATGCAAAATCGTCTTTCTACGTCTCTCGGCTTCAATTCGTGTGGCACCCAATATCCTTGCTTTTGAATCATTCCCAATGCTTTTAATCGTTTGGAAATAGTTGTTCTATCAACTCCTAATGATTGTGCAAGTTCTTCTTGCGTTTGACATGAATCTTCATTGAGTAACACCTTCAATTCTTCATCTTCAAATTTTTTTGGCTGACCAGTACGCTCTTTGTCTTCCACATCAAAATCACCACTTCTAAATCGTTGAAACCAATTCTCAACAGTTTTATCAGTTGGAACGTTGTCCCCGTAAACTTCTTGCAGCAAACGATGACAATCAGCAGCTTTTTTCTTCAGATGAAAACAGAAAAGCATAGCTTCTCGCAAATTACGTTTCGTTGGTTGGAAAATTGACATATTCAAAGCAAAAAAAAAAAGAAGGTTGTTTACACTTCGATAAACTGACATGTACTGAAATGTGAAGCATATTGATGACACTTCAACATGAAATTGGTTGCAATATGTTCAGATGTGCTAAAGTACTAGATACGCCATCTTGGAGAAAATCGAAAAAACTAATTCACACTACAATATATTATTTTATCGGACATAAATTTGAAGAAAATATAATACGTAATACGGAATATTGCTGTTTTTTTTTTCTTGTCTTTTTTTTACACCTTATTATACAATAAGTATTTCAATTAACATTTTTATTCTCATCTTTTTTATTATTTTTGTTTTTCGTTCATTTATTTATTCAATCAGAAGAGAAAAAAAGAGTACATTCGTATCAGAAAAACTTTGATTTTTTTTATTACTTTCTCTATTTTTTGTGCTATTCCTTTTGTTGAATAATGTCAAAGCAATGTGAGTGGTTTTAACAAATTTTAATATTTGGAATGTGATGCGAAAGAAGAAAATGATTGTAACGAATTTGATTAGAGATGGCACACGGACAAGGATATTCGAAAGTGTACTTGATGCCTACATTTTGTCTGTTCGACCGACCAAGCTGTTTGTTCTGTCGATTGGTTGGATATATCGGACAACCCTATCATTGGGACATGATTTTGCTCGGTCATTTTCTTCAGTTAGACCACTCTATTTATATGGTTAATCGAACTTCTTACTTCAGTAATAAATGTAATATGTGCTGAACGGAAAAACAAAATCATTTTCAGGCGTAAATTGTAAGAATTTAGCATATCTGTAACAAAGATCAACCACATGATGTACAAAGCTTAATTTTCTATATACAATTTCAGTCGGTCTTTTCGAAAAATTAAATTTAAGCAATTAACTATTGAAAATAATATCCCCGTTTGAATGACAAAATGTATAAAAGTATTCACTCGAATGTACACAAAATTGATTGCCCTTTCTCAACTATTATTTTAGAGTTTTTATTATGTTGAACAATTCCATTGGATTAACCACTTAGTCCTTTCGTAATTTGTTATTAAATAAATTGATCAATGATTACTCTATTCAAGATTTTTTTTTTTTATTTTTTTTTTTGTTTACATGATTTCATGCGTTATTTATTCAGTTTCGACAAAAAATTGATATAAAAAGTCAAGGAAATTAGCAATTATGTTATAAAATTTAAATCAAAATGTCATAATATGGATTATGAATATTGTGAATTGTTTTTTTAAAATTGAATACTATTATGAGCCTGCAATTGAATCGATTGAAGTAATGACAAATCAGAAACCACATTTTGTCTACCAGATTCTTCACTCAAGTCATACATTCTGTGGAGAAAAAAAAAGTAAATTTTGTTTATTTGCACAATTCAAAATGGAATAAGTTTAACACACATTTACCTCAATATAAAATCATAATTATAGCTTGTTCCATTTGTAATTTTAAGTAAATTTTTCATTAATCCACTAGGAATGATATGCAAAATTGACTGAATAATTTCCCCACCACATCGATGTAAATAGATTAAAAATTGATGTACAAATAACACTTTCGGTGTTAAATCACTAGAAAATGTTAATTTATACAGTGTTTGAAATAAATCTTGCAAGCAACTTTTTAACGGTTCATATAATTTCGATGTAGATGTTGAATTTGAATCATTTTCACCACATGATATACTTTTAACTCTTTCCTGACTATCAGACAGAATTTCCAATAATGAATCATCAATTTTACGAATTTTCGATGGACGATCATCAGTTGAATCATTTCCATTGAATGAACGCTTCGCTTTATTTGCACTCTTTTCCAATGAAGACATTATACAATAAACACAAAGTCGGGCCAATACCGATAATTGTGGTTCAATCAATTCAAATTTTCTGTGAATTAAATCAATAAATTATAATAAATATTTTTATGAAAATTGTATAAACAATCACAAATTAATAACTTACTGTGTTTTATTTAACAAAATCATTGGAAGTAAATCAGAAAGCAACGTAATTGTACATTTTTGTATATTCAAATGCATCACAGCAAAGACAATATCCATTGATTTGCTAATATCCTGTTTTTGTGTATCAATAAAAGAATAAAAATTTCATTATAAATATGAAATATTTCCTAAATAATAACTTTATTACCTTGGAGAATTTGCAATAAAGAACTTCATTAACCATTTTTGATACAAGCCAATACGGTCCACATGATTGTAATAAATTATCAAGCACTTGTGTTGCTTTTAATGAAAGCCATCCACGATTTGAAATTGTACGCCAAACTTCATGAAATTGATCTTCAAGCGGTTGATTTGATACAATATTTAACATAAGCGATCGTAATTTTTGATTTTGATGAGCATCCGTTTGCATTTTCCTTATAATTTGACTGGTTAAATTCAATCGTTCTCGGATATTATTATTTTTAGCATTTAATTCATCGGTTACATTAACTGTGAGTGTTGCAAATTGTTGTACCATATTCAATGGTTTCATAAATTCATCATCTCGAACAATTTGCATGTATGAACAGAGCCATGATGCGGCACATACCGAATATGTACAAAGTCTATTTTTAATATTATCCAAATGTATTTTAACATCGGATGCTGAAATTGTCTCATTTTCCCATGCAACAAGCAATTGATAAAGAACACCAGGCAATATTAAACATACTTCATGCCATCTTAATGTGGATATTTTTGACATTGAACCATCCGTTGAACTGATGCTGGTAAGAAAATCATCCACTTTACTTTGTTCACATTGATGCACCATATTTATAGCTGATTTATTTTTATTTTTTTCAATCATATAATCGCGAACCCATTTCTCAATGAATGTATCACCATTTGCATCAAGCACCGTGTGTGAACCATACTTTTGTACAATGTATGTTACCTGATGGAAATGTTTCAAAACAAAATATATTCGATAAATTATTATAATTTTTTTACGAAATGAAGAAAAAAAAAAGAAAAAAAAAAACATTGTCCATACCATTAAAAATGTTACATCAAACATTGCTGATGCTGTATTATCAACTTCATTAATTGTTTGCTTTGATTTTTCATTCCATCGAATTAGTCTTGAAACAAATGTCTTTAATTGACCATCCATTGTAGCCACTGATAATATTAATTCAAAATTATTTCCCGATAATAATTCGCATAATGTTCCCAACATTCCGGTCTCTTGCATTTTATTATAATCATTATCGAGCGCTTTTAATATTACAGTCAATAGAGATTCAGCTTTTTTCAATTGATCAATTATTGATGATGGTTGATTATTTAAATCAATTTTTGATAATGACACCATGACTGGATCACGTTGTAATGAAAATTGTTGTACATGTTGAGCGGTAATTAAATTATGCTTATTCAATTCTTTTAGCAAATAATCAATTGTATTACAGGAACATGTTGTGTCTAAATAATCCAATGTTGGATCATCAATTATTGTATCCAATGCTTTTACAACATCTTGCGAATAATCGGAATATTGTATGTCTAAATAAAGATTCAAAATTTTAGAATAAAACATAATAAATTAGAATAAAAATGAAGAATTCTTACCATTTTTTAAATTCATTTGTTTTATAATTTGTGGAACTCGAATAAATGTGAATGCAAACCACATTGATTCTTTGCTGATATCATTTTCATAACTAACATTATGCAAAGAAATCAATGCTGATCGCATTAATTCACTGTACAAACGTGAATTTGAATAATTTTTTAACTGTTGAATCATTTGCAAATGTGATACATAGTTTTGTGTACTACAATTTGGATTTAATAATACATTCAATGCAATATATGGTTGTAAACAGTATGTTATTGATTCAATTTGTTCATCAAGCAATGAATTGTTTCGTTCCAGTATTTCACCATCTAATTTCACCGATATCAATTTATTAAGCAGCATATCAATCGGTTTGGCATTAATCAATGCCGTACACTTTTGATTATTCATTTTAATTTTAATTTCATTCAATTTGTCCTGCAATTTTTTCAATAATTCAGTATCTTCACGTTTTGCAACAAAAATATTTGCCACTATAAATTGATTATTAATCATTTTCTCAAGTAATTTTCGTGAAATATGCAAAATTTGTTGTTTTTGCTGTTGATTTGATGTGTAATCATTAGTAAATTGTGTTTCCAAAACAAATAAAAATATTTGAGTTATCCAATGCAGTAACTCGAACAGTGCCTTCGGTAGACTGGTTTCTTCTTTTTTCGTTCTACAAAAATGTAAATAAATGAATAAAAAAAAAAAAAAAAAAAAAAACAAATTATTTATATTATACATTTGCATTTCAATCAAATTTTTATCACAAATGATAACATTTAATAGAAAATAATTGTATTTAATTTGCCTACCGACAAGTAGCCCCATTAATAATTGATTCCACAAAATCCAAAAGTGCAATTAAACAGTATGGCCGATCAAAGCCATTGAATTTTGAAATTCGTTTGATGACAGATGAATGGGAAATTTGTCGTGAGCATAAAGAATGACGAAGATATGATAAAACTAATTTATTTGCATCAGAACCAATAACAGCTTGCTCTAATATATTATCAGCCAAATCATATGCATCACCAGATACACCTTTTGGTAAAACCGATTTAATATATGTGCCCCATTGTGCATCATCCCAACGTTCACGCCACGCTCGCAACAGCATTGTGTTAATTAAATTGGATTTATTTGCACTGTCCATGGACATTGTTAATGTAGACGATGAATTGGTTATGCTAGGCATTCCGGTGTTCATATAGTATACAAAAAAAAATTAAGCACAAATTGATTTCCAAATATGAAAATAAATCGATTTCTTTATCTGTACCAAACTCTGTTGGCTTATTTCACTACTTGAAATTTATCAAATTTTTAAAGGTTAAAATTGTTCTAGCATTCATTTATCACTTTAACATTTAATTTCACAAAAATTTAAGTCAAACATCAATTCATTACCAATTTACGTTTAAATATTTACAAATGATTTTTTCACAATGAATTTATAACCGGTTGCAACAAAAATCTATGGGATCTCAATATTTGTATCGTTTTGACAGGTTCGAAAGCAAATGTTTTTATAAATAATTTTCCATTATGGCTGTGTATTCGTATACACCAATACTCTTGAATATTGAAAACGCATCCTCACAAACTAATTAGTACAAAGAAAAAAAAAAATATACACAAACATGGCTTATGTGCACGTTGAATGAACTAAATGTCATTGAATATCCCTTTGTTTGTGTATGTGTGTATATGTGTAGTATTTCGGTATAATAATTTCGTATAATTCGAACGAATAAATTCAATTATTTATCAAAATGTTAAGTAGTGTGATAAACAAAACGAACAATAAGTAAGTTTGGAGAAATGAACAACAATTTGTTTTTTTTTTTTTTTTTTTTTTTTTTTATCAGAGGAGAAAATATAGACTGACAACTGTCAGTTAATAATCGAGTGTTGATATTCAAAACAAAAGAAAAACCAAACGCTATATTGAACTGATGTGAAGTTAGTCCTTCGATAATTTCACTCCTTGTATATTATACATAATACATACAGGGCATATTAACATTAGAGCATCGTGTTCACATTGTATTTAGCAGTCGTCAAGTGGAAAAGACAATTAGAAAATACAAAAAGATACTGTGCAAACAGTGTACACATATATAAACACACAAAATTCAACATTTTTAGTTTGACTGCCTATTCGTACAAAAATTTCGAAGATCAAAGACAAAAGAGCATTGTGCATAGATATGAACGATGCGATAATGTGAATATTTAGTAAATAACAAAAAAAAAAAAAAACAAAATCAATTGAATTAAGTTCTACATGTGCTGGTGAATTTTCCTGAATTTTTCTTCTCGTCGTAATTGTTGTTGTTGTTTCCATCTTATAAAAGAAAATTCGATTGTTCGGTTGGAAACTGTTTTACAAGGAATAAAAGTAAAAAGTTAATTTTTGTTTTTTTTTTTTTGGCTACAAAAATTGATAAAGAATTGATGAGTTTTTTTGTTGTCGTTAATTTTGTTATGGTTTTATAATTTCATTCACAAATGCTTTGGTGTCGTTGAATTTTTTCTCGGGCTTTGTGTTTTTTTTTTTTGTTTTTTGTGCAGTTATTGATTGAACTTGAATGAAAACATCAACGAAATCTTCATATTCCAATTGAATCCATTCTCAAATGACAAATATTCTTGTATTCGAATAATATATTTACTACAAAAGAGGACTATATACAGATTAATCACAGAGTGCTTTTGTTTTTTTTTTTTTTCTATTTTTTGTGTGTGTGTGTGTGTGTGTGTCATATGTTTTCTGTTTGTTCATTTTAAGAGTTTCTACACTCGTTAACCATCTTTAGTTGTTTTTGAATTGTGATTATAAAGTGTATTTGCATAAGACTATATTGTGTATTGTGCATGTAATTCTACATGTATTGGCAAGTTAAAGAAAATTGTCCATTATTCGACATACAAAATCAAAAGAAAAATGTGAGTTCTAAATTCCATTATTATTATTATTATTAGTTAGTCACACAGAAATGTGTGAATGTTTCACTGTAAAATTGTCTTGCTCTTTTATCATTTGTTATTATTCGATTCAAATGAAAATGTTTCAAAGCAATATAGTATATTATACATAGTTTTTATATATAAATTTAGATTGTGTTACTACTTAAATCAATCATTTATCGTCACATTCATATCAATCAGTTTTTTATGCTGTACGATTTTTTTAATACAACCAATGTACTATGGTTGCAAATTAATCAATTAAGTAGTACACTTGATTCAATTGAAATTGAAACTGAAATCGATTGTACAATGTACATTCATAAATCAAAATTTTTCGGGCGTTGATAAGCAAGGACAGATATATTCACCCAGCTTTGACTCTCATTATCACGTAAAAGGAATGAAATTTATGGTTAATAAAAAAAAAAAAAAAAAAAAAAAGTAAATTAGTTTAACTTGTTGTCTAGGTAGGTAATAAGCTGGATTTCTATCTATATCTCCGTTCTAGTGTGAATCGCACGTGCTCATAGTCATAGTCATATCATTAATATATTATTGCGAATATATTCAATTGATCTATAATTATGGTTCAATTTTATCGCATCACAAATACCTACAATAATCATTTTGAAATGCCCGGCCCCAAAAACGTGTATTTACACGCACAGTATAATTCAATTAGTCTCTTTGACAAAACGAATGTTGTGTGATAAACGCGGTGAAATACAATCAATTCAACTGTTTAGCTGTGGATTGTATGATTGCCCATCATAGGTATTCACATGGTTTGACAGATTTAAAGATGATTCATTGATTGATTATAAAAATTCAACAAATTAAATCTTCTACTTTTGCTGTTAATTAAAATAATTAGTTTTTTTTTTTCCAATACTTGTGTATTTTTCTGGTCAATTTTGTGAATTTCACAATACATTAAATTTTTTCATGAATTTTAATTTTTTTTTTTTTTCATGAGCTAAATTTATCGCTCTGTTTATTCCTCTGCAAACATTTGAAATTAGTCTACAAAATGGGCAAAGTCAAATGAAATAACCGAACATAAAAAAGTACTGACATTTCTGGGAATTTAATGTATTTGTATAGTTTGATTTGTTATTCACGACACAATCAATTACATTTCATCGAAATTGCGTTTTGGAAAAAAAAAAAAAAACAAAAAACAAATGAACGAATAGATTCACATTAATAGCTTCATTGTTAATCAAAATTATGCAATGCAAGCAAAACATGGATAATATTTATTATTCATCGCAACGAGTCAATTATTTTAGCCGTTCAATCAAACAAATTCAAGGTATAAATTGTAGATGAGGCTTCAATCTTTACGATGCAAAAATAGATAAGTTTTTACCATTTACGTGACATATTTTGACATGAATTGGATGGATTGCCTGACGATTGGCCGTTAGCAATCAGTTATATGAGCCAAGCGGCGAACGTGACACTAAAGTCAATATAAAATAATATTGTTGCATTTATTATCTTCAACACAAACTACACAGTCAGAAAAAAATTAAAATTTTTACTCATGTCAGAGATATCCAAAGATTAAGGATTATCTTCACGATGGATTTTCATTTTCAAATATTTTGAATCTGTGTAGATATCTATTTTGTGAATTTTTTTTTTTTTTTTTTTTTTTTTTGTTCTTTTTGAATTTTGTACTCTGTACTTTATTATTTTCTTACAGATTTGAAATTTTCAAAAATTTGACTTACAAAGTTCAATACAATACTATATGCTACATGCAACATGCATTGAAGATGGTACACAATTGTGTTCAGCCATATCGACTTATACAAATTACATACCAACTTCATGATGATGTAAATAATTAAAACAGCCACACATTTTCACGAAACAGGCATTTCTTCTTTTGTGTATAAATAAATGAGAGAAAGATAAATAGAATAATATATATATATATATATAGAGAATTGCCGCAGAGTGAAACCAAGTGTGAGTAACAGATTCGAACAAAAGATATGGAATAAAACAAAAAAAAAAAAAGATGCAAAAAACAGGCATTTAAAATAATATTCATCACTGAGTGAATGTAAGATGCGCAGTATAATCTTGCCAGTCATTCTGTTCAGTATGCTATGATATGATATGATATAAGTAATATTTTTGAGCATTATTGAAAATATATACAATGTCAGAGTGAATTGTTTCAAATGAAAATTATACGATAAAACAATACAAAACTAAACTAAACTAAATTGTTTAGTACATCGATAACCTTTTATAATAAATTAATATAATACATTGTGTGTACTTTTATTTACTTATTTGTTTGCATTTTAAGATTGGTTTTGGATAGCAAAAACTAAATGATATTCTAGATGATTTCAATTATTCAGCAATAAATGGATATGCGCGCGCATCAATTCAAATCATCGTTTTGTTTTGATTTCCGTTTTTCTTATATCGTTGTTTTGCATAAAAATTTGCATTTGTTTTTATATTTTCTCATTGCATATCTGGAATGCATCTGAATGTCTTATTAACGTGCATTTTGTAACCAAGTTTTAATTAAAATGTTTGAATAAATAAATGAGTTAATACATTAATTGTCACACAAGCGAATGGTGAATGGAAGAAAAGAGGAAAAAAAACGCGAGATAAAGCTAAAAAATTGTGAGCGAGCGAAAGATAGAAAGGAAAAAGAAGATAGAGGAAAGAAAACATTTTGTTTTATCTTTAATAGAATATTTCAGATGTAAAAAATGAGATATTTTTTCACGCTGTAGTTTTTTTTATGTCATTCAACATACTGCATTCAATGCATTCATTCATTCAATGTACTTGAATTTTTATTGATATTTATGCATTGATTCAAAATGAGACAAATAACGGTTCTAACTATAATTATCAATCAATTTCACTATTGTTTGGTCGAAATTCCCTATTAATATGCGGTTTATTAGATATGTTGTCACACTAAATGGGAAATGATTTTTTTTTTATCAGGCAACCAAACAAATGTGATCGTTGCTAATATTACATAAAATTCAATAAGTATTCATTTAAATATCGACAGAAATATTGAATTTCACATTTCGTTGGAAAAAGAAAAATCTAACCCAATTTCACATCTGCCGTTTGCATTTCTGTTAGTCATTACACATTACTCATCGCTATATGCTTTTAGTGATTGTAAATTGTCATTATGTAGGAAAAAAAATTACTTGAGCAATATATTTTAATCGTGAAACATTGAAACAGATGGACTTTCATATGAAAATAAAAATAAAAACAAAAACGAATAATTTCTTGTTGACTCAATAAAAACAGAAGTACAAAAAAAAAAAAAAAAACAATCAAATAATAACAGAAATGCACTGTGATATTTTCTGATCAATGTGGGAATTATCGAATGCATAGTTTTTAATATACTTTATCAATATCAAACAATTTTAAATCAACCAGCTTTATTGTTATCGCATTTCGAATTTCCTAACAATTTATATCATTTCATTCAAATATAGGGATCAACATTTCTATTTCATTGCATTTAGTTGAGATCAACAATTTTACATAAATAAATGTAATTTAAGTATTTCAAGTATTTAATGTAATTTTTAATTTTTTTAAATTGTTCTTTAAAAATTACAATTCAAATTTTGACCGTGTTGTGCGTAGCCAAGAGACAGGATAGAAATTTCATTCATTTTAAATGTTATGGAGTGAACAATGAATTGCTTCCAGCGAACATATCAAATTTAACACGAATTTAATTTTATCATGAAATCTATTGTGGTGAATATGGATTTCCAAGAAATTTTCAATTCAATAACTTGTTGATTGCGTATATATTGAATAAATATCAACATCTATGAAAAATTTCCCGCAAACAAGTTCAAGGGTATTTTGCGCAATGAAGAAATCCGGTGACAGTACATGTAAAACTATTTTAAGAATGATCAAAAACGTTTTATTAAACGTATAAATTATGTATGGCAATGAAAATTCAACTCACAATTATATGTATATAGTATGAATTGATGTATGAATATTAATGAAATGAACGCAATCACTTGTACTTATAGGTGTCAAACGATCAAAGATTTGTCCATCCGTTCGTGCGTGATTTCGTTTAGGACGGAATTTTTTTTGATTTGTCCATTTTGGAATTTAGGAAAAACGGACGAACAAAAAAAAAATGTCCGTCTTAAATTTCAAAACGGATATATGAATATGAATTATATATGAACAGCTTAGAGGAAAAACGTTATGTAGAAAAGTTGCAGGCAAAAATGTTGTTATTCAATGCATTTGTTGTTGTTTTTTGTATACCAAATGCATTGAATAACAACATTTTTGCCCGCAACTTTTCTACATAACGTTTTTCCTCTAAGCTGTTCATATATTATATCAATATAATTGATACAAATTTTGGGAAACATGCATTGAATCGCTTAACTTAAATCGATTTAATTGTAATGTGCCAGTTTTTTTCTTTTTTTTTTAATTTATGAAAATTTTATTTAAATATTTTGGCAAAAAATTGTCTCGACTTTTTGAGAAATCATACTCGAACTTTTTTCATATAATATTTTTAAGAGCTATTACATATCCATCTCACATTAGTACACAAAAACGTAATAAATGTAAAGTGTCGTCAACACTTTCACCATAAAATGATTTTTTTCTGAAAATACACATAAATATTTTGTGTCAATTCAACACAAAATAAGTGACTTCCATTCTAGATTCTATTAAGATTTAAGCAATAATATTTTAAATATTTTCAATAAAAAAGTGTATGATACTAGAAGCACACTAAAATGCGTGATCAAATATTGATTTTTTTTTTTTTTTTTTTTTTTTTTTGAAAAATGCGAAAATAATTTTAATTTTACAATCATTAAATATTCAAGCAAAAACTATAATATTTTCATTCAATTTATTTTGCAGAATTTTAACGACGATACATATTTTAATCATAAATGAGAGTAAAACAGATCAAGTAAATTTGTGTAAATTGATTTTACAGCAGTAATTATAATAACTTCAAACTAAGAAGTGAAAAGCAAATACAATATAAAATCGAACAAAATAGATTAAAAATGGGCAGATTTACAGGGAAAAAATGTCGTCTCATCTGTATGATGGTGTTGACTGTAATATTTTTCTTTGTCGAAATTACCGTCGGCTATCTTACAAATTCAATGGCACTGGTGGCGGATAGTTTTCATATGCTGGGCGATATAGCGGCGTTAGTCATATCATTTTTATCAGTGAAGGTGAGCATTCAATTTTTTTTTTTTTTTTTTTTTTTTTTATTCTTTAACAAAATTCACACTATAATTGTTCATGTTGTTTGTTTTATGAAAATTTTTATTATTCAGATGTCACCAAAGAAATGGTCCAAAAATACATTTGGATGGGCTCGTGCCGAGGTGTTAGGTGCTCTTGTAAATGCCGTATTTTTAGTAGCATTGTGTTTCAGCATTACCATCGAAGCATTCAAAAGGTAAATTATTAAAATTTGATTGTCTTCTTTTTTTTCACATTAATTAGTTGAAAATTGAAAAAAGAAAAAGGATAAAAAGATAAATGCCATTGAGATATTGTCATATTGTTTTATTCGTCAATATTTTATTCAATGAATTTTCTATAAACTCTGAAAACAAATTGAAATAAAAAAAAAACGAAATTGTACAGACTACAACAAAACTTGTTGTAGCTTCATCTCAAAAACAAAGAAAAGAGAAAATCGTTCAACATTCGAAATTTGAACTCAAAATATTAAAAAAAAAAAGACTATATTGAAACAAACATTGTTTGTGATTATATTAAAAATCCTTTGAAATATCATTTAAATTTCGATTACAAAATGAACATATGGAATAGCTATAATTTTGTCAAAGCCATTCAATTTTATCTTATATTTCATTGTCTTTCTTATTTACTCTCTGTTAACACTAATTATTTTGATTGTTCAAATGCTATTTTGAGTGTCGACCAAAAGAGCGTTACTCGCTCAGACATAATCATGAGAATTAACGGATGCTTGTGTTCGAATTTTTGTGACAAATTTTTTTTTTTTCTCCTTTCTTTCTAATTTCCTTTCTTCTGAAAAACTTATTCATGTAAAGATATACATATACATATACATACGTATTTCATTTAAAACATTGGAAATATATAAATTGATAACAACGCCTATATAAATGAATGTACCCAATAATGGAATCTAACAATGTCAAAAAGATTGGCGGTTTTCTTTCTCCCGAATCTAACCAGACGTACACAAACTAACAAATATAATTGTATTGTTATACAATTTACACATGCACTGTACACATTTATAATTTTTTGTTGCCTTATCTTCAAAATGTTTTTAATCAGTTGGAAATTCCGTCTAAAAACCTAACAAAATTTGTTTGTTTGACACATTTTTTTTTTGATTTCTTTCCGAGCTATTTCACATAAAATTTTACGTTTTGTTTTTATTTTTTTTTTTTTTGAATTTTTTCCCCCGTCAATTTAAAAAAAAATTTTTTTTTGCATATAATCGAACGCATGTCTATTTAGAATGGATAGTATTTAATATGATATTAGTTTTAAGTACTTTTAGCGTCAAAAAATGAAGGAAAAATAGGCTTAAACATAAGATTCTAGGCGATTTTCTATGGTTTATTTTGTCTGCTCTTCGGCACGTTTGCGACGCTTGTTAAGTAATGGATTATTTGAATTGTCCAATGTTTTGATGTGCATCTAGAGAGAAAAAGATTATGAGAATTCATAAAATGCCTAATCGATTTTTGCTGAATTGAACAAACCTGATCATAATCAACTCTCATAGTAGCTAATGAACGAGTCATTTCTTCTTGAACTTCAGGCCAAATGTCTTCACCTTCACGCAATACACGATCTGTGTGCAGTGGTGTTTGTGGCACAGCTGTGTATTGCTATATAAATTGAAATAAAATTCATTGACTCGAAATTATTTTTGAAAAAAAACAGAAAAAAAAAAAAAAAAATTTAATCAAACTTACAGCAATCCATTGATTTCTCATAACTTGATCAATTGTTAGCCGTTTGGTTGGATCAACATTGAGCATTCCTTGTATTAATTTTTTTGCTTGATCGCTTACATTTTGCCATTCTGGATTTGGGAAGTCAAATTGGCCGAGTCGAATGCGTTTTTTCATGCCAGGCGAAATTGCCAAACCATGATTACTATAAAACGGTGGAAAGCCACATAATCTGAAATCATAAAAATCAATAGATAAATAGATAAATAGATAGAAATCAATTTGATAGTAAAATGAAAATCAATATCAAAATACATACAGAATGTACATAATAACACCAAGTGACCAAATATCACAGCTTTTGTCATATTTTTCGGGGCCAAGAACTTCAGGCGCTACATAATATGGTGTATAGCATGGCGTTTGCAATGTATCTTTTGTAAATGTTTCTTTTGCAAAACCAAAATCAGTCAATTTTAATACAGCGCTCGCTGATGGTGATGTATACAGCAAATTTTCCGGTTTTAAATCACGATGTGCAATATTTAAATCATGCAAGTATTTTACAGCTACGCAAATTTCATGCATTATTTGAGCAGCTTCTGAAATGTCAAAAGGAAAAAAAAATTATTTAATCTTGTTTTTTTTTTTTTATTTCGTATGACTTGCAAATGAAAATTGAAAGATTGTGTTTTCATTACCTCGTTCAGTGAATGGCCCATCATCTTGACGATCTTGAATGCGTTGAAAAAGCTCGCCGCCTTCCATGCTATATAATAAGACAATTTTAAAAAAATAGAGAGAGAGAGAGAGATAGAGAGGAAAAAATGACGATTCATTATTTATTATCATCATCATCATTTTTCTGTACTTGTAAGTTCAATACAGGCAAAGAGCACAATTCATACATTCAAATTAAGATTTAGTTTGAATAAAAAATTAGCAAATCATCAGTGTGCGATAGTTATTTGTTTGTCGTCATTGTTTACAAGGATTGATGTAAAAAAAAAAGTTTATATATAAATCTAAACGATCAGTCAGCCAATAGATCTACTTCATTTGCTACAAATACATATAATAATTGATAATTGGTAACTTACCATTCCATAACAACTAATAAACACGATTTGCCACTGTATGTATTTTCAAATACATCGACAATGTTGACAATATGGCGACATCCGCTTGCTGCCCAATGTAAATCCACTTCACGTCTTGCTTTTGGATTATCATGTAACACTTTGAGCGCATATTTTTGGCCATTTGTTCGGCTTGTACATTCAACTACTTTACCTTAGGGGGGAAACAAGAAGAAGTAAAATAAAAAATTAATATTTGTAAATATTGTGAATATTTGTAAATATACTAAATATCATAAGTTCATTCATAAAGAGAATGTTGAATGTTGATTTGATTTCAGCTATCAAATCTCAATTTTAAGCAATACTTCCTTTTTTTCAATCGCGAAAATATATTTTAATTTAAATATTATTAACTAACTTATTGATAAAAATGAATTGAATATTCACTGGATATTTCAAATATTTCTGAATCTAGTAAATATTCAAAAAAAAAAAAAAAAACTTAAATATTCTAAATATCTACTGTAAATATCTAAATATTCATAAAGGGTTCTCAGTCCCTAGACTTTACCATTAATGCCAAGACCAAGAACAGTGTTTGAAATGTCATAAACATCTGTGATTGGTGCTGTTTTTGGTTGTCGCCCAAAATCTTTCGATGCAGTTGATTGCATTGCGAATTATGATGAAATTTGCCCAAATGTAATTTCCTTTAATGACAAAAATTAATTACAATTAAAATTACACAAATTTAATACAATATATTCTCTTAACAAAAACAATAACAAAAATTCAACATTAACATCAATCAAAACACATAAATATATATGAATATATAGTACCTGTGACTCAAACAGGAAATGATTTATGTTTGGATATGCCAAATTATATAGTTTTATCACTGCCTGACTCACACAATTTTAACGTTCAATACTTACGAATGTACGAATTGGCCAATCTGAAAATTAAAAATTAAAATATGAGACATTTTTTTTTTTCTTCAGTGGAATAAATTAATTTTTGTAGCGATGCAATTCCTTATGCGATCAGTAAAATTTATAAATTTGTTAAGAAAAAAAAAAAACAACAAAAACGTGCAAACATTGGCGAATTTCACAGACTTCATTTTTGTCATACGTGAATGTAACAATTTTATTCAATATTACATATATAAGACGTTACATTGAATGCCAATTACAACAAAAATTGATTTACCACAACAAAAATTCACGCGTCACGTTTTAACTCGACCAACCAAATGGCATAATAACAACACGTCGCACATCAAAATATAAATTTATGTATTCCATTGGATAGAGAGACTTTTGAAGTTTTGTTATTCAATCAAATTGACAAGACATTTGTCATATCCATTCTTCGTCTATACATACAAATATATCATGTGTCTATGTATGTACATGACGTAGTGTCAGCAGCAGAAGAAAAAAAAAAAACAACAACAACATTGTAACATATGGACTATTCATGGAATTTTCTTAAAGATATTTTCTTCAAAAAAAAAAAAAAAAAAAAACTCACAAAAGGGGGGGAGGAGAAAAAGAAAATTGGATTTATCAGTCACAATAACTGACAGGAAATCTTTACTGGTTAACAGCTTTGATTTCTTAAGCGAAAACTATTTGAGTCCGTTGTTTCGAGCACACTTTATTTAACGGCATTTAATTAAAATCGAATAAACATCGATTTCTATTGTTTTCATTATCTGATTGAAGGATTTTACTCTCACAAAAGAAAAAAAACACATAACATTACGTTTTGCCGAATTTTAAGTATATTGTGAATAAAAATGGAATAGAAAATGGTAAAATGAATGCGACAATATAATGTGACACAAACAAAATCATATGAATGCTCTAATATTTGATTTGTATAGCAATAGAAATGCATATCAAAACCATAAATTCAAAACAAAACGTCTATTTATAAAAATAAATATGCTGATGAGTGTGTACTAGTTGTACAGGTTTTCATCAAAATTGTGAATTATTGTTTTAACAAATCTGTATATAGTTATTAATTCATTGAAAAATACACTTGATGATGATTTCAATCATTCGTTCATACATAGAAATGAATTTGATTATTTTATTATTTTTATTTATCGAATGGATTTTTTCATCTTATTTCCGCGCTTTTTCAATTTAATACAATTGCATATTGTTATATTTTATGCTTATTTTCATTGAATATATACATTTATATGTATAAATGACGGCAATGCTACTATGTACGCTACATTTAATTTCATCAATTCATTTTATATTCAGTTGTTTTCTTTTTCTTCTTTTTCTGTTGTTTGTCTCATCATCGAATGTATATTTATCGCATGCGGCTAGTCGAGTTGATTCACATACATTTGCTTTAACACTCACGCATATTCACACCAGTAATTAACGGAATGAAAAAAAAAAAAAAATAAAAACTTATAATAATAATAATTGAAAGCACACACATACACTGACTTACAGGCTATTTATCATTGAAAATATTCTTGAATAAAAGAGAATAAATTATAGTGAGGGTAATAAATCTAATCCAACCTTATCTTAAAAGTTAGTGTTGACAAAAAAAAAAAAAAAATAGACAAACAATACGCGACAAAAAGAGTTGAAAAAACTAAATATTCCAATCGGGAGTGTCAAAATTTAAAAATTCTTTTTTCAATGAAATTAAACCGTAAAATTGTTATTTACAATAGCGAACACAATTCAAAATGGATAAACAAATGTAACAATTTTTCGGCTACATATTCTAACGAAATGTTTTTATTCGTTTTGTATGATCTCTTATCTGTTCACGATGTTGCTTGTTATTTTTCCAATGTTGAACTGAGGTGAAAAGTTACTGTTACCATATAAAATCAACACACACTCAATGTCATTGTGAATGGTGTGTTGAATTTCAATTGACAATTTCAATTGGTTACTCATTGCTCATGGTGAATAAATGTGTCTAACAAACTCACCACTTTTTTTTGTATATTTCATTCAAATACATAAATAAATCGTTTTTATTTATTTTTTGTTCAATTTTATTTTATAGATTTATTGAACCAGAACAAATACATGATCCGGAGCTGTTATTCTATGTTGGATGTATTGGTCTTCTAGTCAATATAATTGGATTGGTTTTGCTTTACGGTAAGAATTCATTAACCAAATATGGTAATAAAAACCAGTTAAATTTCATAAAATTTAATCAAATTTGTTTTTTTTTTTTTAAATTTTCAGAGCATGGCGGTCATCATGGACATTCACATAGCATCACACGTTCAAATAACAAATTAGCACAATTGGCAAACACAGATGACAATGAAAATAATTCATTTGTATATGCGGATGGGGTAAAATTTGTAATATATAAAATAAATAATTTATCTGAATTTAATTCGTAAATTGTAAATCTTTTTTGTTGTTGTTGTTGTTGTTATTGTTGTTTTTTTTTTTATTCTTTTGAAGGAGAAAAAACAAACAAAAATGGCGAATGGTCACAATCATTCTCACAATTCAACTCACATGAATATGCGTGGTGCATTTTTACATGTGCTTAGTGATGCGCTAGGTAGTATCATCGTTGTGATTAGCGCATTAGTTGTTTGGTTTACAGAATGGAAATACCGTTATTATATGGATCCAGCTTTATCTATTCTACTTGTAATCCTTATCTTAAATTCTGTATGGCCACTTTTGCAGGAAAGTGCATTGATTTTACTACAAACAGTTCCAACACATATACAGGTAAATTCCAAAGTGATAAATACACTTTGAATTTATTTATTTATCCATTTGATTATCTTATTATTCTTCTTTTTTTGTTCATTACAAATAGGTTGATGCAATTCAAAAGCGGCTACTCGAAAAAGTTGACGGTGTTTTGGCTGTTCATGAATTTCATGTTTGGCAATTAGCTGGGGATCGCATCATTGCATCCGCTCATATTAGATGTAGAAATTTATCTGAATATATGAAAATTGCTGAAAAAGTTAAAGAATTTTTTCATAATGAAGGCATTCACTCAACAACCATTCAACCAGAATTTTTAGAAATCGAAACATTATACAATACCACTGGTTAGTGTTTAATAATCAAATTTCATTTCTATTTGAAATAATTTTAATCGAATCAAATTTATATTAAGTTTTTATTGGGAAACAAAATACAAACACTAGCAAAAAATATATACATATAGTCATAATCCAATAGTCCAATCCATATACAATGTGATTTTTCATTAAAAATTTTCTTTGAATAATTTAATTTAGATGGTGTTTCGACATGTCTAAATGTAAATAGTTCTCAAGATGGTTGTGCTCTTGATTGTCCAACCACCGAAGAAGGATGTGTCAAAGCCACTTGCTGCCAAACCAACAATAAGGTCTGTTTAGTATTATAAATTGAAATAAATTTTTCAAAAATGACAATTTCATAATTTTATTCATTTTTTAAACAAATTTATATAGAATCAACAGCCATCACCATCCGCCTCACCATTTTTGGTCCGTCAAAGAAACTCAAATTTAAGAAATGAAAGCGATATTGAGACAGGTAACATAATTCAATTTCATGAAAATCCATTTTCCATGTATTTTCCATCTAATTTATTTATTTTATTTTGTTTTTTTCTCTTTTATAAATAGGCTCATTGCTTAAATCAACTAATAAAGCGGTACCAACGATAGTTTCGTCTCAAAATGCTGACAATCAAAATCTATCAGTTTGACGAGCAAAACCCAACAACAGTGATATGAACAATTTATTATACCACGTAGACATAGCTAAAATGAGTTTTAGTAAATAATTTGTTTTGTACTGTTAAATAGAAGAACCGAAAATTTCAAATAAAATGAACCAAATGCCTTAATAATGAGCGAACTTAAATGAATAAACTTGCAATATATTCAGTGTGAGATAGTATTATTATTTTTTTTTTCTGCGTCACATTTCAGTTGATTCAATTTACAACATCAATATATTTACAGAAGATTTTTTTTTTTTTTTTTTTTTGAAAAAAAAAAAAAAAATAAAAGTGACGCGTCCCATCATTTAAAAAAGACTTGATTTAATAGAAGTAATATTTTGTTCTCAAACATTTTAAAATCTATTCAAAATAAAACCGATAAAATTACAGTCTTCATTCATAAATTTATTTGTTCAAAATGATTTTTCAGATGAATTTATTTATAAATTATTTATGGTAAGTTTGAGTTGGAAAATAAATATTTTTCAAATTATACTGATTTGTTTTACAAATATGGCTTATACACCATATCTCTACCAGTACGGTGTGAATTTAAATGAATATCAAACAAAACTGTAAAAGCTCATACAGTGAACTTTCATGATGTGGACAAGTACATTAACGATCAATTGAGGGGTTTGGAGCAAAAATGGCCTTTGAGAATTTTTCGTGCAAAAGTGTCCCCGACCTATTTGATATCAAATAGGTGAGCTAAATGATATCAAATAGGTAAGCTAAATGATACCAAATAGGTGAGCTATTTGGTGCCCAACATAAATTTAGCTGCCAAATACCTGAGCCGTTGGTCTGCACACAAAATTCGAAAAAAATAATTAAATTTTTTTTTTCCATTTTTATGTTATTTTTCGTATGCCATTTCATAGATTTACATAAAAATGGAAAAAAAAAAATTTAATTATTTTTTTCGAATTTTGTGTGCAGACCAACGGCTCAGGTATTTGGCAGCTAAATTTATGTTGGGCACCAAATAGCTCACCTATTTGGTATCATTTAGCTTACCTATTTGATATCATTTAGCTCACCTATTTGATATCAAATAGGTCGGGGACACTTTTGCACGAAAAATTCTCAAAGGCCATTTTTGCTCCAAACCCCTCATATATGAGTCAGAGCAGAACTAGGTAGCAATAATTGATGTTCCAAAACAGTGCAGAATTTCTGCAAATCAATGAAAACAATGTTTACTTTATCCGACCAGGTAATATTCCTGTACTAAGACATTGGATAGAATCGACATAAAATTGTAAGATGCCCTCTAGCACGTAAGCGTTCGAAGCTATCACCGCACACATTAAATGTGAACACAGTCACCAACACAAACAAATACTTCGGCAGTATCCATTCAACATGCGTACGATGACAACTTTACTGCATAGATGGCATGCCGATATTTTTCACTCCAAGAATATTCATCGTTGCTTTATTAAATAATCATGTTAAGATAAGAAAAACATTTCTTTTTACCGAACATTTCAAAGCACAAATAAATATGTATTTTTATGTAATCTTTCATTTGTAATTTGATCGTCTAACTTGAAAAAAATGCGTTTGATTAAACTCACATATAAATCATCCCATCTACCGCAAATATCTATTGAGTAGATCGAGAGGAGAGTACCTAAAAAAATTCAAAATAATTTTGAAAAATGAGAGTATAGAAAACATCAATTCAGCTATACTAAAGAGGAGAGCATTTTCATTCAAATACTAAATACAATGCAAAATCGTAAAATCCGTACACTCTTTTAACCATTTTTAGTGTTATAATTACTTACTCCTAGGGGGAAATGACTCGCAGCGAATCCCAATTTATTGGCAAAAATATGATCAAAAATATAAAGATTCGCGTATTATACTTGAAAATGAATAAAAGATTCGCAAAGATTGGCATTTGATTATGTGTTAAAAAGATGCGCATAGATATGCTCTCAATTGCAAATCTCTTTGTCAACTTCACATGTAAATGAAGATTTGTAAGACTCGTAAGATTCGTGAAAATGCTTCGATTTCTCTAAAATTTTGAAAAGATTTGCAAGAGTAATTTCCCCCTAGACTTACTCTCCTTTTTTGCTATAAAGTCAGATGAACATATTCTCCTCTCGATCTACTCAATAGATATGTTAAGAAGTCTTCTTTTCTTTCTTTGACTACAATGGAATTTGTGAATATCAAAAGCTGCCGTACTAGCTTGGCTAGTATAAATGTAGATTTTTTCATACGAAAAATTGCATTTATTGACGAATCTGTCAGTAAAACAAAGCAAAAATTACGGAAAACAATGAATGTCAATAAAAATTATTGTAGAGTTTTCAACATTTTTATTTTATTGTATTTTTCTAATAAAATTCTAATAATTAATTCAGCTGTTTTGCAATAGCATTCATTCGTGAACAGACGTGTCTAACAATTTTACATTTCAAACGAAATTTTATTGCAATTATGCATATTATTTTGTGCATACATACATTCTTTTTTTCAAATTCTTTTTTTTTTCACATTGTTTTTTTCTGTATCAAAAACATTTGATGAGCCATAGCGATAATTGATAACATGATTTTATTGAAAATTTTTTTAGCGTTGCAATTCATGGTTTGTTAATCTCGATAAAAATTAATTAAGTATCAAAAACGTGCTTGAGAATGTGTGGGAATGCATGATGATCATCATCGTAATTTTCAAAGAAATTCAATTGTTGGTTTTTGTTCATTGCATGTTTGTGGATTTTGTATTATCATGTGATATCGAATTATTTAATTTAAATTTTCTTTTGTCTCTGCTCTATATATTATTAAAAATATGTCCTTAAATTTGAACAACTAACTTGATACTTATTCAATTGTTTCGCGATTTTCGAAAAGTCATAGTGAATTTTAAATAAAATAAAAAAGCACGTTTAATTTGTGAAAATGAATATATTTTGTTGGATGTTTTTTGTAGTATTCATCATGAATCTAGAAAAAATATTTACAAAATTGTATGATCCAGAAAATATATTGGATTCAAATAGTTTTGGTGATGGACAAAAGAGTACTAATGAGCATGTTAAACGATTATATTTAATTGTAGCACACTGCGCGGATGATCTTCGAATCTATTGTAGGATTTTTTTTTTTTTTTTTTTTTTTTTTTATTTCCAATTAATAACCTAAACTTTTTTTCATTGAGATTTTTTATTTATCTAGCTATGTCAATTGCACTGAAAATGGAAAAAGCTATTTGTATTTTTGAATGTGTCGGAATTCATTTGAATACTGTAAGGTAAATTTTAATATAATTTGAATAAATTACCAATCAATTTGTATGCTCACAACAGATAGATATCAATAAGAAATTCGATAATATTGGATTTTGGAATTATGTTATGTATGAATCACCATTTGAAATACATGATAAAAATATTATTGCTGAAATCGTTGCATATTGTACTGAGCACATCAATAGACTATCGTTTGGTGGTTATCATGAAAATATTTCGATAAGTATTTAAATTCTTATCCAAATCACAAAATACAATCGATTACATTCGAAGCTGAACAAAATAGCTGATAAAAATAATTTAATGATTGAAGACATCAAGTACACACTTTCAGTACTTACCAAATTTTGAATGAAAGAAGAAGAAAAATATCAAATGAGTTGAATACAAATTTTTTATTTATTTATTTATTACGAAACCTAAATTTATGTCAATATGTGTTCACTAGCAAGCTAGTAAACATGCTGGTCAAAGACCCAATGCGACATAAATTCCGCCCATGGTACGACTTTAGCAAAGAGAATACAATCAGGGGTGGGATGGTATTAAAGTAAAGCTTCAATACCAAGATTGGATCCGGAAAACCATGGTAAAACCGGCCTGCCTCTGTAGAGAGGTTTTCAAACATTTTCAAACATTTTCAAACATATCACGTATCTTAATGCAAATAAAAAAAGATAAAAAAAAAAATTACTCATTTTCCTTCACCATTAGCCGCTTTAATATCAATTTAAATCATATTACATATTATAGTGTATTTTCTAAATGAATAAAAGAACAACGCTTCCCTTCAATTGTTCGAAATGCAAAACAAAAAAAAAAAAAACGTAACCAAATACAGGCAAAATCAAATTATGCTCACAATCACACACTGTTTTAGATAAATGGACCCCATTCAATACATTTTATCTTCAATTAGAACATAATATCGAAAATAAATATAAATTTTCAAAATGCTATTTTTAAACATTCTTTTCAACGCAAAAATCATTGATAGAAAAATAAAAATAAAAACAAAAAAATTTCAACGAAAGAAAAACAAACAATTATACCCTGCCGTCAGAAAGTTCGGGTACGAAGCATGTTTTTCATACAAATTGAGGTTTTTTGTACTCAAAAAAAATATGAAGATGGCATTTTTTCTCTCAATTTCTTCAGAAGTATTTAAGTTCAATCTAAGATCTCCATTTTCTTCTCAGATTAGACATTTTTATCGTGACTCCTTTATGGACTTTCAAAGGCCCGGAAAATGTTGTTTGTTATCATCTAATAATCGGCGATGAAAAGAGAATTTCATCACATTTTAGTGAATTTTATAGAAGGAAATGAATCGTTTTTTTTAATTGTGATGGATTTGGAAAATTTTTAATTTACTTTAAATTGAACCGAATGATGAACAAAACTCAACACAAAACTTGAAAAACTAAAGAAAAAAAAAATACATGTGCACATGCAGAGTGAACTTGTTTTATTGAAATGACATGAACCTAATTGATTTTTCTTTTAAAATTGTAGACGAAGGGTACCTCAAGTTTTGGAAAACGTCATAATAAGACGCATACATTGTGTTGCCGATGTGGTCGTTCATCATACCACATTCAAAAATCAGTTTGCGCCCAATGCGGCTATCCAGCTGCTAAGATTCGGTCATGTAAGTACAAAAACAATTTACGACAGTGTGAAACGCGTATTGTGCCTGTGTCTTTGAAGATGCATTCTCATTTTGTAATTGGTTTGTGTCTCAAGCAACATTAGGCAAATTAAAGTAAATCTCCATTAAAAAAATTTTCAATTTTTCTTTTGAAATTTTTTTAGACAGATTTGCAACAATAAATATCTTAGAAAGTTACTCATTTGAAGAAAAAAAAAAATTAAGTGAATTTCACAGAATTTACTAATGGAACATATTTCGATTTCTTTTTCCACAAACAACTGGTCAGAAAAGGCTAAGCGCAGGAAGACCACAGGAACCGGCCGTTGCCGTTACTTGAAAGTTGTACGTCGCCGTTTCCGTAATGGATTCCGTGAAGGTGGACAAGCCAAACC
The DNA here is from genome assembly GCA_029041755.1 of Resseliella maxima. NCBI lineage: Eukaryota > Metazoa > Arthropoda > Insecta > Diptera > Cecidomyiidae > Resseliella > Resseliella maxima. The sequence continues at coordinate 12,426 of JAQOWM010000955.1, read as the reverse complement.
ACGCAATAAGCATGCTAAGGCTTAAGTTAATCGTTTAAAAACCGTTTATACACATCCACACACACACAAACACTTCAAGCTTATTGAACACCTTTTTTTTCCATCAAATGAAACAATAATAAAAACTTATTTTGTATTTCGTTTTCCCGTAATGTATGACAGTTGAGTGTTATATTATTGGCATTCGTGCCAATACAATGCAACTCAACCCATTCTTACCAAAAACAAGAAATGTTCAACATGAAAAAATACAGTTTAAATCAGTTGATGATTTTTGCAAGAAAAAAAAAAGAAATCGGTTTTTTCCTTCAATTTTTCCACTTTTTAAGCAGCAATTACAGGTACACATTTTTTAAAATGAAAAAGAACAAAAAATGTTCAAGGATGAACAAAGGTAATCTTGAAAGTATAGCCATGGAGTTAATTATAATTAATCAAATAATACGATTCACATGTGTGATGCGGCACATCAAAAACAAATAGGCACGCATCAGAAACAAGTGAATTGACAATTTAAAATGCAAAACAAAGTGTAGAAGATAGAACCATCGCTAATACTTGCTTTGCATAGTATAAGTTGGTAAATATAGTAAATCAGTGGCTACTATGAGTAGTATGAAAATAGCGGTTTCATCCACGTTTCTTAGTATTGGTGCACACGTACACATACATACACATACACACACACACATTTCTCCTCTCTCTCTCTCTCTCACACACATACATACACACATACATCTATTTTTCTCTCCAAACCGGTTTTTTCCCGTCCCACAAAACCTCTTTTTCTGCTCTCTCTTTCTCACACACATAAACACACACACACACACACACACACCTGTGTGACACACATCATGTTGTTCATACAATACCTCTCTCTCTCTCGTTACCTTTTTTCATACAGCGGACGGATGTGTGTTCAATGGTTTCGCGTTCGAAATATATTTTAATTTTAAATAAAAACGCTTTTTGTCAGAGAGAATCGAACTCGAGACTGTCGTATTCCAAGATCATGACTCTAACCACAGAGCTACATCGGTCTTTAGTATCTATATGGAAACAGTTGGTATATATGCGGTTCTGTAGACGTATATATGTGTATTTATTAATGAAAGAATGAACGAACGACCGCAACGACAGCGAACGATCGTAACAAGCGGGAAGAAGGTGTGAAGCAACACGATAACATATGAACGTTGTCGGTCGTTCGGCAACCACAAAAAGCTTCACAACATGTAAACAAACCAGCTAAATTGCATGCTGCGTCAAAATTGTCGATTTTCTCTGTGTTATTTTTCATATTATTCTTGTTCTCAAAAATTTTTCTTCCGCCTTTTTCCTAGTATTCTTATACGTTTCTTTTCTGCTCTCAATGTTTGCAAGATTTTGTTTTCCTCTCACGACCTCAATTCATCTAAACATTCTTCACAGAAAAATGAGGAAAAAGATTTCCGGGCCGAAAAATTTAGTATGATGAACCTTAATAGTATAACATGACACAAGCTCGATGCTACTCACCGTCCAGCGGATCGATCTTTTATATCAATTTCAGTGCAATTAATTCTGATGTTCAGTTACATACCTTAATAACCTTAATATCATTCCAAATCCGAATTAATGTAAGGTCCATAAAAACATTTGAAGCATTCAACCCCGAGGAAAAATGCAATTGAATCGAAAAACACGAAATTTGTTGCTAAATTGTTAGAGAGTTACAGTAATTTTGATTTTTTATTCAATACATAAAAATATTTGATGCACAACTACAAAAATTCCAAAAGGTTTTACTTAATTTAATTATAAGCATACTTCTTAAATAATGTATTACATACACAAATTTTAATGGGTATAGAGCATTTCATCAATCTATAAATTTGGTTTCACGAACGAAAGGGTAAAAAAATTCTAAAAACTGGCACCAAGGTCGAAAGGTCTTTATACTACTTTAAACATGTCATAGTTCACTGTAATTATAAATAAATCTCATTAAAACATGAATATCAATTTTATCGATGGGAATTTTCACATCAAGAATTGTATGATGCGGAGCACTCATTCTAGCTATATGAATAGCTCTGGTATGAAGTTTAAAAACAGTGTTTAAAATATGATGAATTCCAGCATACATTAAAAAATACTTTTGCACTTACATTTGTTTGCATTATCCAATCAGAAAATTCTGCAATCCTAACATGTACATCTGGAAAACTCTCTTCTTTTTTTATGTCTTCGCTAAATGAAATTAAGCCTGCTAGTATAATTTCTTTTGTAGTAACATTATAGAATGTCACAGGACCTTTTTAAAAAAATTCAATATTTAGGTTTTTCATTTTTGTTTTGTTTTGATCAGATTTCAGTTTTCTTTTAGAAGAATAGCAAGCTAAATTGATATTGCAAAATAAAAGTAAATAAAAGTACATTGCAAATAAAATATAATTTACCTCCACTATCTCCATTTCTTACAAACTTAAAAAGTTCGTTCCCCGCGCAAAACATCTTGCTAGTTATAACTTCTGGCTTTAATAGGTTTGCGTAAATGTGGGAGCAAATATCCTGACTTACCAGTGGTTCTTGCAACCATCGAAGGTTGACCATCTTATTAGTGCTTTCTGTTGCACCATAGCCGGTAAGTATAAATTCATTTTCTGTATTCATATAAATATAATCATCTTTGATCGGCCGCGCCATCGTAATTTTTCTTATAATGTTCGTTGTTAAATCGAGTGGCTGATCTATTATAAGCACAGCAACGTCGTTATTATGGTCTGTAGGTTCGTCAAAGTCTGGATGCATAATATATCGGGTAACATTTCTGATTTCACCTCCGTTATTTGGGTCGATAGATCCAGCCCGAATCTTCTGTGTAGTACAATTTATTTCGTGGTAATCTGGGAGGCAGTGTGCGCAGGTAATCAGTTTCGTTTCAGAAATTATTACAGCGCCGCAAAACAATGTATCATTTAACAAATATTGTGCTGTGAATGGAAACTGGGATATATCTTTGACATCATTGCCGCCATAGATTTTGAGCCCTGGTTAAGCAAATAACAGAATATAGAAATTAAATCATTGAGCATTTAAAAAGGATACAATATATTGTAGTTCCATTTTACGTTGATTAAATACTTGAAATTTTTTCAAGCGTAATGCAGTTTAGAAATGTTTCAATTACGAAATAATAAGAGGATACATCATTGATACTGATCCAAACAGTAAATAAATTCGAAGAGTTCGCAATGGATTCAAAAAAAATTTAATATTTTTCTCATTCACTGAATGATTTTTTAAATTTTAAAATTGGTCTTGCACACTTTTGTCATTGAGTGCTTGTATTGATTGGTTTTAAAATCGGGTTTACTTCTTCACGTGAAATCAATCGTAAAAAGTTTCGACAAGTTGGTAAAAAATATAAAAAATTTTATGAACTTTAGTATGCGATTGAAAAAAAGAAACAAAATATCATAACAGCCTCGGTCCACCACATTGATTAAAATTTTGACCAAGAGATAGATTCTTCATTGGCTAATTAAAATGCATTCGCAATAAAAACACCAGACGCAAGGGTTCCTAACTAATTTGAGATTGAGCTCGAAAACTCAACACACACGTTGAAAGATGTATCAGAGAATTTGGAACTGATTGTCAGCCAAACACTGGACCAGTAGTAATTTTCAGCTTTACTATGTGATGGACTTAACTTGATAGCATCAAGTTTCACTATTTGCACTCACTTTCAACATAAAAGTTTCACACATTTAGTCGGAATATACCTCTTTCATTTTTTATTATGATGTTTCCCACGCAGAAAGAGTGAAAAATTAAAAAAAAATGAAATTGAAATAAACACTTTGAAATTATTCATTTTTCTTTAAATCACGAACAATTGTTCATCGAAAAGATGTTGGAAAGCAACTTAACGAGGCACACAAAACGGCGAAATAATTAGCACTATCAAGAATAATATGTTTCAACACACAACGAAAACTAAAACATGTGTTTAAAGCATGAATAATCATATAATCAGACCTACAAATTTGCATAACACACGTTTTCATTTATAACAACACAATGCCAACAAAAAATGCAAACGTTGTTTTTATTTTGTACTATTGTAGTTATTTGACACCTTTTTAAACAAATGTTTCACGGTAGTTTGACTCATGATACTGACCTTCAAGTCATCGTTATTTGATCATTTCTTGTTAATAATAAAATATACATATATATAGTAGTACTATATATAGCCTTGATTTTTACCATTAAAAATATTTACCGCTGCGAAAAATAATAACACTAATGCAATGTTGACTGAATTTGCAAAAAGTCACAAACACACGTTTTGAATTTATGATAAGAGCTTATTGTTTGGACATATGAAATCTTGGTAGCACCGCATTAAAACAACAACAATGACTACAGAGGCTGCACGTTACGAATAAACAAAAATATCGCATTGATTGGAAAAATTTAAGTCGTTCAAGAGTAAAAGGATGAAACAGAATAATTTCATGATGCACAAACACCATATTTATTTTTTCAGATACGTTACGTATGTGTGTAACAACATCAGTGTGACAATTGATTGTTTATTGTACATTATACGCCCCTGTGGCTTGCTGTTCTCTTCAATTGGCTAAAGCCAGATTAGCGTTGATAAACTGTAAATTGAACATCGATTTTCATTACTTACTACACCAATAAATTAAATTTTTCTAATAAAGTGTTATTTCTCTTTCTTAATGATTAATTTCAAATGTGACTTCAAGAACTAAATCAAATCGTGAGGAATTAAAATAGATATTGGAATAAAAAATGGTGTCATAGATTGCATAAAATAATGCCACAAACGAACAATGTTCACAAAATTTAATTGATCTTATTCGATAAAATATTGCAAAAATTAACATAACTCAGGTATATGTTGGTGGTTTTTTACTTAACGGATTTTGAATACGACCGCTAAAAATAATAGAATTAGATGGTCGATGTCTAACAATGAACATAAAAGGGTGATCAATCACGATTGTAGGCATTTTCCAAGCTACCTTTCTTCTTTGTGTACCTAAAAAAAAATTGGTTTTATTACAGAGCCGTCATTCAAAGTAGCTAAAATGGCAAGAGAATCTCACTTCCGATATCAAAACCTCCTTTAGTCCCTAGAATACCCATCTCATCAATGCCAAAATATGTTTTTTGCACAATTTTATCAACATGAAGTTTTGCATCGCACCCCGAAAATTCACTTAAATCCGCATTGCTATTAAATATTTCAGAAATACTTAGCTGTATAATGGAAAAAGATATTATTTTAAATGAAGAACAAAATTGCAAAATTGTAAAAATAGTTTATAGCAATACATACATTTTTCAAGATTGCATTTAATTCAATATCGAATTCAATCTGGAATTTTGGGATAGTCAGATAAGGTTTATCATTACCGAGACCTTTCATTATACGTTGAATTTCATAATCTTTCAATTTGGCTTCAATATCAGCAAGACCCATGCGTTTATTCGGTAAAATAATGGTAAGTGTGAAAAACGTATTACCAAAATACAGCTCAACGGCAGAGGAATCCAAATCGTATAGGTAATGATAATTGTATATTGGACCAAATATATTACGATTTTTGATACACATGTACTCGACTTCGACTGTTTCATTCTCACTTATGAAAAAGTTTCCACGGTATGTACAATTTTTTTCGAAGGGATACCGCCAATTATTATTAAAGTGAATGTTATTTACCAAAACCACTTTAGTCTCTTTATTTATCATGCTCGTCATTATTAGGTTTCGGACGGTTTTATTTGTTTTTTCTTCAATGAATTGATTAATTATTCGCGCACTGTCATTTTGTTGTCTAAAATTGAGATTTCCAACTCCTGACATAAATTTCGTATTGGCAACATGTTTAAATTTTTTGCTGATTTCACAGTCCTCCTGCACATAAATTTGATTTGTACTGCTTATGGTATAATTGTCATCTTTTATTGCTGAATCAAGTTCATGAAATTGATTTGCAATGGTACTTTTGTTTATGCTTATATGCAACCCCTTTATTATTTCATCGTAGGTTGTTCCATTCGTTCCTTGAGTTAGAAGGGCAAGAGAGTTTGCAACAGAAAGTGGGGAAATGATCACATTCTCGGTAGGTATTAATTGAATACTTTGCTATATTCAAGAAATGCACAATGAAATATAAAAAAATAATTTAAGTTAAATCAAAAATATTTTCTTTTAACAATTCACTTTACCCGATAAATATCATAAGTAAACTTTGAAACTCCTTGCGCAAGTTCGGATACAATTGTAATACTGTTCTCAACTCTATACGAAGCTGTAAATGAACAATGCAACATGACGAAAACTAGAAAAAAAATGTGTATTAAGTTATTGCAATTTCCTTACAACGAGCAAGTAAAAAATGAAATAATTACAACAGAAAATGTTTAATTTTTCCATAGTATTTTGTTATTTTATGAATAGAGGTAACCGTGTGACTGGGTAGATATGTAGAATGCAAATGAGATCGATGTTTCCTTTGGACCTCTTTAATTGAAAGACATCATGATTGTACTATTGTATGCATTAATCAAATCATCTGATGAATACAAATAAAACCTGATTGTCCATTCTTTACAACAGGAAACCGTCAATAGCAATATTGAATTTAATTGAAATATATTACAAATAAACAACATTTTGGATGACGGATGAACGCTTTAGAACTAATTTAAAAAAAAAAATAACATACATCTCCCATAGGTCTTCTCGATACTGTTTGGAAAATTATTGCAATAAAAACAAGAACAAAAAAACAAGAAAAAAAATGACACAGCGAATGACTACAGTGAGAAAAAATGTAAAATAAATTATGAGTAAAGAGATAGAGAGAGAGAGAATGAAAAAACATCCAATTTCTGACAATGAAAAAAAAAACAAAAAAAAAATATTATAAACGATTGAATGATGCGAAAAATTAGTTCTAAAGCGTTCATCCGTCATCCAAAATGTTGTTTATTTGTAATACTACTGTGGGCAAAACCTACCGGGAATTTGGTTATATTTCAAAAATTCTTTTTTTATTCTTCCAAATCAATTTCATCGCCTTCAAAGTAATCCCCTCCCGACGCAATGCACTTATGCCAACGTATTTTCCAATCTTCGATGCATGCCAAAAAGTCACTGGCAGGGATGGCCTTCAGAGCGCGCGCCGATTCACGTTGAATCTCTTCAATCGACTCAAAACGATGTCCCCGGAGCGGTCTTTTTAGCTTAGAGAACAGCCAGAAGTCACACGGAGCTAAATCAGGCGAATACGGTGGTTGTGGAACGATATGAGTTGAATGTTTGGTGGAGAAATCTAAAAAAACCAATCATAGAAATTTCATGGTTTTCGAACCAAACGTGAATTGGAACTTTTAACTTAAAAAAAAAGCTTTTGAAACGGTGTTCATAGTTTATATGGAGAACCAAGAGATCTAACCATCACTCTTAAAGTTCATCGACGATGTTTCACTGAAAATTTTCTCATTTTTTTGATGTTGATGGTCGTTCAAGCCGATTTTCATAGGTTTAGGTGTTCTTCAACTTCTAGGAAAATTTTCTGTCGTTTGAAAAACCTGGATCTTATTACAGTTCGATAGAGAAAGGTTCAATATATGATCTCAAAAGATCTGTTTGTCGAAATTTGATATTACAAACAAAATTTATTTTAACTTCTTTTAAGAAAAAAATGGGAAAAATGTGCAAAATCGCCAAATGCACTTTTGGTTGCTCACAAATCACAAACCAAACTACTTGAAAAATAGAGATATTATCATGAAATTTGACACAGATGTCAAAGACAGTACTGCCAACCCATAAATCGAACATGCTTTAAAATTGAACAGGCAACGCCATCTCTGAGCCAAAGCAATATATTTAGAGTATTTATGCGCGACTTGCTTATAAGCATAAATGCTTTTGGGCATGGCAAGTTGACGGCAAATTCACCAACACAACCATATGAATATTGTCATATCTATCTGTCAAACTTTGAAAACAAATTGAATCATCAACATTAATGTGAATGTTTTTTTAATAATAAATCCAGTGAAATTGGCTAAAAAAATATGTTTCATAGTATTATTTAGAACTGAAATATTATTAACGACCTGAAATACATGGTTACTTGATCATTGCATTTTTGCAAAATATTCTGTCCAATTATATCGTGTGACATTATCTCAATACATAATCCATTTGGTCAAAATAAAATGATGATTTTAATCAAACTTTTCATTTTAATTTCAAATTTGTTTTATACTTAGAAAATTGTCAACCTTTGAAATTTAAATTAACTTACCAAAATGTACAAAAAAACATTTTTATTCACTATAATTTTTATTCACTATTTGTTTACATCGGTTTACATGCATCACATGACATTTGACATTGCGCACTTTCTATATTCGCCTACGGCGAATCATTTCGAAGCTGTTAATATTGCGGTAAAGCCACACAAGCTTGAGGCAACTTGAGCGAAGTATTGTATCATTCAGTAATACGCATAGAGATGGCGTTGGGTGTTTCATAACAAACCCATTTACATTGATTAAATACAATCATAAGCAGATTATGTGCCAACCTAAAAATAAAAACACTTGTCCCTATCGGAAGACCAATGAAGTTTAAATTTAAATTTCCCGGTAGGTTTTGCCCACAGTAGTATATTTCAATTAAATTCAATATTGCTATTGACGGTTTCCTGTTGTAAAGAATGGACAATCAGGTTTTATTTGTATTCATCAGATGATTTGATTAATGCATACAATAGTACAATCATGATGTCTTTCAATTAAAGAGGTCCAAAGGAAACATCGATCTCATTTGCATTCTACATATCTACCCAGTCACACGGTTACCTCTATTCATAAAATAACAAAATACTATGGAAAAATTAAACATTTTCTGTTGTAATTATTTCATTTTTTACTTGCTCGTTGTAAGGAAATTGCAATAACTTAATACACATTTTTTTTCTAGTTTTCGTCATGTTGCATTGTTCATTTACAGCTTCGTATAGAGTTGAGAACAGTATTACAATTGTATCCGAACTTGCGCAAGGAGTTTCAAAGTTTACTTATGATATTTATCGGGTAAAGTGAATTGTTAAAAGAAAATATTTTTGATTTAACTTAAATTATTTTTTTATATTTCATTGTGCATTTCTTGAATATAGCAAAGTATTCAATTAATACCTACCGAGAATGTGATCATTTCCCCACTTTCTGTTGCAAACTCTCTTGCCCTTCTAACTCAAGGAACGAATGGAACAACCTACGATGAAATAATAAAGGGGTTGCATATAAGCATAAACAAAAGTACCATTGCAAATCAATTTCATGAACTTGATTCAGCAATAAAAGATGACAATTATACCATAAGCAGTACAAATCAAATTTATGTGCAGGAGGACTGTGAAATCAGCAAAAAATTTAAACATGTTGCCAATACGAAATTTATGTCAGGAGTTGGAAATCTCAATTTTAGACAACAAAATGACAGTGCGCGAATAATTAATCAATTCATTGAAGAAAAAACAAATAAAACCGTCCGAAACCTAATAATGACGAGCATGATAAATAAAGAGACTAAAGTGGTTTTGGTAAATAACATTCACTTTAATAATAATTGGCGGTATCCCTTCGAAAAAAATTGTACATACCGTGGAAACTTTTTCATAAGTGAGAATGAAACAGTCGAAGTCGAGTACATGTGTATCAAAAATCGTAATATATTTGGTCCAATATACAATTATCATTACCTATACGATTTGGATTCCTCTGCCGTTGAGCTGTATTTTGGTAATACGTTTTTCACACTTACCATTATTTTACCGAATAAACGCATGGGTCTTGCTGATATTGAAGCCAAATTGAAAGATTATGAAATTCAACGTATAATGAAAGGTCTCGGTAATGATAAACCTTATCTGACTATCCCAAAATTCCAGATTGAATTCGATATTGAATTAAATGCAATCTTGAAAAATGTATGTATTGCTATAAACTATTTTTACAATTTTGCAATTTTGTTCTTCATTTAAAATAATATCTTTTTCCATTATACAGCTAAGTATTTCTGAAATATTTAATAGCAATGCGGATTTAAGTGAATTTTCGGGGTGCGATGCAAAACTTCATGTTGATAAAATTGTGCAAAAAACATATTTTGGCATTGATGAGATGGGTATTCTAGGGACTAAAGGAGGTTTTGATATCGGAAGTGAGATTCTCTTGCCATTTTAGCTACTTTGAATGACGGCTCTGTAATAAAACCAATTTTTTTTTAGGTACACAAAGAAGAAAGGTAGCTTGGAAAATGCCTACAATCGTGATTGATCACCCTTTTATGTTCATTGTTAGACATCGACCATCTAATTCTATTATTTTTAGCGGTCGTATTCAAAATCCGTTAAGTAAAAAACCACCAACATATACCTGAGTTATGTTAATTTTTGCAATATTTTATCGAATAAGATCAATTAAATTTTGTGAACATTGTTCGTTTGTGGCATTATTTTATGCAATCTATGACACCATTTTTTATTCCAATATCTATTTTAATTCCTCACGATTTGATTTAGTTCTTGAAGTCACATTTGAAATTAATCATTAAGAAAGAGAAATAACACTTTATTAGAAAAATTTAATTTATTGGTGTAGTAAGTAATGAAAATCGATGTTCAATTTACAGTTTATCAACGCTAATCTGGCTTTAGCCAATTGAAGAGAACAGCAAGCCACAGGGGCGTATAATGTACAATAAACAATCAATTGTCACACTGATGTTGTTACACACATACGTAACGTATCTGAAAAAATAAATATGGTGTTTGTGCATCATGAAATTATTCTGTTTCATCCTTTTACTCTTGAACGACTTAAATTTTTCCAATCAATGCGATATTTTTGTTTATTCGTAACGTGCAGCCTCTGTAGTCATTGTTGTTGTTTTAATGCGGTGCTACCAAGATTTCATATGTCCAAACAATAAGCTCTTATCATAAATTCAAAACGTGTGTTTGTGACTTTTTGCAAATTCAGTCAACATTGCATTAGTGTTATTATTTTTCGCAGCGGTAAATATTTTTAATGGTAAAAATCAAGGCTATATATAGTACTACTATATATATGTATATTTTATTATTAACAAGAAATGATCAAATAACGATGACTTGAAGGTCAGTATCATGAGTCAAACTACCGTGAAACATTTGTTTAAAAAGGTGTCAAATAACTACAATAGTACAAAATAAAAACAACGTTTGCATTTTTTGTTGGCATTGTGTTGTTATAAATGAAAACGTGTGTTATGCAAATTTGTAGGTCTGATTATATGATTATTCATGCTTTAAACACATGTTTTAGTTTTCGTTGTGTGTTGAAACATATTATTCTTGATAGTGCTAATTATTTCGCCGTTTTGTGTGCCTCGTTAAGTTGCTTTCCAACATCTTTTCGATGAACAATTGTTCGTGATTTAAAGAAAAATGAATAATTTCAAAGTGTTTATTTCAATTTCATTTTTTTTTAATTTTTCACTCTTTCTGCGTGGGAAACATCATAATAAAAAATGAAAGAGGTATATTCCGACTAAATGTGTGAAACTTTTATGTTGAAAGTGAGTGCAAATAGTGAAACTTGATGCTATCAAGTTAAGTCCATCACATAGTAAAGCTGAAAATTACTACTGGTCCAGTGTTTGGCTGACAATCAGTTCCAAATTCTCTGATACATCTTTCAACGTGTGTGTTGAGTTTTCGAGCTCAATCTCAAATTAGTTAGGAACCCTTGCGTCTGGTGTTTTTATTGCGAATGCATTTTAATTAGCCAATGAAGAATCTATCTCTTGGTCAAAATTTTAATCAATGTGGTGGACCGAGGCTGTTATGATATTTTGTTTCTTTTTTTCAATCGCATACTAAGGTTCATAAAATTTTTTATATTTTTTACCAACTTGTCGAAACTTTTTACGATTGATTTCACGTGAAGAAGTAAACCCGATTTTAAAACCAATCAAAACAAGCACTCAATGACAAAAGTGTGCAAGACCAATTTTAAAATTTAAAAAATCATTCAGTGAATGAGAAAAATATTAAATTTTTTTTGAATCCATTGCGAACTCTTCGAATTTATTTACTGTTTGGATCAGTATCAATGATGTATCCTCTTATTATTTCGTAATTGAAACATTTCTAAACTGCATTACGCTTGAAAAAATTTCAAGTATTTAATCAACGTAAAATGGAACTACTACAATATATTGTATCCTTTTTAAATGCTCAATGATTTAATTCCTATATTCTGTTATTTGCTTAACCAGGGCTCAAAATCTATGGCGGCAATGATGTCAAAGATATATCCCAGTTTCCATTC